>VZTA01006037.1:65290-368869 GCA_013398855.1 Mohoua ochrocephala | reverse complement strand
CAATAATTTTAAACACCGTTGCAAACTCAGGAATTGTTCCCTTCCAAAAATGAAAACAGACCCAAGCACCCTTTTTCCTTCATCTCCACTTCCTTTCCCACACTTCAGATGCTGAGTAAGGAATGGGGTTCATACTGTGCTTTAAAGACCCACCACCTCTGGCACCAATGTAAACACTTGTTACTCACGTAGAGGTCTCTCTGTGTTGCAGCAAAAACACAAAGGCAGAGCCCAAGCTGCCTTATTCTGGCTAAGCATGAAATGAAAATGAGTAGAAAACAAATGATGCTGTTCAAGATAAAGCCACTGAAGGATGAAATCTGTAATAAACCTTTATTTCTGAATTGTTCACTCTTCCTTTATTCTTTCATTGTGAATAAAGATTCCATGTAAAAAGCATGATTTACGTGGAAATCAATCAAGTAAAAATGCATATTTAAAATACATTACAAATTTATATAGTGGATTAGTATAGAATTTTTTTTTAAACTAATTCAATCAATTTTTATTTAAATGTGTTGCATTTAGAAAGAAAACTAAGCTTTGGATTTTTTCCAGAATGAACCTCTCTTTCTGATCAAAAGGAATACGCCAATATTCAAAATTTTTCCAATCTTTTTTTCCCCCTTCCTAATGTGGAGATTCTCACTAATGACTTTTTCCGACTGTCAAATGCTGGTATAGGTAAAAAGTCATCCATTTGAAAATCTAATTCAGCTTCCAAGGATGACAATGTTCATGTGCACACACTTCAGGAAACCCCTTGTTTACTTGTCTTGAAGAGCGTATCTTGTCCTCGTGGCACTGTGCCCACACAGGAGCACTGATGCCCTTTTGTCTTACACAAGAAAATTTTCATTAAAACCCTAATGGTGAAGAAGTTTCAAAGAAGCGTGAATATCCTTCCTAACCCATCTCTCCACATTGCCCTATATTTGTTTCAACAACTTTCAAAAGTTCAGTTTCACTAGTATCAAAATCATAAAAAAGCTACTAGCGTTGTACTTGTATTAACTCCAGTAAGTACATAATTAATTTTTTCCCAAACATTTCAACTCTTAAATCTCATCTGAAGTGCTGATTGACCAGTGGTGCGTATTTCACAGTTAATTTTTCACGTAAACTTTATCTACTTACTCAGAAACTTAACACAACAGGTTATGAAAAACAACTAACCATTCGTTTGTGTGATGTATTTCAACATTATCCATGAAACACTGATGACACTGAAATCACTGGGAACTCCACAATTAATTTGAACAAAGACATTTTATCTCTGTTGCTCTGTAGACCGAGGATGATGTTGCTCTTTTAATAAATTTCATGAATCAGTTTTTTTTTCATTGATTTCTTCAGGAGAGAAGCCTACCCCAAACTTGTTATTCACCAAGTAACTAATCTACACACCTAAGAGGTGAATAAATGCTTGCTCTTTTGGCACTGGGCAGCCCCGGCTCTGTACTCGGTAGTACCCCAGCAATTCAGAAAGCTTTGAGAAATTCGGGGAGCAAACCCCAGTGTGTTTGTGACAATCAATCACTCAGCCCCATCTGCAGGGTGCTGCAGCTCTGATGGGGGTGCAAAAGGTGGGGTGCCACCTTGTCCTCCCCATTGTGCTCCCACCCTCCAGGCCCCGTGTGCCCCCGTTCCCTTCCACGCCTTAGGGCTGTGCTGGCTCTCTGGAATATGTTGCGGCTTCTTTTGTCCTTCCCTTCACCTTCTGCACACTGAGCCTCGCATCCTTGGCATTCATAAGCAGCTTAGATGATTTAGCTATGTAAACTATTAGACACAGCCTTTTATTTTCAGTTATCAAACTGCAAAACTTTTTTCATCCTCCCTTACAGCCTGGGTTATTAGCAGACCCATCTGTGAGGTTCGCCAGCCTGTGTGATTAACAAACCCATCTGCTTCAAATCTGTTGATAATCTGCAGATCAAAGTCCCACTTGACTATGGTCATTAACACCTTTCAGCGTAAGAATATAATTCAAATATACTTTTGCTAAGATTGAATTTTTTTTTTGTAATGCTAAGAATCTGTTTCAGATGAGTGTTTTCTCAAGGAAAGTCCAAGTGCTTAAATGCTCTCGAGAAGCAAGTGAAGAAGAGGTTGTGGTGCAATAGAATCTGGGGCACAATTCTTTAACTGTTCATTCTTCCAAGAAACAAAAGGAAGGGGCTGGCACCTTTCCCCAGCTATCCTGTATCCCAGCTCCGGTATCTGCAGCACAAACAGTATTTTTCCTGCATGAAATTTCTTGTGCTTCCAACCTCCCTTCCATTTTCAGTGCATCTCAGGACTTTGTGGTAACTGAGCTTCCCCATTTATTAAATGTGACAAAATGTTGCTTTCTCGTAAAGTGAGTAAAGTGTTCATGCTGGCTATCAGCCTCCACTGCTTTGGTTTGGAAATTATGTAATGCAAATGATAAAGATTTTTCTGTTCCTTCATGCTCCAGGACAGGCACAAATTAACATTTGTTACAAGCAAGTTAACTATTTTATTGCTTTTTTAAGTCAGATATATTGATTGCATAATTTTCTATTTGAGTCTCCTTGGTACAGATCCTTTCTATTTGAAGCTCCTTGGTAAAGCAACCCTAGATCACAAAAATGTTGGCTGAAGTGAATCCAGGCTCAATATGCAATGCAGAGCAAGAAGATAAATCTTTCCGGGATATCATCTTTTTGTTCTCACATTTCACTGAAATACATTACCCGCTGTGAAGGGAAGAAAAGCCTCAAGGGCTCTTGGTATTTCACAACTGTGAATTTCCAGCTACTTGCTATATTTATGGCTACATTATCAGTCTTCATCAGGATGCAGTAAATACCTTTGCAGAGGTCAGTATCTTGGATTTAGTTCAATTGTTATTTTCAGTTGTGGTAGAAACTTGGCTTAAATCACTTCTGTCGTGTACTTGAGACTCTCAGCTTGTTCCACTGTCTCCTGCTCCTTCTGAAACGAAGGACAGCACTCCTGCACGAGGCCACTGAGATTAAGAAACCCTTTGTTGCCTTCCTGCCAGCTCTCCTTCCGTCAGTCTTCCTGTTCCCAGCGCTAGTCTGATCCTTTAGACTCGACAGATAAACCTGTAATTTCTGCTTTAACATCTCCATATGGCTTTCAGTCTCTTGGTGTTCATTCTTATACTTCCTTTATTCAAATTCACCTGTCTGAAAACCCATTCTTTCCCGTGTATACCTGCAGTTATTGCAGCTCAGCAAAAAAACATTGCTTTTCCATTGTTCAGTCTACCTCAGGCTTCCATACTGAGCACCATAGCACTCAGTCATGCAAGATTTCTGCAGCATCCAGATTTCCAGATTTTATACTGCCTGCATTCCTGTCACTTTCTTCTGAGTGAGAACTAATTCTCCCTGCAAGGACTTTCCCCCCTATCTTTCCACTCCTACGCCTTCTACCCACCTCCATATACTTCACTCCTGTATTTGACACAGACCTCTAATTAGCCTAATTAAATCAGATCAGTGTGTCCCCTTTATAGAAATAAATTATGTATAAAAAAAATTGATTGAGCTGAAATGTAAGCCTCCCTGGAACATTCCTGCTCAGAGCAGATGTCATTTGTAAAATGTGCTAGCAGCTTGCCTGCCTGAGACACAAAATTCTCTCAAACTCTTAGCTTGGTTGTTTCTTAGTCACTTGTTGTAATAGTTTCAAACTCTAACCCAAAGTTGTCATTAGTCTCCACCTAGGATAAATACATACACAACCCTTGTTCCCTGGGAGAGCTGAGATTCCCTGCTCTTTGTCATATTTCCTCACTTTCACTTGTTCTTGACTTCTCTGTGTGATCTAGCAGTTTCCACTCAGCCTCAGACAAGGTTTCACATTACTTCCTCTAAAAATAACAACCTTTTCAAGCTGTAAATCCATCTTTCTCCTTGCCTTCATCTCTGGCATCTCAGAACCTCCAATCTGGTGCAGAGAGAGTAACATTGTGTTCAAAGTTCCTCTTCTCTGAGGCCTCCCTGCTCTAGACTTGTTCCCAGGCCCAACACAAGTGTTCAGCTCTGCTGGCTCTGCCTGAACTCCCAGGACAGTGTCTCCTCCTCCTGTTACTGTCAGGCGGTCAGTCAGCTCCACTCACATCCATTTGAATACTACCCT
This sequence comes from Mohoua ochrocephala, assembly GCA_013398855.1. NCBI lineage: Eukaryota > Metazoa > Chordata > Aves > Passeriformes > Acanthizidae > Mohoua > Mohoua ochrocephala. The sequence goes on along the minus strand of VZTA01006037.1, from coordinate 364,732 downwards.
GGCCTTCCAACATGGAAAATGTCCAACCTTTCCCTTCGCTTTCAGCCCACAGCCCGCTGCTTGGCATCCTGTCCAGAGCTGTCAGAATGTCACATCTGCTACTTGGGTTTTAGGGTTCAATAACCAGCATGGGATTTATCAAGATTTCCTCTTCTGTATTCATTTAAACCCTTCACACTTGTACCGAAGAAGCGAGCCCCAAAAGTTTGTGTTACTTCTCTCTGTGCTTGCCTCCTACCCTTGTCTGCCTTCTTCAGATCAAGTTTCTTCTTCCTTAGCTTGCAACACCCACTCTTTCCATTCCTCCAACCAACCCCTTTGGCTCAGTAAAATCCATTCCTTGAAAAGGAGGGGTCGTGACTGCCTCTTCTGCTTCTTCCGTCACAGAGCATCCCCATTCCTAAGGAATTGCTTTCACCAATTGCAAGAATAAAGAGACCACCATAAGTACCTAAAGTGACCTCTAGTACATCAAAGAAGCGTGAAATATGCTTCTGTTTCAGAGCAGATCCTTTAGAAAAAGCTCCAAGTTTAGTTTTTATTCTTTCTATTGATACAGAATCTGCAAACAAACACTGGTAAATTGGTTCACTGCAACTTGGAGAGGGTTTCACTTCCAGCTTTCATCCATTTGACCTCGCTTTTCTTTTTGCTGTAGAGCAAAGAGCCTTCTGTCCTTCAAGTGGAGCACTTTCTGCATCAGTCTTTCTGCAGAATAAATCAGCTGAGAACCCTAAACTATGAGTCGTGTTTTCCAGGGCTTTAATAGCCCTCAGAACCTTCTCCTGTTCTTTAAGAGTGGAAAGCACAACTGGTCCGACACAAATACAGTTTTCTACCATAGGTTGTGCTGCGTCCATTAACAAAACTTCCCCCATTCACTCTCTCCATATCACCTTTACTGCAGTTTAAGCACCAGGATCCCCAGACCTTCCACCATTAGAAAGACAAACATTCCAAGAGCCCTGTTCCTGTGGACAGAAGCAAACACATGTTTCAGAATGGGGTTTTTAATAACCTTCCACATAATTTTTCCCTTGGATTGCAGAAATACGCAAAGCCCTTGACCTAATTTCCTTTTCACCTGAATAGTTCTGAAAGCGTTGGTTGGTGTGTTGTCACAAATCTAGGCTCTCCTTTGACCTGTGCATGATTTTTTTGCTTGTTCATACAGAATTCCAAACTTTGTGATCAATGGAAGTGACTACTGGAACTAGTGGAGGTCCCACTGACGAACCATCAGCTAATCAAAACTGCTGTCCAGCCAGACAATTATTTATTTAACAGTCTAATGTGTCCAATCAAGTTTCTTCCATGGGCATTTCATTAGAATATTTTCCCAAATGAGGAAAAAATGTAATTATTTTTAGTCTTTTTCACACTGTTCAAATTTTACCAAGTTCTTCTAGTAAAGAGATCATGCCATTGTCACAAAGCTTATGAAGAATTACATACAAGAATTTCTTCTTCATTCCAGTGCCGCAATTTTGCCATTTTACTTGACCAGTTTTCCATAATACCAGTTTTCTGATGTGTCCATAATTCTACATAAATAGAAAATTAACCGTGCTGTATTGTTTTACTTTCTCGTCTTCCCTCTAAAAAGCATATTTGCCTTCCATGTTTACCGATCCATGGGTTTTCTATAAGTGGTAGAATGAACTCAAATGCTCCCAGTTAATAATCATGGGTATTTTTTCTGAATATTTTGTGAGTTGTGATTTAACTTTCATCTTTTTTTTTAAAAGCTTTTGTTTATTATTAGTAAGAGCTTTATTCTGTTTGTCCATAACAAAGATTAAGAAGTTAAAGATCACTTTATTCTGAAGCTAACATCGAACTTGGCCCAACAATCTATTCCTGTTTATGTTTCAAGATGAAACTTAATATGTCCCCCGAGCTGGACACAGCACTTTTTGATTTAAGATTTTGTCATCTCTAACATTTAAAAATTCCAAGGACATTTTATTATTGGCAGCAATACAAGACACTCAGATGGAAGTCCTTCATGATGAAACACTGCTTTTTCCACACATTATAAATAGCTGTTTAAGATATCAATTACTCTGATCTCCAGAGCAAAGTCTGTGGCAGATATGGTCTTGAGCTTCTTCTTTGGGCACTGATCCTTAAATGTTTATGACCTCTGGCTTTTATGTTGCCAAAGCTTTGAGCATTGTCCCCCTCCTGATCCATTTAACTGAATTTCCACATCTTCAGCCACATGTTCCTGTTAGCTTATGTTTCCATGCTTCTGTCCCTTCCAAGACAGACTTTACCTCTTCACACTGTCGTAGTTTAGGGATGGTATTCCCTGATTTTAGCACTGCCAATGAACTCCACGAGCCACTCCCTTTTCCCCACCCCCTCCAGTGAGAGAGACAAAAGGCAGAGATCCCCAGTCGAGGCAAGGCCAATTTACTGGAAACAGCAATGAGATAAGAAAACAGATGGTAACAGCAACAATATTAATAACTAAAGTGTACAAAGAGAGGGTGATTGACAGGCAAGAGCTGCTCACTGACCAGGACAAGGACCAAAATAATAGACAGCCCATCTGCATCCACATTTTTTCTCCAAGCCTAGGACAATGAAAAACAATGGTGGACAGCCCCTCTGGTTGGGACCATGTCTTGGGGTGACTTTATGCTGTGTATCCCCTATCGCCTGCTCTATGCCCAGACATGAGTCCTGGGCCTCTCTGTGTCTTTAAAACTGGGTGTGAGAGAAAGAAAAAAAGCCAGACAAACTTTTCAAAACAGGTTTTGTGTTCAAGGACATGGGGGGAGATAGCTGCTGCTGCTGCTGCTGCAGAGCAGAGGCACCTTCCTGCTTTCCCCGGCTCTGGGCTTCTTTTCTCGGAGGAGAGAGACGGAGAGTTCAACTCCTTTGTTTCCCTGGGACTTTGGATTTTTTCTTCTTCTCTTCTGGGCTGTTCAGAACACCAGAACATCTGAACCTCACTGGGAGCCCTCACACCTCGGCCCGGAGGGGCCCGAGCCGACCCAGCTCCGGAGAGGAGAGAGAGAGAGCCCACAGCCATGGAAAGGACTCTAAAATCTTCCCAGGTTTTCTCTCCACAGCGAGAGGTTTTATTATTTAGCATTATTCTTTTCCTGTGTGTTTGTTAAATAAATAGGTTTTTTTTCCTTTTTCACTTTCTTTTGAGGAATTTTTTCCCAACCCTGGTGGGGGAGGGGTGGCTGTAACCTGCCTTCTGTGGAGGGGACGTTCCTCCCAGAGCGTTCCTCCGAAATTTGTCTCAAACCAGGACAGACCAGCATTACCCTAGCACTCCATTCTCTGCTTGCTCCCCTGGAAAAGGAATGTTCTCCCCCCCCACACACCTTCTAAGAAGCAGGACAGAATCCCTTTTCCCCACACCTCTGGCCATGACACAGGATGGTATTGGATAGCACAGTGCCTTGGCTGTGCCCACATGGCTTCAGGCTCCCCCCTCTCACAGCTACTGTGAAAAATTAACCTTTTCCTTGCCCAAAACCAGGACATGCACCCACCTCCACCTTCTGTCCTCTACCCTCGCACCCCACCTCATTCGTTCAAGTCCTCTCCACTCTTCCAATACACCAGGTCACTCACACCTTATCACCCCCATTTCTTCTTCCACAAACACTGTTTAGATGCCAGTTTTCTCACCAATTTCCCCATCCAAATTCCTATTCTCCCCTCCTCCTGCTCAAGGTCTCAGTTACCATGAGTTATGTCCTGCCCTGCCCCTTCAGCTGCTTTCTCACCAATAATATGTCCTTTTCACCTGGATCTCAGCCACTTCTGCACTGTTACCCTTTTATGTTATTCCCCATTAACTCATTCTTTTACAAACCCAGTTAGAGCCACAGTCTCTCAGAAAACAAATTAGGCTGAAGCTTCTGCTCAACAGCAGCAACTTTGGAGGGGCAGGTGTAGCTGGAAGGTTTGCTTGCCTGCAATGCAAAGTGGTTTGGAAGCCTCATGGTTTCTCAGAGCTGGGGTTCCCTGGCATTAGGAGTTGCATCAAGGTCAGCAGCTTTTCCCCTCAGTGCCTCAACTATCTGAGATTTGTTAGAGAAATATGTGCTGGGCATCTTTTATTGCAAACAAAAAGAGGAACATCATCGATTTCAGCCTTAGGCCTGGGTTTGCTTGACCAGTCAAAATAACAAGGAATCCGTGTTTAGAGCACTGAGGAGAGAAGAAGAAAAATCTATTTATTATTTTTCATTTAGGGGAAAAAACCAACTCCTTACCATGCTTGAAAATTTTTTGTGTTAATATGATTAATAATATGCTTGAAAAAACAAGTCCATAAATCGCTTGGTTCAAATGCAACAAATGCAAATATTTTTAATTCCAAGGCAATCAAAAAATTATGAGACTTCCCCCCCCCCCGACTATGAAAATTCATTTAGAACTGAATACAAAGTACAGACAGTAAATTCTGCTTTGAGAAAAGAAAGATATATAACCAGAATCTCCTAGAGAGTCCCTGATGGCTGAATGTGTGAAATTAATCACTGACAGGTGGAGAGGACAATTCTCCACGCAGCGTTGAGCTTCCTATTCTCTGAATGACAGCCAGGTAGAATGAGAGAGCCAAAGCTAATAAGAGGTGCTTTGCTGCATTAACTTTCTGATCACTCGCTGTGCACCTGCAGCAAAAAGAGTTTTGCCCAAAACCTGACCTGGGAGTATGTCTTATATCATTATATGTTAATCCTGTGCTTGCATTTCCTTTGGATGTCTTCCAAAGGGCTGTCACCATTGGTCAAACTCCTCCCTCTCCAGCATTCTTTACACTTGAATGTTTGGTGCAGGCTCTGAGTTTGTGTTTTGACTCTCCTTTATTCTGTACAGGTTCCTCTGTCTTCAACTTCAAACCTTATTTTGTGGAAATACCCTGCCCTATGAGACCCCTTTATTCCATACTCAAACCTTCTGCCTCTTTTTTTGTGATTTTTGTGAGTTCATTCATCATCCCTCCCAAAAATATGTCTCTTTGAGGTACCCAGAAAGGGGTTTAATGGAGGCATCAAATGAAACAACCCCACGTCAGATTCAGAAGAAACAAAATGAGTCAAACTGTGGAACTTCATGCCGTGGTGTGGTCTGGATGCCAAACACAGAGCTGCCATGCCTATCAATAGATCAAGTCCCTCCAAAACCCAAAGAACAGTCAGACAAAGGGAAAAAAACAGTCCTTCCAACATATGTTAAAAACAAACAGGAAACAGTAGGTGAAGTCACTGAGTTGTAGACCACTGGATATTGGCATAACAAGTGTACTTGTGTGCTCTAAAACTTTTTCCTGGATATCCAATATTGTCATCTGTCAAAGCAGTGTGCTGGGCTAGATCATCTTTCACTCTGACTCAAAATAGCTGTGTATTTATGGTAAAAACAGCATGGATTTTGCAAAGAAGAACCTAAAACTTTTTTTCTGCTTCAAACAATACTGGTAACATAAAGATCGAGAAAATTCTAAATACATTTAAGCAAGTGAGTGTGTTTGTTTCTTCGCTGAAACCAAATGTGTTCTCTGTTTCGGGGAAAGAAAAATGATTTATTTTGTTTAAGCTTCCTCTCTCTTCCCAAAATAGTGAGGCACCTCAAGAGAGTGATATACGTCAGTGTTTTGCCAGGGTGAAAGCCTACCTCTTCAGCTCCAAATCAATGTTAGCTGAATTAAGACCTCCAGCTGCTGGTCAGTTGTCCTCTAACCATCTCACCCTGAAGGATACACACAAAATCAGTCATGGCCACCCTTTTTTCTGACAGCACTTCCCTCTGATTGGATGATCAACAGGACTGCTTTGATGTAAAGCAGACATAAAATTAGCTGTAAGATTAATTCCTCACACTGATCCATGTGTGCTTTAAAGGAATAATGTCACCTGAATAAAGGTAGATACTTACTTGTAAGGTGAAATGTGCCAAGTGCTGGATGTTCATTATCTGTCCTGCAGTTTAGAATAGGAAATGTAGGATAAGCATTACAAACTAGCAACTGGCAGGCCAAAATATTGGTAAATAGCAGATATTTTTTTCCAGATGGGACCTATATTTTCATACATACTTTTAAACATTTGAGAAGTTTTGGGTTTCATTTTTCTTTGTCATGGGTATACAAACATGCAGATGAAAAAATACAATATTTGAAAGTCATATAGGACACATGAAAATTTTTAAAGCCCTCTTCTGTAAGCATGTTTGCCTACTGAATTTCTCATCCAGATTTTAAAATACAGCTCTATGTGCCCTGACACTCAAATGGCAGTATTTAAAATCACTGCTAAGAAGAAGCTGATAAGCTTGTTTCAGTGCTGTCAGCTAAGGCCCCATACCTTTATCTGGAGTTTTCACATGCTACAAAGTTCAGTGATGGCTTACCTCATATTCACAGAAATATTTCAACATTTTCCGCAGCTCAATCAGAAAAATCTTTCAGAATCAAGGTGTGTGCTAGGGCAGGATTAAGCCAGTGCTTGGTAGTGCACTGAATTAGTCTTTCTGCCTGCCTGATTACTTTAAGCTCTATTAAAAAAAAAAAAAAAGCTCACATTTATAAGGATGAGAAACTTATTTCTAAAAATGAACTCAGTGCCAGGACTTCAAGCAATTTACAACCTCTTCTCTAAGGTGCATGGTCTCATCTGCTGATCTCAGTGAGCCATTCATTCTGAGGCACAGCTGTTTTTGTTACCTCACTGCTGTTTGTTTGCAAAGCACAACCAGGGCTCACCATTTATGATACAGTGATTATAATAACACTTGCAATTCTTCCCTGCATCCAGTCTTGCTCCTATGCATGCTGCTTCTGTCCTAGCCATGGTGCAATTACTTTTGCTCTCCAGTTACTGAAGGGAGCCTGTGTGGGTGGGTGCACTGCTGTTCCTGTTCCTGCTGCTTTATCAGAGAGCCATGCCTGAAAACTAATGCCTTCTAAGAACTGGAAGAAACTCCCCATTTTTCATGTGGGAGCAGAACAAAGCAGAGGTAGATGACAACTTCACACATGGCAAACTAAAAAGCAGAAAGAAACTGGAGCAGTAAGTCGGGCCAGGTCTTTGGTTGGTACACATTTATGCTGCTTAATTTACTTTGCAAGAGTCCATTCAGTTCAGCTGAGGCTCTGGGTCTTTAAAAGTTTGAAGAATAATTATTTATAAATAAGTAGATTTTCCGTGAGATCTTTTCCTTTCGATGAGGATTATTTTGCTAGTATAGATTTCAAGAAGGAGCAGCTTTTTAAATCCTCATTACGTAGTACTTTCTTCTCTGTTTGCTTGTTGGTTTGCTCTTCTGTTCAGCAACGTGTCAGTACGACATTTTTGATGCAAGTCAGTTCCTGCCTGCACTTGGAGCTGCTGCACCTTGAGCAGTGACAAATTCTAGACTGATTAATGCTGCACACACTGCACAGAACATCCAGTTCCTGTGGACAGCGACGTGACTGCAGCCGCAGCTGGATCTGATGGGTCTCTATCCTCCCCTGGAAAGTATTACAGCCCACACCCACTGCTTTCATTGTGTAATTATTATTTTTTAATTTGGATCCAATAACGAGCTTCTCTGTATTCTGGCTTAACACTGTTAAATGTTAGTGCTGCCCACAATACTTGGTGTGTTTTGTTCCATAAACCAAGCAAAGTGTCTGCGCTCTCTTGCCAGGCATAGATTTATTGGGGTATGGATTGCACATATTAAACACAGTCATCAGGCCACAAAGGTTCCATCACAAGCTGCCTACGAGCTAACATCATTAAGAGGCAGACTTCATATATCTTCATGACTGATACGCCAATCTTTCCCACTCCATTGACTAATGAATTGACACACGCAATGTTCTTCTGCATTAGTGTGCATCCCCGTGATTTACAGCGCCGTGGCAGGGGGCTGTGAGCACTCAGGTGCTGATGAATTCCAGACAGCACTTGCACCTGCCTGAGCAGGACGCTTCCCTCTGAGGAGAGCAGTGCTTGCATCCCAGAATTGCACATAATAAACGTGGTGGGCTTCACTGTCTGCGTTTTCACCTCTGCAATGCCATCAGACTGCCTGCCTTCCTGAGCCAAATTCCCTAGCTGCTATAAATCACGGCACATCGATTTACATTGTTTGTTCTCTGAGCCCTGTGCCTGAGCCTTTTGGTTTGTGTGCTTTAAAGACACAGCTGGGAGCCTCCAATGTGTGCTCGCTCCCGAGGAGTGCCAGTGCCAGGGGAAAGGGCCCAAGAGAAAGAGAGCAGCGGATTTTTGCCATGATGTGTGTCAGCCCTGCCAGGGTGCAGCTGTGATGAGACAGCAGTGGCCACTGGCCCAGCATTGCCTCTGTGAAATGAGGGGAAGAATGAGGGAAAAGATGGGGAGTAAGAGGAGATTTGGCCCAGAGCTTTTGTCTGTTGAACTAATTGACTGGCTACGGGCTCGTGTTCTGATGGCAGCCTTGTATTTATGTTACCCACAGCACAGGCCACTCAGTCCTAATGACTGGCATGAAATACAGACTAATTTTGACCCTTTGGAAGTTGCCATCGCATGGAACAGTCATCTTCCAGTCTGGTACTAAATCCATCTGATGAAGGAAAAGAGCCGTCCAGAACTCCATCCGTTCTGAGAGCAGGGCAATTGCTTAGATGTGTCCTGGATGAAAGACTGAACAACATTTGCATTGGGAGTTTATGGAGTACCGAGATAAAAAATAGGATGCAAAAGCATTTTCAAAGTTAAAACGGGAAATTCTTAATTTATGTAGCAAATAAATCTGAATTTTAAGACATCTGATAACAGATGTACCACTAAATCATGCAGCTCTTCCCACAAAGAGATATATTCCAGGCTCTGACAACATTTCAATGAAGGCTGAAATATATTACTCTTTGTAGATTCTTGGTTTGTTTGTTTACTTTAATTTTGAGCTGCCTCATATATTTATACAAACTTCACATCAGTGAGATGTCATAGATTTACACCTGGTAAACCAGAGGATTTGGAGACACAGGCAAGTTTCTTCCTGCTGGTTATGGAAAAATAATTAAAAAGAAGACCTGGCCAGACAGTTCAACACGAGGGAAAAAAGAATTCTTTCCTTTAGCTCACTTGCTAAGGTGGTCGCCTTGCTTAAAAACCCATATCAAACTCATTGCAGGACTGGTAGATCTAGTAACAGTTTTCAAACAAGAAGTGGTGTTTTTCTCATTGAAAACAGGAAAAGATTCCCCCGGATGGAGAGAGATCAACATTAAGGGAAATCAATTCCATAATCCCCTTTAAACTTACAGATCCAGAATTTCATTGAAAATGCAGGAAAACAAAGCAGAAATTCTGTTAGTTTTCCATGCTCTGACTTTCTGGAGAGAATCTAGGTGGTAACAGAAACTAGTTGTTAGTTTTTGTAGTTGGCAAAATCTGAGGCTGGAGAATGAAGGGAAAAAAATCCAATAAAGAGTTATATCACAGAGGAGATTGTTACACTACTTGCAATCAAAATTAGATCATTTTTCAAAGCTGCTAGAAATAATGTAAGCTGCTTCTGGGCATCTTTAATTTATGTGACTGCTACTGGCAAAGCAAATAAGGTGTTTTGATACTGTTCTTAATAGCATTACAGGGATAAAATGTGTCACAGAGTGACATTGCCCTGCACAGCACTGCAGCACCTGTTATACAGAGACTAAAAAAACCCTTTCCTTTTAATATCTAGCTCATGTTGTCCCTTGCTGTAGATAGAGCAGAGTTATTATGCTGAACTGAGTAACAGAAAGAAGTGGTTTAAAAAATCTAGGTAAATTATAAATTAAATTTCCGATGGGTGCTGAACACACCTTTTCAGCAATCTCCACAGAGATAATGGCAGAACACAAGACTGGCTTGAAGCTGGAGCTGAATTTTATCCTGCAGAAACTGCAGCACAGGAGCTGTCTGGGGAGATAGCTGGGAATATATGGTGCCACATGGAATGAAGAGATGAACTGGTGGATGTGAGAAGAGGAGAAGAAACAGAGATGTGTGTGAGGCACTGGGAGGGAGCATTGTTTGTGCAGGGAGGAAGATTTGCTCTGTGCCTGCATCCAGGAGTGATGGGGGACAACTGCCAGTGAAGTCTGTGGAAGGCAAAAATCACAGGTGCCAAAACAAGCTGGACTATCTGCTCACTGGAGGACCTGGTTGGAAGAAAAAAAACCCCTTTCTTCTCTTGGCCAGCAAGTGCAAGGGGGTTCAGCAGAAGAAGAGAAGCAGTGGAGGGAAAGTTTGAAGTCCTTCACCACCAGGACCTCATCCCTGAAGCACCAGCCTGAGCACTCCCTTTCATGGCAGGAGTCCAGTTCTGTTTCCTGTGCAGAGGAGGTTGGCTCAGAGAAAAGGACCAGGGAGCCAAGTGGGAAATATTTCCCTAAAAAGTGGAGGGAAGAAATACAACAAGTGGATGGTTTGCTGAAATAAGAAGTCCTTCCATTTAAATAAATTTCCACCAAACCTCAAGTTTTTTTGTCTCTCTCTTAGTACTCTTACTTGTCCTGTGGGAGCCTTGATGCCTTGGCCTTCAGAAACTCTCCCGTGTTTAAGATGTCACGAGAAGCTACGTGATTTTTTACTGAAAACCTCTTTGCTAGATGTCATTAAACCATCCTGAATTTCCTTTTTTCTGATGTTCATATTGCATTGAAAATTTCCACTCCAAAGTTCTGCTCTGTCCCACTCTGTTTCAGATCTGCTGGCTTCTTCACTGCTCTAACCCTCAAGGCACTGCTGAAAAGAAGAGTAAATTTGTCAGTGTAGTGTTACAGAGAGTAGTAAGTGGGTAAACTCAGTGTTGCTCAAACTGCACTTACTCTTTCATACACACAACTTCCCCCTCTCTTTGGAAGGTGTAGGAACGCCTTCAGGGCAAAAAAAACCCCAAAAGAGCTCACTGGGAGCATGTTGACAGCAATCAACAGAAAGTCTTAAAAAGCTGTTGATAACATGAAGCACAGTTTGGGTTTGTTTGTATAAGCAAACTTACAGAAAAAAAAGTGTTTTGGTCAATATGCTGCAAACTGAAAACACAGCACAAGATTTTAAACTCTCTAAGTTTCCAGTGGAACATGCAGGATGCACTAAAAATACCAATGCCCTTGTTTACATGCAGCAATATCCTGTACAGAGCATCCAGCAAAGGAGGGCTGGCCCTTCCCTGCGTGTCTCTGTAAACCCTGCACAAGTCTCTCCACATCTCCAGCACCATCAAGCATACACTGTCATTGTGGCTCCTGTGACAAGCTTCTTCCTTCTCATTAGCTAAAATTTAGAGATGGGAAAAGGAAAAAAAACTGCAAAGTTTGATCTGAGATGACAAGGCTAATTTTGGAAAAAATGTCCTTCTACTTCTCCAGTTGTCGGGTCCAATCTAAAGCAAGCCCAGTGTGCAGATAGTAAACATAATATCCTCCTAATTATATTAAATTACCTCTCAGGAGCTGCTCTGCCCTCTTGTCAAAGGCCGGGAACTGGCTTTTAATGATGAATGTGAACCTCAGTGGGACATTCTATATCATCATTTAGTTCAGCAAATGTAGCCCAGATCAGTTGTATAGGTGTAATTAGATGCTGGAAAATAATTACTTTGGCCTTACCATTAAAAATTTCTTGCTCGTATTCCCTTGTGATCTATGAACAAATTACTTTATTAGGAAATCATTAGAGCTCAATTTGTCTCTATATACTACAGACATCAATATTCATTTCTCATAATGGAACCACACATTCTTGCCATAAATTTGTAACACTACATAGCAGATACCAGTTTGGAGTCATTACTGACCTTAACAAAAAGCCTGTTTTTACACAGTGAGATGTTTTTCTCGTGTGCCAGCTTCCAGCAGGAAACTGAGCAATGTGAGCTTTATTGTTAGGCCATTAGCTCAGACAATCTTTGTGGCTTTATGCCCCACTGCACAGGGAGAGTTTTTGAGTGGCTGATCCCTTTGTGCCGCTGCGATGGACAAGTTTGGGACATTAGGAACAAAATAGCTCCCCAAACAAACTACACTATTTTAAGAACACTGCTATTATCAAGGCCCTGAGAGCATCCCAGGGATTGGTTCCAGCTGTCAGCCCGTGCAAGGCAGCTTGGAGGCATCCCCACATGCCCTGTGGGCAGTCCCTGGCTACGGCTGACCCATCTCACAGGAGCCACAGGAGCTCGCTCTGCCATGACAGCGAGCTCAGGCCCCCTTGCAACTTCAGTTTTGTACCTATTTCTCTGCAGATTTCTCTGAGCAATGAGAAAGCAGGTGACTCCAATGTCCTTAGTGTGGGGACATGGTATTGTTTCAAGTCATATCTAGCAGTTGACTGATTTATTGACTATTAGGATTTACAAAGCAGATGTGAGGAGGAAAGGAGACCATCAGTCAGACCGCAGGTCACCTCCTGTTACAAATTACCTTCACAGAGTTCAGCCTTTAGCTTTCACACAAGTGCAAGATATCACTGAAATTTATCATTGCAGGACTGAGCAGAAAAGCTTCAGGGAATTGTCTGCAGAGGTGGCTGGATAGTCACTTGCTGTTGGAACAGGTCAACATAAAGCAGTTGCCTCAGTAGTTCTCTGAACATCACACATCTCCATGCAAGAGCTCCTTACACGTGGGCTTCTAAATTTGCGTTTTGGTGTCTGCAAACAGTCCTTCATTTCATAACATGACAAATTTTTTTCCAGATTTGGTGTGCCACAAACATTTGTGAAAAATATTAATAAGAATTATGTCTATATCCAAAAATATGAGCACAGAATTCATAATCACTTCAGAAAAAAGGCAGTAGTAGGTTGTTAAAAATATTGCTTAGAACCTGATAAGGACTGAGAACAGTCTCAGACTATTTATTTTATCTCCCATTTCAACAGCTACATACAAGCATCCGTTTCCAGTTATAAAGCTGTCAGTCTAGAATCACACCTGTCACACTGTCCATGATCTTGTGGTCACCGCACAAGTTCACTCTGCCATGGCTCTGGTTCGGAAGCTACCAGAGCCCCACCTTATCCACTCATGGCCCTTTGGAATCCCTCTGACAGTGGCCATGTAAAAGGTATCAAGGCTGTTCAAGCTGCTGAGAAAATGCAACACAAGCCGCAGCATTCAGCTAAGAGGGAACTAAATGCCAGGCTCTGCGCTCCCCTGCAAGTACTTAATCGATGGCAGTGAAGTTCTTAAAACAGTGAGTAGACAATAAGCATTTCAGGTCAAATCCTCACACAGAAGGAGCCCTGCATAAGTCATCAATACAAGCAGCATAAATCATCGGAATAGGCGGCTGGAAAATGACAGCTACCTGTATTGTGAGATGTAAAAAGGAAGGACAAAATGTGGGCGGATTTTTATCTTTTGGGTTTATCAGGCTGTGTCTGATGGACCATAAGGTCTTGCTAGACTAAATGGGCCAAATTCCTCCCTGGGGTAGCTGTTAAGTTTGATTGCCTCCCGTCAGACTGGTTTGAACCAAGAGAATTATGTATTCTACAGCAGCACTTGGAGGTGCTCCTCTATTAAGAGCTGCCATGCCTCAAATGATATGTTAATTCCAAGGCCAGGAAGCATATATTCAAAATTACAGAAAGGAGTAGAAAGAACAATATAGCACAGAAACAAGCAGAGAACGAGTGCTCTCAGGCAGCACAAACTGAATGGCAGCTAAAGAGCTCAATTCTTGGCTTGCTGCAAAAGGCATCTTCCAATTATCCTAATTCTTTTATCTTTACCTTACTCGTCTGACACCCCAGCTCCCAGTCAAATCCCGCCAGCACGTCTGGAACAGCGCTCAGGAAGGGACTCTGCTTTGCTCAGGGGCAAGTGTCTTTAAACATTATTCTGTCTCTCTTTAAGTTACACAAATTTCTCTTGTTTCCTGATCACCTCCAGCTCCAAGTTCGGTCTGATGGGCTGACAGCTCTTCTTGAAGCTGGTTATTACTCAACAGTTACGCTCAAGGACCCCAAATGAAAGAAACAGGTCTCCATTTCAACCTTGGAGAGAGCAATTCTCAAACCAAGGTACCCTAAAATAATTCCAGTGAAGGTGAGGACATTCCTGTAAAGTGATTTAAGCCCCTGCTAGCAGAAGGCTTTCCTGGACTTAGACTACAGGTTGGAAAACACTGCTCTAGAAGGCTCATTGTCTTAAATTTACCTTTTCCTTTTTTGACTCAAAGCAATCAACCAAGAACACACAGTTACAAAAGCATTAAACGACACATGGTGTGCTCAAGATGACAGATATGGAACATGTCACTGAAGTTCTTTCTGCAGTTTTACTTTGTTATTGACCTTTCTAAGAGGACAGGAAGAGGTTTTGATTGTGGAACAAAAGATTTTGCAAGTGATGGTTAAAATACAACTTTCTGAGGTCCACGCTTCCCTCTGGATTCGCTTATCTTTCTTACCTTGTCTGTTTCAGCTTGAACAAGTCTGGTCCCAGCAGTGAGCACAAGCAGATGGTAAGAGAAGAAGAAATAACTTGTGGGTAAAGGACCACTTTTGTGTCAAACCTGACTCTGACAAGTGCCACTTGTTGGCTGAATACTGGAAAAGTCAGTGAAGAATCAATGCCATCTGTTTCAGGATGTTGTGGGTTTCTTTTATCTGTTTTCCTGGGCTGCTCAGTCATCTTTTGCCATTGATTACCCATTTTTGGGTTCAAGAACCATTTAGGTGCTTTTTCATGGATTTAACTTGTTCCCAAAGTCTTGCCTTACACAGACTACTGGAGTGGCTCCCTCTTCTCCCAGGACATTGCTATATGGTTGTATAAACTGAATTTCAGCTCCATTTTGTTGTCCTGTACATTAGCGAGTGGTACAGCTCAGTAAAAACAGATTTTAAAGTGACCCAATTTTAGAGCGAACCAGTTGATGCTGGGAATCCAATATTCACAGTATATACACTTTATGCATGGTTGAGGGAGGTTCCTTGGGACTAGCCTGAGCTCATGGATTGAAAAGCATTTTGTATGCAGAGTGTATCATCCAGCTTAGTTTCCCCCAGACTGCAATGTTGATTGTGCACTCAGACTTTTTGACAATGGGAAATAAAGTGCAGTCATTGGGAATCAAAACATTCGCTTCGAAAGCACATTCCCAATAAAACCTAAAATACCAATGTGGGCACTGCCCCCAATACCTTGTCTCCCTATTACACTGATCAACCTCTTAGAATCAGCAAATTTTATACTTCACTGCTCACTGTATTTTCCATGTTATTCGTAAATACATTGAATTTGAAAATGCTCTCTCAAATTCATGTCAAGATAACACATGGCTCCTCTTGAAAAGCCACCCTTTTGATGGATGAGTCAGCTTTATCTCCTAATCGTCTTGGAATTAAAAATGTTGGGCCATGAGTCATGTTTGAAAGTGACAGTTTCAGCTGTTAGTCTGACAACTTCACATTAACTCTCTTGGGCTGGTCTTTTTTTTCTCTCTCAGCACATCAAATCCGCATCATCAAGGGCAAATTGTGTCAGTACCTTAAACCTGTACTACCTTAAACCTCCTGTTTAGCCCTGTTTGAGATCTGCCAACACCCCCAGACCCTGTCCATCAGACCCACTCCCCAGCTGGCTGGTCCCCAGTCCCTGCAGGGGGATTAGTGTGTCCAACGTGCAGGACCTTGCGTTTGCCATTGTGGAATTTTCTGGGATCCCTGTTGGTCCGTTCCTCGAGCCTGCCTAGGTCCCTCTGAAGGGCAACTCTGCCCTTTGACTGCACTCCCCAATTTGATGTCATCTGCAAACTCGTTGAGGGTGCACTTGATCTCTTCCTCCAGGTCATTGATAACGATATTGATCAGGAGACGTTCCAACACAGAACCTTGAGACCCCCAAGATGCTCATAACCAGCCTGGAGCTACAACTCCAACCATGTAGCACCGTGTCCTCTAATACTGTGAATTCTAGTGTTCAGTGTTACAAAAAAGAGGGGTTTTTTTTCCTCTCCAAATAGATTTCATGGTAATTATGTCTATATTAATGCAAAAAATTAGTATTTTTGGTATCTGAATTTATGGCTGTAATAAATAAGATGCGTCCCACAATGACGTTTGTTTAACAGAAAAGGTCATTCAAAAATGCCGTCATAAAGCTCACTCAGGAGAGCACTAAATTAGCAATAGTTATTTGTCTTTGTGCCTTTGTAGGAAGTCTTATGATGCGAACTATTAAATGGGAAATGTGATAAGAAGGTGATAAATGTAGAACAGCATCAACATCAGTATTAATGGAGCAACAATAATGCAGACAATCAAGTTATTGTTATTTCAAAAAACATTTAACAATTGGAAAGGAAAAACAGAGAGGGGAAAAGAAGATGGCCATTTCAGGCTGCTGGTTTTCAGGAAACACTAACATTGCAATTATGTAAAATTTTATAAAATTACTTATAAATGTGCATGCACACAGTTTTTTAGGTTAGGGTTTTTTTTGTTATATAGTATACAGAGACTGAGATGAACCAATCTGGAAAAGAAAACAAGTTGAAAGCTGTATGATCAACTTGGATCTTCAGACATTCAAGAACAGTTGTTTTTCGCTGTTGGTCTTTCATCTTATGTTCCAGCCTTGGGGTGAGGGCAGAAAAAATATAAATACTGTATGAAAGCCTGGGTTGTTCCGGAGCTCTTTTTATGACAAGCAAAAGTAAGAAACAACAGAAGCCTGCAGAGGGAGAGATGTTGTAGAAATTCATGCTCAGTGATAATTTTAAGTGCTGTTTGGTGAGGTATTAAAGCATGTTTCTGATGGGCTCTGGCAGATAACCCCTGGCAGTTTTGCTGCCCTATGTGCCTCCCTGGCTGTCTGTGTCACCTTTCTGATGAAGGATACCACCGGAGGGCAGAGCCTGGAAGAACAGAGCTGCTGCCAACTTCTCGGTTGCTCCCAAAACTCCATCTTAGCCAAAGCAAACAGTTAGGTAGATGGGCTTAAATAGAAGCTGAAATGGCAGATTGCAAGCTGGAGCAGTGAGCAGTTCAGTTCAAGAAGGTGTTTGCTTTGGTGTCTCTGACTGCCAGATTAAGGCGGTTCTGCCCGTCTGTTTTGGCCTAATGACTTATTTCTGTCTGTGCTCCTGCAACTGGTGCCCTAAAATGGTCCTTGCAAGTTACAGATGCTTCAAACTCTAAGCCAGCTCTCCAGCAATTCTGATTCTATACAAGATGAACAGAAGTAATGGACACAAACCTGAAAATTGTATTTACTACTGCCATCACTATGTACACACACCCCCTTTAAAAGGATGCAGCTGATACACTTAAAAATACTGCACTACATTACTTGCCAGAAATTTCATCCTGAAGGCAGGCTGATTTGAGCTGCATTCTTTGCATAAGAGTTCAGCAGAACTGTGGGGAGGATTTTCTCATGCCGTTAAGGATCTCAGAAATAAGCCTTATTTTGTAGCTGCATTGAGGAAAAATAATGACAGTTCACCATTAAAGAGATGTTGCAGGGTTTTATTTTTGCATGTGAAATAATTCATATAGTTTTAACATTATTCTGTAACAGAGGAGTTGTTTTGAAAATAAAATATTGAAATCTTTTATTACAAAGCCATGAAAACAGGACGTTTTGCCTTTGCTGCAATTTACTTCTGTGTTGTAGCTTTGGGAGATTTTTTCCTATATATATTACTTTCAGAATTGGCCTAACTTCAAGAAATGTTTGGTTTTATGCACAGCCTCTTAAGAACTGCTCAAATCACCTATTTCTGGAGTAGGATTGACACATAGCCAGATACAAGCCGAAGATAGAAACTTGCAGATACACATATACTGACTTAAAGTACAGGACAGGGAGTGAAGTAACTTGGGATCACTTCTTAGAACTAAATTCACATACACGAGATGTCTGACAGACCAAAACTGTCAGGTTGGACTCAAGGATCCCAGAGATCTTTTCCAGCCTAATTGGTTCTGTGATTCTGTGTCTCTTGATGAGCAATTTGAAGCAGCTCTTAGAGAAAATGTAGTGAAATATTCTTTCTCAACCACCGTGTGTTAATAATAAAAGTACAATGGTGTATCTGGTCCTGACTGTTTTTAAGGTATTAAGACTACTTCACCTGGAAGATATGATATTGAACTTGCTCATAATATTTGGTTTCCTCAGGGTTTCGAGTGGTTTTACAATGTTTCACCAGCTCTCTATTAATTATAGAAATAAATCCCATTAGAGGAGAATGGTTAAGATTTGAGATGTGATTTCTTCTAAACAAATTATAGCAGGTTTTTTCCGTTGAGGCATCGACTAGAACACTATATCCAATCTGAATACCACAATTATGAAAGTTAGTAAGGATGCTTGATGAGAGAACAGAAGACTAAGAAACATGATGTGTTTGTAAAAGATTTGGATTTGGTTAATCTCCAGAAGAGAAAAAGAAAGATGTGTAACCAAAGAGAATGGTAGTAACTGTCCTCTGAGTCCACTACAGCCTGGATAAGATGTAATAAGTTCAATTTGCAGCAATTTAATTGCAGTCATTTAATTGAAGAGATTTAGTTTAGACACTAGGAAATACATTTTAATTAGGGAATAAAGGTCTAAAATAATATAGAGATTGAAATAGATTGTTGGTTGCAGAATCTCTAGGAGCATCTGAAGAGCAGGACAGATGAATATCTCTCTGCAGTAGTTTAATCTTTGAAATGAAGAGCTGGAGATAAAGAGCTTCTGAGGTTCCCCCTGGAATGTGTTCTATGGTTATAAGTCTGTCTACAAAATATGCTAGGGCTGAAGAAACATTGGAAATGCAGATGGACCATTCTCACTCCACACCTCCAACCATCTGCAAAGTAATTCCCTCCCCAAACCTTGCTGTGTGTACATGCACATTTATAAAACACTGCTGTGTTGACACTCTCTTCCGTGTTTGATTTGATTTTTACGGATTGCTGCGAACAAATTCTATTAACCACAAGTGCTGAGAAAACACTTTAAAGCTGTTACACAGAAATACACCTTGAAAGTGAATAGAAAAAAAATCACAAGAAATGCTATCTACACTAGGAAACTGAGTTACATGACAAGCTCAGCTATTCAAAGAATAAAAAGTCTAGGGGGTGAGACTGCTACTTTTGATTGCAAGGTGTAAACAAGCTTCATGAACAGTTTCGGGGAAGAAAGAAGGGAAGGAAGCTGCAGTCTTCTCATGGACTCTTTGCACACAAAAACAAACTTCATGGATAGATTTTTAAGGGCTCAATGAGTTAAATTTGTTCACTCTTTTGTCTTTTGGTTTCTCAGCTATCCCTCAATGTTAGTGTTAGTGTCTGAGAAATTGCTAATTAGAGGAAGGTTTTTGAGAGGGTAAATCTCACAGAGGAGAGACAGTTTTATTGTGGCTAGCTAAGTGAGTCCATGGGAAGGAGGGCAAAGAAGAGACCTTTCTCAAAGTCCTGACTCCAACAAAGCCCTATTTCTTTCTGGTTACCTGTAATGAAACCTGAAAACAATGACTTCAGTTATCGTGCACTGAAGGACACCCTGGGAAACCCAGCTTGAAAAAACGTGGATGATGCTGTGGTGGAGGTGATGGGGCCCACATCTGTTAAAAAAAGAAACCCAAAAAGAACAGCAAAACCCCCTGACTCCAGAAAGCAGTGGTCCTGCTGTGGCTGTGGGTACTGCCTGCAGTTCAATGGGGTGGGTGGCTCCTCTCCCACTCTCCCCCATCTGTCGGGTGGTTCTCCTTTCTTGCCCTTGCCCCAGAACCGATTGCCAGGCACTTGGCACCAGACATCAAAATGGAAGTGACTGATGAAAATACACTGCTTTGCTATTTCTCACTCCCTTGGACAGCAGGGAGAGGAGAAAGTGCATTTAGGAGTCTGCATTGTTATTTGTAGAGCAGAAAGCCTCCACTGGCAGCTGCTATGCCTACGAGCAGGTGCTGATCACCATCCTACTGACAAAGGTTTGTAACTCAGCTGCTATTCCAGAGAGCCCTTTATGAACCGGAACTAATTTGCAGTTGGGACAATGCTTGCAGAATGTTTCAGATATTGGACTTGGTTTGCTTTTTACCATACTGAGGGTTTTAGCCTTAATTGTGACTTATTCTAACATAAATCAAAACATATTCTAACATAAATCAAAAGTGATTGAGAATCAGGTTTGTTAACAGATACTGACCTGAAGGCTGGAACCTTCAGTTAGGGAAGTCACTCTCTTCAGTGACCTAGAACAACCAAAAAGAATAGTCTGATATGAAAAGACCATCCCTTCATGGCCTCAGCAAAAAGAGTAAGCCATTTGACTGATGTCTGCTGAGAATGGGGAAATGAATTACTCACCTGCTTCAGGTTTCTGGCTGCTACTGGAGAGAAATGCTGCCAGGAGACGTTTTCCTGGGCACCACTTGTGCTAGAACCCATTTCTGGTTTGTCTGGCTGCAGTAATTGCTTTTTGGACAACATTGACCGCTGCCTTTGGTGAACAGCAGGACGAGCACAGCTACCTGAGCCGAGGAGAGTTCTATAAAGTAGTAGTCAGGAAATACCATAGAATCATAAAATGGTTTTAGTTGGAAGGAACCCTAAAGATCATCTAGTTCCAACTCCCTGCCACGGACAGGGACAACTTCTACTACATCAGGTTGCTCAAAGCCTCATCCAACCTGTTCTTGAGCACTTCCAGGGAGAGGACATCCACAAAAGTAGATGGGAGAAATTTTTATTTTAAATCTTACATTACTCATACACTTGATCACTTCAAAAAAGATCCTTTTCTTTGTAAAGTATTTTGAAATTTCCCACTTTCAGTAAAAAAAAAAAATCACATTTTCAAAATCGTTGTGGAGTGAAAGTTATGTCTTAGACATTGGTCTAATGCATATGGAATGAAGGATATGCGCTTTCATGCTCTCTCATCTCTCTCTGACCACATGAGTTTTCACCAGGGATTTTCCCAGGTTGTCTTGTCTGGTGCTGTGTGTGTTACCCTTCCTATCAACAGTAAATAACGTTGTTATCGTTATGTTAAAGGAAAAGGGAAAAAAAAAAAGAGAAAAGGCTTCCCAGGAAGAGACAAGATGTTTTGGAGGAACAGTGTGATCCCAGCTCCCAAAGACACGTGCATGTCTTGCTGATTGCTCTTAAAAACAGAATGTGCATGCCTGAGCCCAAGAGAAAGGTACAGGGAAATAGACACCTTTTAGGGCTCTAACTTGGGAGTTTTGGTTGGCCTCCAGAGTCCTCAGTGGTGATGGATCTGTCAGACAGAGACACTTAAAATTTAGCCTACATCACAACCTCAAATGTCTTTGAGGGGCCTTTCCCCACTGCAAGGCTCTCACTGGTTTTATGGCACACAGCTCCCACGAGTGATTCTGGGCGGAAGCAGGCTTTCGGATGGGGGCAGCCCTTAGCCCAGCCTGAACTTCAGGGCTTCCAGGAGACCATTTTAAAGCAAGACTTGATCTGCACATTAGATACCTTTCCAATATAGATTTTTATGTACATAACAGCCCCAGAGGCAGTTCAAGATCTGTGTGGAGACTACAGTTGGTGCAAAATCTGAATTATTATTCTGCTTGTTTTGCTTATTAAGATTATACCTTCGTGACTGAACTCATTATTATACAGTGCAGGCGAAACAGCTTATGCTGTGTCAAAGCAGAGAGCTCTTCTCTCGATAGAAAAAAAAAATTAGTTTTGCAACACTGACCAAGACAGCTAATGAACCACTCTTCTGCAACAGCTGCAATTTGCAGAACCACAAGCTAGCACCGTTCCACGTAATGATCCTTTGCTGTCCAGGATACATTAGGAAATAAACTGCAAGAGCGCAAAAGCATTAAGTCTTTAGCAAGAGCAACAGTCTTCACTTTCTCCAGAGGAGATGAAAGATGGAAAAATAAATCAGGTGAATTCTTACAGTCCTTACATGAGTCGTGTTTGCTCAGAGTGGCACTGGTGATTAAGGAGTTGTTAGCATTGCCTATAGACACACAGCCAAGATAAGATGCAGCGTCTGTTTGAATCTTCTGATAAAACAAAGCACCGTCTCTGCTTTTAGAGTTGCCATCAAAATATCTCCTCTGAACATGACTGCTCTGGTTTTTGTTCCCTGTGCTGTTACCTGAGGTACTGATGGGTGCCATAGAAGGCATGAAAAAGCACACCACACATCATCGTAACAAGCTGACAAAGGATAGACGAGTGTTAGATGAAGGACCTTTTCAAACCTGATGCTTCCCAAGGCCCCCATTAACAGCTGAGACAGCAGAGATTTACCCTGACGTAAAGCAGTTGGACAGGAATTGACTCGTGTCTATTTGTCTGTGTGTGCATGTGCAGCACGATGAGATGCCACAAACTTCTCTTTTATAACTCAGCCATAAACATTTGCTTCAGGCAAAACACAGCACACAGTGTTCCATCCAGGGAGCAGTTTTTGTTTAAACAAATTTAAAAATATCAGTTCGCTCTTTTTAGCTTCATGAGAGCCAATATTTCCTGTTCCCCTCTTCTATCACACAACCACACCACTCTGCATGGGACTCAATAGGGATTTGATTTATTGGAATTAATTTGCCAAATTATTAGTTCAGAAAACAGAGTAATATCTTTGCAACTAAACGTTTTTTGGTTTTTTTTCCAACTAAAATTCTTTTTTTGGTGGAAGTTTAGTTGTTAAAACAGAGAAATAGATAGTGTGAGGTCAGGGTACCTGCCTGTGACAGTGCAGAGTTTCCTGAGACAGGTGTGATCTCATCTTTGCTCATCCCTGTACTGCTAGGCACAGCTTAATTACTGCTGGAGAAATTCTCCCCTGCTCCTGGAAATGTCATGGTAGCAAATTAACCCCAACAGCATTTTACTTTCATCTCCTCACATTTACAAACTTTTCTGGATTTGCTATGCCAGCGTATTTGGATTTGCTAACTCTGGACAAGCAGAATTACCTCAGGAAGCTTACGTTTTAGTGACTTTTCTTCAGCTGTTGGATACAAAACAAATTGCGTTCCAGCAAGAAAAAGGGGAATCTCTGTATTGCAAACCTGGAAACAGAATGATGACAGAAGCTCACTAAACACAGAAAACTAAACACAGAAAATACAGGCCTGGGAACCCCCTGATGCTGGTCCCCTGGCCCTTGTGGGTAGCTGAGGTGAGGTAGTAGGAAGCAGAAAGCCTCTGTCCTATAGAACTCCCCAGTCCCGACTTCCAAAAGGGGATGCTGAGGCTCCCCTGGAGGTGGCAATCCAGATCACTAATGCTCTGCCTCCTGTGTGGCGTGGGCAGCAGTGGTGAGGACAAAGAGATGAGCAATTAGCAGGGAGCTGATGAGTAACTGACAATTCTGATTTGACTTGGATCAGACTGACGTGAGGGTGGGAAGCCAGATGCAAAAACAGAGGGAATTTTCCCACTTCAAAAGGAGAAAGAAGAAAGCAAGGCTCACTGACAGTGCGGTCCTCTGCCCTGGAGAGGCCACTGAGGGCCATCTCCTTTTCAGCTCAGACCTCTGTGGTTCATTGAGGGATGTGGCTGCTCTCTGGGACCTTGTATTTGTGGGATAGCCAGAATACTTCAGCATCAGTTTTCGCCTTAGGAAGGACGCTGGCTTATGAGGATTTCTGAACAGACAGTTCTGTAAAGTTGATGATTTGAAACCCTTTGAATCCCAATCACAGACACACTAAAACATTCTCCCACTTGCTTTTGCTATCTTCCCTTTTCTAGTTTGAAATATCTGAAATATTGTAGGGTAAAATATGTAGTGTAGGGTAAAATATGTTTTGTGAGCCTCAGACGTGTATTAAAGCCAGGGATGCTCCTTGAAGAGCCTGTGAAACTCCTTTGAAAGGCATCTCTTGTTGGGTGGTGAGACCTCCTTCCTGGGAGAGAACCTGGTTTGATCAGCAATAAACCCAGCAGAAGGAGCAGCTCCTGTCTGCATGCACACCTTCACAGCCCTGCCAGAGCCCTGCACGTGAAAGGGAACTCTCTGTGCCCTTCTCTTCATCTCATCCCTCTCTACCTTGCATTGTGTGGAAGGTGAGCGTGAAGACCTGTATTTCTGTTGGACCTCATGAACACAGCATTGCTAAAATAAACCCTAAATTACTCTGAAGCCTGCAAATGCTGATACAGATGATGGACAGGAAACTTCAGAGAAATTTCCTTTGTTTGTCACAGTATTTGAATTTTTGCTGATCTTAATCAGTTTCACAGTCTGACTGCAACTAGAAAGGGATTATTTCTCTTGCTCTGGAATTTAAGGATGAGCATATTTGTTCAGAGGCTAGACGAGACCAAATTAGAACATGCTACTGGGGCGTAATAAATTCCCAGTAATTGCGAGCCAGTGTTCCTTAATTCTTCAGACACCATCATCTGTAAATATTCCGACCCTTTTCATAGTTAGCTCATTTGTGCTTTTGTCCTTATTGAATCAACTGTTGTCTTTTCTTTCATGCTGTCTCCTGAGGGAAACCTCTTTTAAATCTTTTTGCTTTAATTCCATTAATTGGCATATTGTCTGGTCTTATGTTTCCCCTCCTGGGCCTTGAACTTCTGCTCCTTCAGTTCTTAAACTCTTTAGCTATATTTCTGCAGCTTTGACTGACAACTTGCTTGATCAGAGTACAAAGCATGTGCTTTCTTATCTTTTACTTCCAGGCTAATGTTTAACAATGTAGTCAGTTTATCAGTCAATTTATTAAGCCAGGGTGAGAGTTCTCTCTTCTGAAGTCATCACAAAAATCAATAATAATCAATTCACTTATTCTAGGATACATTAAATTATTATTAACTGTAATAATTAAAAATAAATAATTTAACGGTCCTCAAGCCTTTACTGATTTATGGAGAGTTCTTCTTTTGCCCTTTGCTGGAAACTTGAACATTTTGAATCCTTTTTCAGAGACATTAATGAAGACAGCAACTAAATCATACAGTATGAAAGACCAGAAGGTGAAAGTTTTGCTTTCAGCATCATAACTTCCCCCCTTTTTATCAGCAGAAGAATGAGTGTGCAGGAAGTGTGCAACATGAAGGAGAACAGAATAGTTTTGTTGAAGCATTATTGCAGAAGAAGCAAAAAAAAGGGGTTGAAAAACATAGGCCTAATATTACTCTTACTCAGCACATTTTATGGTTATAATACACTGAATTAATGACACACTAGAAACATTTCCTTTTTTTTTTTTTCACAGTACACACAAACCCCAGGTAATATCTTTACTGTAAGTTACTCACAGGAATTATATCAAGTTATAGTCTTGAGTAAATCTTCTATGCTGTCAATCAAACTGATCTTTACTAGGATATAAGGTACTGTTTTCAAGGGGGAGAGGGAAGAACTAGTTCCATAAAAGCTTTCCTTAGGGCCCAGGAAGATCCTGATATGAAAATCATCAGTGTTCTAAACATCACAAAGTTTTGCTTTGTATCTACTCCTCACTGTAGAGCAAGAGTGTGACAAGGGTTTTTTTATATATATATTTATAAAATATGTGATGAGGCAACAGTTGTGTAAGCTTTAAAGAAGTCAGCCCAGTGAGAACTGGTCACTTCATGACTCACAGCCACGCTGACCTCTCACTTAATCAACAAAGACCATATTCAGATTTTTCCTCAGGCAAGCTCTCATTCAATCCAAAGCCTGAGGAAAGGATGACTCGAAATCCAAGAAAACTGCTGACAATGTAAATTGCTGGAAAACTGAACAACTTAAGAGGATTTTGCTGTTGTAAGAATTCAGAGTGTGGCCCATGCATCCAAACTGAATGGAAAAGGAATTGTATACTTCACCGTGTTTCACTTCAGAGGTGTTTAGCTGCTAGAAGTGGCCTAAGACCCACCTGGCTTAGTCGTGCATTTGTTTCTTCATGGTGCTCAGATGGTAACAGCAAGATTAGAAAGAGCAGAATCCTGGGGAGCCTGTGAGCTTCTCAGCTTTGTCCAAAGTTCTGCATTAAACTTGGATCCCATAAAGACAAGACCTAAATAAATGATCACAAGCAGTGTTGCTTAGCCTTACACGAAGAGGAAAGGACTACAACATGTTCTTTTCAGCTGCCACTCTTCTTACCTCATCTTCTGAAAATACTGACTCTTTTTATCTGTGCCTCTGGTCAGAGTTAAATGAGGAGCCCACCAAGCTGCAGAATTAATCTAGTCTCTGCTCCAGAACTACTTCAAGGTGAGAGTACATACTAAAAATGTAGTTTGAAAATTTTAAGGATGTCCTCGTTAACATGGATAGTATTTGCCTTAAATACTTCTGATGAGACTCGTCACAAAACTTGTTCAGTTTTTGATCTGCACTGCCCCTCTTGAAGGCTGGCTGAATTTCAGTGCTCTGCTCTTTATAAACCTTCTCATTTCCAGTCTGAATATGTTCCTTGTCAGTTTATTTGTGCTTGTGACAATGTATTAAGTTAAGCAGATTCTTTTTCATTTTGATTTTAAAGAGCTTTTCGTTAAAGAGCTTTTCACTGTTTGTATATGATGAACTGAAAGACCAGCTGAGAAACTTGAACTGAAGTTTACTGCAAACATTCCCATGAAACCTGCACTTATATAGACTTTGAGGGGAGAGTAAATGTTCCCTTACTCTCAAAGCCAGAATTTTGTTTTGTACTAGGGCATCTGTGAGTTTTCAGTTCTCAGCTTCGTGAGATACCCAGCTCCATGGGTGCGGGTTTCAGATACCAGGCAACACTGGACTCTTGCAAAGGGTTGTGTGATTTCAGTGTCTTGAGGTTTGAATTTTATTTCACCCAAATCACCTGTGCTTTCCTCATGTTTTGCTTGCTGTGTTTGAAACCAGCAGGGCACCAGGGGAGCCGCAAGAGCTTAGCAGAGAGTGGTGTGCAGGCGAGCAGTGACATTCCAGAGGGAGGATTTTCAGCGTGCCAAGAAAAACAACACACAGCTGGCAACCATAGCCAAGCATAACACAATTTCACACATCCACTGGTACAGGCAATAGGCAGCTCCTGCAACAAAACTTTTCAAGGTGGAGAGCCATTTCCAGACTTCTCACAGTACTATGCCATGATTTCAGTGTATGTGTGCTGCCAGGAAGGCTAATAGAGGTATCATGCACATAAATCCCTTGGTTTTCCTAAATGCCAGCCCTGTCCCCATAAATTATTCAGTCAGTTACACTAATATCAGTGGCATATTTCAGCAAACAAGAAGTCCTCATATTGACATGATCCACTGGATGGTACCTGTCATGGGTTTGACTACCCCTAATTCTTCGGTCATCTCTGACACCATTGGTTTGGGGAAATATTATGTTATTAAAGTAACCAGTGTGGACATAGCACCTTTGTATGGCACAGCTGCATTCCCTGGGAACTGGAGATTCCAGTCAGTTTGGTGGTGTCTATGAAACCAGACCCTTAAGTCAGTTAAGCAAAATCAACAGTGCAATTTATACCTAAAGATCAAGCAAGAACAGAGGCCATAGAAGATGCAGGCGTCAGACACAAGGCTGCATCTACTCACAAACAAAAATCAAAACATCTACTGTTCAGAAGTCAGCCTATGCTACTCTGGCTTTATCTGTTTATTCACATCCCTATTAGGACATCTTCAGTTTTATCTTTCTTTTTCCATTGCTCAACTTCCCTTTGCAAGGTCCATGAAGACTGAACTTGATTAAGGCAATTCATGTGATTAGTTGAGTGCACACTTATGCTTCAAACACAGGTGCCTGGAAAATGTATGTAATAATATTTGCAAAAATGGATCCTTTTCTTCTCATCTAAGTCTTAACAATTCTAACAACATTTCAAAATTTGGAACACTCGTTCATATTCTGTGAGTTTGGAGTTATGTGCAGCTAACTTCTAAACGTGCAATGCAGCATGTTGTTGGAGAGCACCCTCAGATTCTAAAGAAAAATAATTTGGAGGAGAGGGGAAATAGAGAAAAAGAGGAATAATAAAAAAAATCAAGTTTAGAAGGCATCCTAAAACACAGTTTTCTACTTGTTAAACTTAACATCTGAAACAGGTGAAAGATATTGCAACCGGTATGTTCTTTCCAGAGAATAAATATTGGTGTTCTTTAGAGGGCGCCCAAAACTTCAATCAAACTGAAATGTTTTTCTCAGCTGTTGCTGTTGTTACTGCAGCTTTCGTGCTCCTCTTTCAACTGAAGGTGTTCATGACAATTTTTAGGCTTCCCATGTGGAACAGCTATGGTATGAGCAAATAAAAAATCTGAAGCCTTCTTGGGAAAGAGCCCCAAACTTAAAAGTCTGATCAGGCCAATACATGATAGATTATAATTGCTTTTAAGCAGACAGTGTTATGGCCTCACATCAAGCAACAGCTAATTACTAAGGGCATGAAAAGAGTGCTCTAGCACTAATGTATATTAATCACATAAAGACTAATGTACACATTCCTAGATAAAAATGATATAACAATAAATTAGATTAATTCCCTTTTCATTGGCTGGTCAGGAAGTCTAGTTCTGTGAAACTCTAATATATATTTATCCGCTGGAACATAATACTATTTTACTATTTTATTAGTTATTGCCCTTACTTCATAAAGTCATCCTCCCTTTTAAAATGCCAGACCATAACAGATAATGTGTGATGTTGATAATAAAAGCAATGAATACAAATAGGGGGTTGAAATTAATCTATTCTAGAAGTGTTGCATTTTTGCTGCCATTTTGGTCATTAATGTTAAGGAAGTAAGAAGTATTGAATGAGAATGTCATAACCTTTACCAGTGCGTAGCAAAACACTACCAAGGCAAAAATTTTTCTTTGATCATCCTGTGGGGGCTGACAGATCCTGGATGATGATAAATCACTATGAGACATTTAGAGGTAATTTTTCAAATTCTATCTAATTTAGCATAATCTATAATACATAAGATTTAGAGCTGGTTCAGGCTGGTGCTTTCAATCAAAGACAAAAGTTTTAAAGAAAATATTTTAGATAAACTAGGATCAATGCCCTTTGGGTAGAACAAAGACTAACGAGCAGTTATCTGCTGAGTGACCACCCATGGACCCAGGGACTGCTAATCAAAGCAGGGCCAGAAATGGCTATTGTTAGATACGAACAGTCAGGAGTGACCACGAGTCCTGGCCACCAGGAGAACAAACCCCAGCCACCGTGGGTGGATGTTCACCACTGGAGTGTCCATTTGAGCACAGAGGTGGCTCAGCAGGTGTTTGACTTCCTCCAAGATGTGTCCATAGAGGAGGGCAACTGCTCCACCCTTCCTAAAAAGGGTAATGTCATGCAGGGACTCCGGGTGCAGACATTTCTAACAGTGAAGATCTCTAGAATGGTTGCAGCATGTCACTCTGCATTTTTCTGATGGGAGCCTAAGGGCTTTGAAAATTCATGGCTTCCACAGCCCAAATTGGCAGAGACCAGAAAACCAGGACTATTTATGGTCATGGTTAAGTAGCCCACCTGTAATAATTGTAGCATTGGTGATGCTTAAAGGTAAGATTAGTAGTGCTCAGGGAATTGAAATATAAGAGACCAACGCTGTAAGGTGATGCAAACCTTGAAAGGGTGGAATAGTTTGCATTTCCCTTGCTTAAGACACTGCAGGATCAGCATTACTTCTTCCACAGGCCTCAGGGAGAATCCACGCTGCTCAGGGAGAATCCACAGTATGCACTGCAGTGAACCTGAGCCTGCTGGCCAAATCTGTTCCAGAAACCAACCCAAAATAATCATGGCAGCAAAGCATTAGTAGAACAAAGCCAGTTCAAAGCCCAGGTGAGCATCCACAGCACTGTTGTGCTTGTGCTGGGTGCTGGCACCAGTCCTTGTTGACAGTAACTTGAGTTGAGAGTGCTGCAGCGTTTCGTTAGAGGCTGTCATCGTGCCTACAGGTCCTGAAACTGTGCGAAATAAAATCCTGTGGAAAGCAAAGAGAAATCACCTCAGCCCAGAAACTTGCGAGAATAGCTACCCCCAACCTGATATTGTTCTGCTGTGTCACAGGGCTCCATCTACTCCATCATGAAAGAATTGGAGACCCTTTGTTTAATCTAGATTTGGAGCAATTTACACCAGCTGACTCTTAGAATGTGTGCCTCCGCTTTACAAATAAGGAACAGCTTTTACAACTGAGGAAATAACTCTGGAATAACACCCATTGTGAAGGCAAGCAAGTTAACCTCAGTTTTAATGATCTGGGGACAGAGTTCTCTGGGAAGGCACATGCTCTGAAGCAAATGCTGATTTATGTATTTCTCTTTTATCTTTCACTCTTGCCAAGCAATTTCAAGTCATGCTATGTAAAGAACCCTGGGTAAATGACCCTTTTTGAACAGGGAAGTTTAATAAATATTTTTTAAATAATGAAAGATGGGAAAAAAACCAGTGAATTAAACTCAGATCTTTCAAAAAAAACCTTGGTATGTGTATATAAAGAAAAATATTGTAACTGTTCTCTCAATATGTAGGAACCTTGTCACTAAGATGGAGATAAAAAAAATTCCCCTATTTAATAACTGCCACTTATAATGCAGAGAGAATTGATTTACTGGTTTAAATCATTCTGCCAGTCTAGAAGTTCCTGTAATATCTAAATCAATGTCTTTCAAGTCTGTGCAAGTAGAACAAAGCCCTATCAGTTGAACAGCAAAACAACTTTTCATATTAATCAGTAGGAACTTGATAAATCCCACTGATGTAGAAAATTAGCACCTTTGCATGTTTCCCAGATTTTGATTTCATTTTGGACACTTGGTCATGCATTATAAGTGCTGCCTGGCTGGCTGCAACTATTTCAGTTGAAATCCATTATTTCTGGGAGAATTATGTGCCTTGTTAGTGAAACGCAAGCTATTTCCACTCCAGCATCTGCACTGCAGTTGATCTATTATTAACATTGAGCTCATTAAAAAAATGAAAGAATCTGATTTGTGTCTTTAGGGTGGGGGCTACCGGGGCTTGTGCTGAAGCAAATAAGCTGGCTGTGCCGCTCGCAGTTGACACAGCTGTCAGGAAAGCGTTGGCTGTCGCGGCACCGCGCAGGGACGCTCGGTTACGAGGGCCTTGTAGCCGTATGTAAACAATACCAGGCCGATGACAGGTTTATGGCACTGGAGACAGCGTGTGCAGCTGTTAGCCACTGGGTTTTATGGCGCAAAACAAATGTTTTTCGATGCGCGGGCGTTTGGCGCGACGCCGCCGCAGCAGCAGCGAGAAGGGGAGGACGGGCGGCTGACGGAAGATTTATCCCTGCCCAAAAGTGCTGTCCCACACCGTGCTGAGGAAGGGGCTGGTGGGCTCCTTCTCCTCACCTCCTCTGGGGGGGTTCTTCAGAGGAAGCTGGGTTCCTGTCAGTCGCATTCGTGGGTTTTGTGTTTTAAAACACTGAAGGGTTTCCCATGGGAAAAGAGAGAACAGGGATCCTCTGGTAGCAGCTGATTTGGGCTGTGTGACACATGACAGACACACTGAAAGGAGAGCATTTCATATGGGTAGAGTAAAACATGTGTGTTAGAGTTAAAAATTCTGACCAAAAAGGTCTTGAACGGGAGGATACACAGAGGCCTGAAAGACAAACCTGAGTAGCAATGATGCCTTGGTGTTAGTTTCATCCTGTCCCACTTTTGTGTTATCAACCCTGAGCACTGATTACTTTCTGATCCAGACTATATGTTAGAACAGGTGGGGAAAATCAAGTGAAAGAATTTGGAAAAAAATGTAATTTCCTTTAAGAAGTATCAGTGACTCATCAGCTACATCCCCAAAAGGTAACCATATTTTACAACTCTTTGTGTTGTCAAACCTTGGTACCTGTTATTACTTTAACCTTGGGCACCTCAGCTAGCCAAGCCATGTCAAGGCACAACTTTGTCAGTGATGCAAGTTTAAAAATGTTCTTCAAAACCTGTTGGCTCCCATGCCTTTTTGTGACAGAAGGATCCCAGCACAACCTGGTTAGTACGCTGTTAGACACTCATGGTAAGTTAGTAGGGAGGACCAGTGAAGGAAATGGTCTGGGACCTGTTCCCTAGCCCTGCAGGCAGTGTCACTCCGTGGTTAAATTCTCTTCCAGCACACTGCTGGGATCTCATTGGCATCCAAGAGGATGGTTCCTGGCCTGTGCTATTCTCTCACCCTAGACTGGCATTGACTGGTAAAGTGCTGGTTATCACTGGTCACAAATATGCATGGGGAGCACGCAGACAAATCAAGGGCATCATGGGCCAGGGCTCGTACTTATGTCCTTGTCGTATTTAATACACTGCTGTGGATGCAGCTTCAGCACAGATCACCCTGTCAAACCCATGTTCATTAACTCTTAATTACACAGGACAAAGAGCTGCTACGGTATACTGGAGCTCCCCTTTGCAGTGAGGCACATACCATCTCTTGAATCTGAAGATACGTCATTCCAAAAGACTTTCACGATAAATAGGAATGGTTACTTGTTCACAAAATAAAAAAAACCTGCAGAAAATAAAATATCCAGGGATACTTTATTGCAGGTTCCCACCTGCAAATATTCCGGAAATGTGAAAATTGGTCACAAAAACCTGCAGAATTAACTATTTGAAAATTTCCCCTTCTTCTTAGGGTGTTGTCTTCCTCACTGATAATTTTTTCCTTCACATTTTTAGAAAGAAGCAATGTTCCTGAATGAAAGACATAAAAAATTGAAGAAAACTCAGGAAATGTGTTTTCCTTACTTAGACTTTTCAGCAGTGTGCTGAATTCAGAATGACATTTCCTCTTTTATTTGAAGTATCATCTTCTCCCAGCTACATTCAACTTTCAGTCCACGTTTTTTGACAAAAAATATTTTTGTTTATGCTTCAGAGGCAAAGGAAAACAAAAAAACTTATAAATTTATTTAAAAGTAATTTTTTTGCCTCCTGAAATATTTTAAGGAGAAGATTAAATCTCAGCATTTGCCTTTAAATAGTTGCAGTGTGAGAATACAATATTCAGCAAGAAATGTTAATATAAGCAAAATAATTACATTGCTATATAGCTGGGGGAAAATCATGAAGGGAATGATCTTGATTTGAGAGCTAAAGATCAGTAATTGTGCTGTATTTTACACTTAACAGCATGTCCAGATGACTGGGTAGCACATTTGAGAGAATTATTCCATCACACGGCTTTTGGAAGAGCTGTTAGTTATTGCCTTCTAAGATCTTCATCATCTAACTTTAATTTTTGAAGTCGTTCACATCCTTGTCAATATTGGTATTCTTTTAGTGAGTGCTGGAAGTAATGACTGTTTATGACACATCCTACTCACAAAATGCCCCTTTTTCTAACAAGATCATAGCACAGCCATCTATAAAAACTGCATATTCTTGCCACAAAAAGCAGATGCAGCTGGAAAGAGAATTTCAATTTTGAACAACTATTTGTGTGTGGGGTGCACAGTTCCATGAACAGCTTCCAGCCTTCCACAGGTGCTCTGCCTTTTAGCTCTGGGTGAAATTTTATAACCACCATAATCTCCATCCTCTAATAGAAAAAAGCCCATCAAACACAGATGGATGATGAGATTGATGATGGTGCTCTCCCATATCCTCCCTCTCTTCCTTCCCCCGCAAATACTGGGAGAAGACACTCCATGCCCACACAAGGCATGTGAGAGGTTTTCTCCTGTTTTAACTCATCTGCTGCACAGATGGGCTGAGCATCCATGGGCAGTCCTGGTGCTGGATGACACAGATAACAAGAGGTCAGAGTGATGGAACCTAAATGGCACAATTCTTGTAGTATCAGTGACTGATGATCAACAGATACAACAAAAAAAAAAAGGCAGAGCAAAAGCATGAGTCAGGAACTATCAACATTCATATCCACCTGAAATCATAAATGGAAAGTCTGTGCCTAAATATATGCAAAATATTGTATAAGTCCCTTTTACTTTTCCTCTGCCTGTGTGCTGACATTATCCGTGATCTTAAGTCTTTTTCTCATATGTCTTATGCTTGTGGATTTGCTCACAGCAGCACCGTTTCTGTCATATCACTTCTGAGAGTCACATCTTCCTACACCCTAAGCTGAAATTTCTAATCGTGTCTTTATCACTTCTCGACTGTTATTTGTGCCTTTGCAACCTTCTTAGACCTGCCTCACCAGGGAAAACCGTAGCTCTTCTCAGCAGGGGTGGGGGGGACCAAGGCCTCTGCTCACTGGAACACAAAAACTCAGCTGTGCCAGCAGAACTTGCCAAATACTTTGGAAAGAAAAAACGGAGCAATGCAATTAGTTAGGTGGGATATACAAACTTTTGGTGGTTCACCTGTAAGGTTCCAATAGCAGAAGCCACCCAACAGTTGCAGGAGAACTCAGGACATTTCCTGCCAGCCTGGAGCAGGCGCTGCTGTAGCTGTCAGTGCTCCTGTCCTCCACCTGGTTGTGGTTCAGAGCCCATTCCAAATGTTAGGTTGTGAAATTTAGTATATGCCCAGCAGAATCCCAAAAGAAATTTCTGACACAGAAAGAGCACTCTGGGGCAAAAAATTTTCCTGTTAGCTATATTTCAGCAAAATGGAAGACGATACAGATGAGATGTGGGTGGGCATGAAAGGACTAGAAGACACATGGCTCCAGATAACGCCAGGACGAGCTAAGTTTCCTAATCAAAAGAGGACTGATTGCACTGTCTGTGTCCAGCATGGAAAGTCTGGATCAGAGAAATGAGTACTACAAGCTTAAAAATTCTAGGAAGCCAGGGGTCTGATATCTCCCTTTCTAATCCTCTCACAAGACGTGAGGAATGTAAGAAAGCATTTCTTTTGAAAGAGGAGAAGAAACTTGAACTTCCAGAAATGAAAGTTAATGTGAGTTTTCTGTCTTGTATATAATATGAAGGTGATTTTAATGGGCCAACAAACAACTAGACAAGCTTCTCCACAGTGTGATGAAAGTCTATACATTTTGCTGAAGACAATCAACAGTTTAGTGAAAGCCAACCCCAACTCATCAACATTCAGTGAATACTTCAGGTTATTTTTCTAGCAATTGCCCTCACTTGGCACTGGCTATATACTAGGGAGTAGAAATATTTCTGCAATTGCAGACTAGTGTTCCACTTCACCAGCAACTGGCCACTTCTTCTACCAAACTGACAGAGAGACTTCCCCTTCCCTCAGGATGAAAGCCTATTTTTATATGCCTTAGGAAACATGAGGATATAAACCCATGATTCTCAAGACAGCCTATCTAATTTATAGCCTTATCTAACTTACAGATATGGCCTCCTTCATGTATAGGAACAGGAGCTTTTATGCAATCATAGTGAGAAACTCTATATAATTCACATTGTATTTTTTGTTCCTATATATCCGTGTCTGATTTTTTAAAATTTCTTCCTCAGAAAGAAAGTTTTTGGAAAGTTTTTTGTTGGCCTTATACAGAAGATTGTCTTTTCCCACGGAAACATTGTGTGTCTTTTAAATAAGATGTGCTGTCAATACGGTGGTATTATGGCTAGGTTCTTGAAATATACAAAACCTTTTTAATAGGGAGAAGAGACATCTTGTAATGAATTAAAGTCCGAAGTATTTGCAGAGGTCTAGTAATCTGCCAGTTTTCCTCTAAGAGGTTTGATAGGTGAAGGTTATGAAATCAACAGTGCAGACAAGGAGATTTCCACCATGGCCTGGCTTGCAATTTGCACTTCTGAAAAAGTAATATTCTTTTTTTCTTTTCTCGATTCCTTTTAATCAACATGTCTCATTTCCCTTCATGGCTGGCACTTCTGCAAGAATTTTCATTCAAATGTGCTAAAAGTAACATGACCTCCTAATGCACCTCTTCACACACACACACACACACACTCTCTCTTACTTCTCTGGAAGAAATCAACAATCTCAAATTAATTTGTTCTCTGCTTGGGAGTGGACTGGTTTGCTGACCTAAACATGAAGATACAGATAACTTCTGGCTACTGACATAGTTACTTGCTGGTGCATTGGTTAAAGCAGAAAGATTTAAATATCATTATTTTAAATCAGCAAGCTGATTTTTATCTTGTTTTGCATAAACCACTTTTGCAAAAAAAAAAAATTGATTTCTTCTGCTACCATGCATTGTAACCTACTCACATTTTTCAAAGCAAGTTATATAGACCAGGCCTCGGATCTTCTTCTAGTATCAGAGGAAGCCTAGACAATTAATATGTGACCACACTTGCGATGCATGGGCAGTGGAGAATCTCTGTGAGCTCCTTCAGTCCCTGTTCTGTGCACCCTCCTGGTGGCAGCATCCCTAGGAAAGCAAGGTGCTCAGAGAAGGTCACTGCTGGCAGAGTGTTTCATTTCCTTCCAGGCTGCTCCTGAGAAATCAGTAGGAAACAGGGCAAAGAGGAAAGGGCTGTGAGCCAGTGGAGCTGTCCTGGCAGGCTGCACAAAACCAGCAAATCACAAATTGAACGCTCCTGGCTTAAACAATGAAACAATACATAGTGTTAATTCTCATATTCTGTCTCCATTATTTCGATTGCACATGCCCACACCTCACTGCTCAGTTACCAGGTGCTAGATCCTTTCTTACTTATGGTTTAGACCAAGCTGCATATGGATAGCAACTGGGCGCTTAGCATTCACATAAAGAAAGAAAAAACTACCTCAAATAGGCTGAGAACATTTTTTAAATGGGGGAAAAGAGCCTTACATTAAGAACAGCTGACTTTTTTAAAGAAGGGGAACAATATCTACCGGTGAATTGAACAGCAGTGGTTCTTTCTGGTCACGCTCTCACTAAGCTTTCAGAAGTGGTGGTAGATCTCCTCCTCCTCCCCTCCCATATTTTTTGAAAGGTCTGAGAGGAATATCAGCCTCTCTGCTTTTTTCAACTCCCAGCTGGTTTCTCAGGTTTGAATTAAATAGTCACTGAATGGAACTGAGAGAATGCAGTGAAATGAAAAAAAACCCCATCCTCTGTCCTGCAAGATGCTAGTGCTGTCAAGAGCCGGTTTAGCACTTCAGTACACTCTGGTTCCAGGTTCTTAGCTGTACAAGCCATGTGTATAATGTTTGGACTGTTTTTGACAGCAAGTTGAGATTTCTGCAGGGTTTTATTTCCTGTAGATATTATCAGCTGAGACATTGTCATTTCTTGCCATGTTTTCACAGTTCATTGTACATAGCCTTGCTTTTAACACAGGCAAAGCCAAACTTTCAAAAATATGAATTTTATTTTCCATCGCTTCTCTTCTTTCCCAAAGCTGCCCTTCAAACTGTTGACACTTGCTAAACAAAAAGACCAGCGTCCGAGTTGGAACTGCAGGGGACTGTAGAGCTGAGAGGCACGAAAAAGCTGCAGGCACAGAGTTTGCATCTGAAAGCAGGACTGGCTGCATCTGTAGGCTGCTTTTCCTCACCTAATTAATGCCTTCACAGGCAGGACTGAGTAACTTGTGTACAGCTCCATGATAAAGTATCTACGTAATGCTGGGTGGCTGTTAGAAAATCAGTATGATCTCTCACCACATTGTGCAGATTTAGTGACTTCAGTCCCTGCTCGCTGCAGATAGGCAGTAAATATGCCCTCAGTCTGCTGCCAAGCATCTGTATAGACTTAAACATCTGTAGAGCAGGAGATTAAATGGATTGTCTAATATAGTGAACAGCAGGCTACATAATTACCCTTTATTTACTTGTAACAAATCAGTTACCACAAAGAATTGTATTTTCTCCACTGAAAAAATGCTGCATCAATTAAATTGGAAACTGCACTTGTATTAATTCTGTCAATGAGCAGTATAATTTCAAAGTGGACAGGGTGAGTATAAGGGCACAGAAAATAGATTTTTTTCTTTTGAAGGGTTGGCAGTAGTACACCAAGTCTTTGCAGTAATTCCAAAGAGTTATCGATTTTGGAGCCAAAAAGAACCTTTGCATTCATTTGGCTTGACCTCTCATACAACAGAGGGTTTTGCACAGCAAACTCTCCAATAAACCCCCTAGCTTTTTTACTCTGTTTTTAAAAGACCTTTAAAAAAAAAAAGTCCTGAAGTAATGAGGGAACTGCAATCTGCAAGTTCAACTCATGCTGTAAAATAGATGTGAACAGAGTGAATTTAGCACTTCTGGCGCAGATTTATCTAGCACAGACCCGCATTTAGGGTCTGCCATATTTTCAGACAGCTTCTGACCTTTATTCTGTCAGTCAGAAAAATGCTTTCCCTTTCCATTAGCGCTGGAGTAAAGAAACAGCGCTGCATTTAAGACTCATTTACTCTTGGGCAGCGTGCACGAGAAGTGCCAGATGAAGTATGCAGAGTGTAACATCCACACCGAGGCTCTGGAGTGATCTAGATTGATCCAACAATCCACGTTTGTGTTGGAAAAGAGAACAAAGGAGAAATAGAAAATGTGACTAATGCACCGTAGCACTGCCACTCACCTCAATGCACAGGGAACACGAAGCAATAGCTCTAAGGAATAAAATGCCTTTCACACAATTCAGTTAAGATATGTGACTTTTTACTCCTTTGTTTAGACTGGGCCTTGCAATTCTGTCCCTCCCCTTGCCATTCAAGGTAGGAAGAGGACCCGGAGAGATTTTGTGTCCATGTGTGTATGCCTTGCTTTCATTCACATCTGGATTTTTTTAAACTGAGGAAATGTGAGGCTTTATGAAGCAAAATTAACCAATGAAACATTATTCACAGGCTCTTTCACCCATCTGCTCAGCTCAGAAATGATCTTATTTCTCCATGAAATATTAAAGTTTGTAGTGACTGAACTAGGCAGGAGGGAACCATCCAATGGGGTGGGATCCTGCTGCAACCTGTCCTACCCTGAGGGACTCCGGGGTGGTGCTGAGTGCACTGCACCACCTGGGGTTTGCCTCGGCTTTCCTACTGATGAGGAAAACCAAAAAGACCACCTGTACATAAGAGTTTTTCCTTTATCCCTTCAACATGTATCCCCGGTGGTGCTCTAACAAACAGCTGGAAACACTAACATAGGATGAATAATCCTACACTGAAGCTCTGAAGGTGCTCGTAGGTCTAATACTGAAAAATGTACTGTCCTGCTCATTGCAGAAGATGCATATTATAGCTCTGTACAATACCAAACTGTCCAAGGACTTTTAAAAATCCTTAAAAGGATTATCAGATGAAATAGCTTTGTGTTCAAGCCTTACCTTTCAAGTAAAGTTGCTGTGTCAACTGAACTCATGTTGAGGCAAACAACTTCTTTTCCAGGATACACATGGACCTCAGGAGAGTATTTACAGCCCTGGGAGCTACATGGGGGTGTTTCAGTGCCCCACAACATTTGATATCTTTGATCCTTTGATCTGTTTTGTATCTGCTGCAGAAGAGATGCCAAATTGTTGAAAGCAGGAGATCTTAGGCGCATCTGTAAAATCTGACTGTGTGCACCTGTCATACATAAAATGCATATTTTTGGGTTCCACTTGGCATTTGAACATGAAAAATGGGCATCTTTGCCTTCTGAGCAGCTTGTGAACCTGGTTGTAGTTATCAATTTTGCATGCACACAGGCTCTTTAAGCACTAAATGAAAAATGCTACTCAATAGGGATGAGCAGTTAAATGTCTATACTTCTGAGAAAACCAAATATACAACATGTCTTGTGTTCAGAAGAAGTCAGGAAAATGTTTAATTCCAGAAATATAATTTGGTATTGAGCTACAATATTTTTATACCAAATTGCATATGTCTCAAAAATAGCGTTACTAAATCACAATTTAATTCCTGTGTTCTAACCATGACTGCTAAAGGGTCCATATGTCACCTGTCATGCTGGATTTTTAACTCCTGTTCTTTTCTCGATCCTTAAATTACATGGCTTTTACATTCTCCAGCTCCCAAATGCAGTCCTTGTGTTCGAGCTACAGAGAATCATATTTTTAGGAGCTGGAAATGGCTGGTTCACTTCTTCCCAGCAGTTAAGATGGCAGTTCCTATACATGCACACGTCTGAAAGCAGTAAGTGCATGGTCACATCACTGCAACCCTCACACCTCCTCAGCCGCCGGTCCCAGCTGTCAGGAGTGCATGTCATGTTTTAAAGTGTAAAATGAGCGGGGATGGCTATTAATGCTGCTGAACAACTACTGCATCCCACTTCTCTACTGATGGGGGAAACTTTCTGTCACCAGCAATTAGATTAGAAAAATGCAGCTCAGTTTTTAAATTCCAGCTTTCTTCCTTCCTCTAGCCCTGTCAGAAGGCAGGTACGGAGTAAGAAGGACCTACTGCAATTGTTGTGATACAATGATTTTGAAAATCTTAGCAATTGCAAACAGGCAAGCAAATAGAGTGGGACTTCTTTACATTATTTTTAGGTGTCATTTTGAGCAGAATATTAGCAATTTTGGTGACAATGATTCTGTGACATCTGATACCAATCTCATGAGACATATTCCACTGCTTTATGTGCCCCAATTACAGGTTCATTCCCTGACAATATTTCTATTCAAAACCAGTGGCAGCAGAACATGACAAAAATCTATTGCTTTCGTTATTAAAAATCTTCTTATAAAAAACAAAAAATATTTTATTGTGATAGGTGAATCTTTCTGGTATGGTGAAATGAGAGATGAATGGACATGATACAAATAATATTTTCCAGTGCACATAATTTTTGGTAAGTAAGACACTCTGCCACCTAAGAGGAGGATAATTTATAGCAATCACCTCTGCAAACCTTGCTCATGTGGTTGCTGTTGCTCTGTGTTGGCAGGTGAAGAAGCAGTAAAGAAGCAGTCCTTTGGGTTTAGCAGCTGTGTGCCTGCCTTGCAGGAGGGGAGCATGGGGCACACCAGGAAACAAGCAGCACACGTGTGCATTCCTAGATGCACACACACACACACACACACAAGTAATCCTTGTTTACTGTATGGAGAAATAGCTGGATGAAATGCAGCATTCACAGCCCTGCTGTGCATCCGCCTCCTTAGCCAGAGCCAGGGGTTACACAGCTCTGTGCATGCACTGGGCCAAGGTGAGCAGAGGCTACCAGCAGCAGAGACTCTGCACAAGTACAGAAGAGATATGGGCCAGGTAAATTCCTCACTAGTGCACCAGGAGACCTTCTGTTTAAACACAGAGCTGTATTTTATGTTTTATTGAAATGTTCTCTGTTTTCAACAGTTACTGTTTTATCAAACCCTGCTGTCCCGAGGGCTCCTGATGATGTCAGGGAGAGTTTTGTGTAGACAGGGATTTTGGGACATGGCTCATAATAGAAAAGATGATTGATGTAAGTGAGAATACAGAAGCATTGATTGGTTGATCTGTCCAAAACCAGTCTGACACAGGTCCAGTTGGCAGAGACCAACATGAGGAAAAAAAATATGGGCATTTATCTCCTGGGACTTACAAGCTTGCCATTTGAACCAACAGACTGCATAACATCCTAATGCACTTGGCCAGCAGAGCAGCCAGCAAGATTACCATTCATAGACTTTGAAATGAAACACCCTTCACCCTGTTTATGCTTCATGCATGATTAAGTGCAGAGAAAGCAAGCCATATCGGTACGACAATCTGTCAAGGAGAGGAACCTCTTGCACAACGATAAAGCAAACATCTAAACACATTTTCAGTGTAAAACCTCTGGTGTTGTTTATAGAGTATTACATGAAAACTGTGTTAAAAGGACATTAAGGCTGAAAAGTCAAGCTTCTCAAAGTCAGGAAATAATGGAGTTCAGACTGCTTGTGAAACAAACATTTTGTGCTTTTAGTAATATTCATTATTACCCAGTAATTAGATACCTGCATGCTGCGTCTTTGCACTGAACTCGGGCCTTCCTCAGAGCAGAGCATCGATAGTGCTCAGTGAGTTAGAGACTATTCAGTATTTGGATTTAGCCTCGTTATTCAGTGAATTTTTATTTATTTTATTACATACCTGTGCACATGCTATTCAGTGCCACTGCAGACTCCAGCATAAGTTGATGGAAAAAGCCAGATTGGAAGGGACCTCAGAAAGTGTCCCATCCAAATGAAAGAAGGGTCAGCTGTCAGACAAGGTGTGGCTGCTCACAACCTCGCTGGGCAACCTGGTCTACTGCCTCTTCTTAAAGAAAGGGTTTCCCTAAATCTAGTCCCAACCTTTCCTGATTCCATTGTCCCCACTGCCTTTTTCAACCTCCCCATAGAGGCTGGGGTGGGGGGCCTTCCTTGCAGGCCTTGCACGCTGCTGGCTCACCCTCAGCCTGATGTTCTCCTTAGATCCTTTCCTGCAGAGATGCTCCCCAGGCACTCAGTCCCCAGACCACATTTTTTCACAGGGTTTTTTCTTCGCAGGTGCAGAGCTGTGCATTTGTCCTTGCTGAATTTCATAAGATTCCTGACAGTTTATTTAGGTCTCTGTGGTTGGCCACTCTGACTTTAGTGTATCACGCAGTCCTTTCCAATCTTCTGTGACCTGCAAACATGGTATGGGTGCATGCCATCATCTAATCTAAAACATCAATAAAGATAACAGGATGGTCCCCAGGACAGATCCCTGCTCTAGTGGGTAGTTACAGGCACACCAGCAGAGTGAATCTGTTGGAGCCTGCCTCATGTGATCCATCATCTAACCATTTTCTTTATCCATCTAGATGTGAGCCCAGCCAGACCATAATGTCCTGTGAACGCTGCCATCCGCACCTCCAAAGCAAAGGGATTCTGGGTGAAGGCATTTGCCGCTGCTGGAAGGGCCTCCCTCTGTTCTGCACTCCTTCTTACAGGACTGCCTGCCCACCAGAATGCCTCCTGCCTGGGGCTCTCTTATCTCATGAGCACTGGTGCTGCCGCACACTCCTGCCCCAAGGCCTCTCTCATAGCAAATAAACAATAATCCTCTTTTTAATTGTACAGTGTGTGGTCCTGTGACTCATGTGCTGCATGCTTTTCAGTTCTTCTGATTAGAAATGTGGGTATTTCAGCACAGGCTTTTCTGTGGAGCTCCCTTCTGTCACATGCAAACAGCAATGCTTTAATCTCCGTAGCCCCCGGGAGAGGTAAGGCGGTGGATGTGGAATTGTTCTGATGTGGAATTGTCTCTGCTGATTTCAAGTTACATTTAAAATGTGTGAGTCTGGTTATTCACAGGGTTCAGCTTTCCGTAGCACATTATGCATTCAGACAACAACTCTCAGGAGTTTTTAGCTGGGCCCAGGAATAGCCTTAGAGGCTAAATTTGTGCACCCAGGAAGTGAGAAGCACATACCGAGAATTATTCAAACACGCAGACATCTGTCTTTGGAGCTGTCTGTCAGCCACCACCTCTCTCTACCGAACGCACAGAGAATTTGGGGTCTGAATCTCAGACAGTTTTTGGAAGTTTGACTTCAGAGCCCCTGGTAGATTAAAGCTCTCCAATGGAGCACTGAAAGCTACAAGACTGTGTTGCTGCAGTCCCATCCTCCCTCAAGGGAGGCCACCTTCTTTCTGCCATGCATCAGCAGGCATCCTGCAGGAAAGAGCTGTTTTCAGCAGGTGTTCCTGCCTCATTCCCTGAACACAATTCACCCATGCATTGAACGGAGCAGAGACCTTGGATTATGAACTTTATCTATTGCACATATCATCAGGCGGTTGAAGACACTCATGTATACAAAGACTTTCTGACTTTTCATCAGAACTGATGTTTCCTGA
This sequence comes from Mohoua ochrocephala, assembly GCA_013398855.1. NCBI lineage: Eukaryota > Metazoa > Chordata > Aves > Passeriformes > Acanthizidae > Mohoua > Mohoua ochrocephala. The sequence continues at coordinate 321,138 of VZTA01006037.1, read as the reverse complement.
AAGCATTTGACTTTGGAAACCTCGGTATGAATCCTTCCAATAGACTCAAACATTTGTTTGTTTTCTTAGGTAACTATGCATGAAACACCGTGAGTTAATCTGCTCCACACCACTTTTTCTCTTACTCTGGAGAAGGGCTGTGCTTGTTTGTGTGTGTGCAGATGTAACAGTTTAGGCTCCTCTGCATGCTGAACTTAAAGTCAAATAACACCACTTCAAGTGGCTTTCAGCATAATAGCTCATCTGATGGGAGGCAACTAGATGACAGAAGACTCAGATCTTTCTCGAAGCCTAAATTACACAACAACAAAGAGAGGCACATGTCTGAGGTCAACAGAAAGGCTATCAATCATACAGAAAGCTAAAGAAGGGAGTTACGGGTGAGATAGAGAGAAATAAGGAAATATAAATTGATTCAGAGTTTTCAGATAAAGGGGAAATGAAAAAGCAGCATAACTGAATTTAATTATGTGCTTTGAGATTGAATAGGAAACATGGGTCTCAAATGAGCCAGAGTCCAGGAGGACCTTCTATGTGCCTGAAGGTAGTAGGTTCAGAATTAAGTGCTTGCAATGAAAGAATCTGAATGAAAATTCAGGCAGAATTCCTGAATTTCACCAACACTAAATATCCATCTCAATAACAGGGCCGTTCTGCACTCTTTGTAGAAATATTTTCATTGGCCTGGCTTACCTGTGTCCATCACTGAAGAAAAATTTACATACTTAAAGCAGCTAGGAATTTATTGAGAAAGCCAGACAAGGATAAGCATGTTAGGGCAAAATTAAATTAGGACTGTGAAAGTGTAAGCTTCTTCTGACTACAGGCTAAAGAGTGTTGCGAAAAATTTTCATGCTTATAGATTTCTTTTAAGGGTGGCTTGTGATGGATCGTGTTTTGGGAAAAAAAATAAAAATTGAGGCAATCTACAGCTCTCTAGAAGCTGGCACCATGGTTAGCTCAAAATATCCCCACTCCTTTCTAAAATGAGCAGCTGTTAAGTTACAGAACTGAGTTGGAATCAACGTATCTGTGCTAGGCACTCCCGCTACCTACGAAACAGGAGGAAAAACAAACCACACATCACTAACAGCAGACTAAAGGAATTGAAGTCTAGTGACAAGTGGCATGTAACAAAAGGTTTATGAACTGAAGAGAGGCCAAGAATTCTCTGTTGTTACAGATTGCTGCAGACTGGCCACGTCAGCAATGCCAACAGACAGAAACGTCAGCAGCACCAACCCATTAACAATGCTGCATTTTGAAATGATGGAGTGTACACTCGTAATCTAGTTCTGTGCTCTGACTGCAGCACTACAAAGGCTGGAGTGGTTTGGGTTTTCAGGCTTACAGTATCCTCAGATCACCTCTTCCACACAAATTGCCATCTTTATCAATGGTTCCACCCTGAGCAATCGCTTCCAGGACTCCTGTCACATTGCCTTTGAAAGAGCAGAAACACACCTCTGGGAATAGGGCTGGCTGTGAAAGCTCTGCTGGCACATTTCTATCCCTGGAATTCTGGCAAAATGAAAGTGCTTGCTGGAAATGGCACGATTTTGACTGTGACTGCGTGGCTAAGTAAATGTGAAAGTTTGAATTAAACTGGGAGGGTTGAAATAAAGAGGTTTCATAAAATCTTGATTATTACATGAAATTCCAAATGTGAAAGAGCGCTTTGGCTCCCATTGTGACTGGTGACAGTCTCTGCAGAGGAAGAGTGCTTCCTCACCCCTTCACCCTGTGCAGGAGGTGTCAGCTAAACAGAGTCACTGACACATTTGGTAGGTATCACCAGAAGGTGAGTTCACCATGTCTAAATTTAATCTCTCTTTCTGGCCTGAATCATTCACAAGATATATGTGAGAGCACCCTGGAGTCCTTCGAATATGAAGAGAGAGAAAATCCTCCTGGAGAAGCTGAAAAACAAGAAAGATTAAATTATGGTGGTTGCAGGAAAGCAGCAAACTTCTCTATATTTCTTTCCCTCTTACTCTGGAGGTGGGGGCTGTATGTGCGTGCCTGTGTATTTTTCATAGCTTTTTAGGCTCCTTTGCTTGCTGAAGGTAAAGAAAAGTTGACTTTCTACTCTGGCAAACACGCCGAAAGGCTGACAGCAAAGTGTGTTATTCATTTGCGCTCTGTGAGTCATCGTCTGCTCTGTTAGTCAAAGAAAATTACTGTGAGTAAGGGCAAAGGTGAAAATTAGTCCGAAACAAAATTATAGGCCTCTCTGTACCATGTTTTGTTAACAAATTTACAAGCAGCCCTGTGCCAGGACAAACAAGGAGCTGACCCCTAGGACATCATAAAGCTGGAGATGGTGGTTTTGGCCCTCAGCTGCCTGCATACTTGAGGTCTTAATTTCTTCTCTCCGGAGTCCTAAGCCTCGTACATCAAAAGTTTCTAAATACGATGTAAAAATTTGCCTTCCTAAATATATTGTACTACTAAAACCACTAAAAACTAGGACTAGTTTTGAACAAATTCACCATTCCTTTATGACACTTTGTCAATAGGACTCAAAGCATTACTAGCCAGAAAAATGCCACAGAAATCCCAACTTTCTCCTGGTTCAAAGCCAGTACATGGCTAACCAGGGAGCAGAGCCACGATGCCCAAATGACCAGAAATCCTCCCAAAACTTACAGCATCTCCATTTTTTACTTGTTGCTTTAGCTCTTATTGCATCAAAATGTGGATTGTTAAAATGCAGCCAGATACAACTTGTAAAAAAATAAAATGCTCTGTGCTGGGGCAGTTGTGCTGCAATCCTGAAACCTGGATTTCTTCCCTAAATAATCTATGTGATGCTTAAAGAAACCTATAATGGGGCTATAAATATTTTTCAGCTCTCAGACCCTCACAGCCTGTGAAGTACTGAGATGATTTGCGAACAAAAGCGTTGCTTAGAAACAAAAATTAAAAAAAAAACCAGGGGTCTCTAATTTTGCCTCTCAAGGGGACTTAGGAACCAAAATAGGTCTTTGAGACCATGTTTCTCCTGAGGTGCATGAGGGAAATCAGCTCAGAGGCAGAAAATGGTGCTGTGGTTTAGAAGCCAGGTGACCCAGCAGCGAGCAGCACGTCCTGAGCTGCTGGCTGCCATCAGCTCTGCCCCCTCCACACACCCCACTGCTCCTGGCCTTCCAGGTGCTCAGAGCTCCAGAGGTGCCTCTGACCCCCCCAGCCCTCCCACGTCTTTGGCAAGCTGGATATGGGATAGTTGTTACCTGCAGCTGCTGCACTGAGTGGAACTCTGGTTTAAGTAATTCATTTTGATAACAATGGGGAGGTTAATTGATCAGTCATTAATTTTCTTGCTTCGCAGTTTTTCCTAATTATCTCCATTACACAGAAGGTCCACAAGGCATGTTCCTTGGTGAGCATGCCTGCTTTTTATTGCTTTTTGTAAAAGTACAGCATATGTGTAATTATTTAATGCCATTCCATCTCTCAGCACCCACCCTTGGCACAACATATTCCATTGCTGAGCTCCTCTAGACAATAGTTAACCTCTCGACCCATGGAAAATTCTGGTCTTACACGCTGCAGCAGGAATTTAAGTGTTGACAGAAAATTCAAGAAACAAATATCTTTTTCCAGACTTGACCACTTTTCCTGTGAAAATTCAGTTATGGATTGTGGACACAATCAGGAGCAACCCAAATGCTCCTGCTCCTTTTTGAAGTCTGAAGAACAAGCTGGTGGAGACAATATTTTTCAGGCAAAAACATTGATTGCAAGACCATGCAGTGGCAGCAGGGGTTGGACGGCCCATCCAGGTATCATTCTGCTCTGATCCTTTGCAAATGGGCAAGTCTTCTTATGCCACTGCATATTTCTGCCACATATCCTGTGTGTTATCTCATTCGGGAGGCTCTCAGGTGCAGGAGATTTGTCCAAGTGTCTAGGCGAGTTGAGGCTGAGGTGTAAGGAGATGGAGGAGCTGTGTGCCTGAGAGAGCAGGTTTCCAGGGGTGTGCATGCCCACCTCTGTGCGGGCACAGGGCAATGGTCACACGTGGCAAGAGGAGATTTCTGGTTTAACTCTTGGAACAGCTGCTTTGGAGGAACAAAATCGAGTTCCTGCAACACGAGTCTGACAGGGAATTGAGCTGGAAGGAAGGCAAGGCAGGCAGACACTGGGAGCACATTCATCTTTAAATAGCAAAGCTGCATCAGCAGAAGTCTGAAATCTTACAAAGTCAAAGAGACACAACTGCAGTGTGGGGTTCATTCACTCTCCGTTACGTCTGTCCCATGAGATGGGTGATATCTGCTGGCCACATGCTGTCCCTGTGCCAGGAAGAATCTCAGGTGTGCGTTGTTTTCCTTGTCCTGATTTCCCTGGGGAAGAACGTAGCAGCTGGGAGGACCCTGTGTTGCACTCCCCTCTCATGCACTGCTGGGAGGCTGGGGCGTATGAGACGAGCTGAATAAAACACCTGCTCTGCAATCCAGATGTAGGGGCAAGGTTTTCATTTTTAACAACAGAAAATCTGTGCACATCAAGCTTCTTCTTAGAACCTGGAAAATATGACCCCACTGACCCCATTGAGCTGTGCAAGATTGCTTAGCAGAGAGGAAATGTAAGTAGTTCATGACTATTTTTAAATTTCATTGTAAGAAAGGCAGCTTCACCTTGAAAAAGAAATTCATAAGACCCTAGGCACAATAGTCTATGACTGAAGGATTAAGACATACATGGGTTGTAAGGAGATAAATATCTCTGTAGTCCTCTTGTACCTTCCAATAGGTCATTCAATGAGAAACAGCGGGAGGCAAAAAGCAACACCTCTCTGACCCTGTGTGCCATCTTTTAATTAAAAGGCAGGACATTTTCTTTGAGTATTAGATGTGGATGCTCAGGTACATATAAGAAAAGATTGTATTTTCCTTTATGTCTCTCTAAACTCTCCACCAAATTCCCATTCCTCACCCATCATGCTTCCATTCTGGCAACCTTTGCAGCCTCTCCTGACTCTCCACTTCCCACACAGCACTTTGTTTCTCTGCAACACTCACACCAACCTGTTCTTCAAACCCATGCCCAAAAATTCTCATGAAACTACTGAGGTTACCTCCCAGGAAACCTCCTCATGAGATACCCTCCTGCACCTAACAGCTGGAGAAGCCAAGTGACTCCCTAAAAGGCTTGATGGGATCTGTGTGCCCAGACCCATTGCAAAGGCCCTCCACTGACTCCCCCATCTGCAAAGGGAGGACCCAGGTAGTTACCCAAAATGGGAAGACCATGAAAGTTAATTGTGTTTAGTTCTCTGATTTGAAAGGATGGAGGACTGATTTTCTTCCCTAGACAGATATTGTTATTTTTCTGCAATGCAAATACAAGAGCAAAATAGAGCTTTAAATGGTCTTATATTTGGAGATAGGAGCACAGACAAGCAATTGCACTGCAACAGCACCCCAATATCAATGGCATCTCTCACTGTTGTTTACCCTGTTTTTCTGTCCTTCGCCCTTAATCACTCATGGTTCATCTGAAGAAGTTGATAGCAGCTGTGGAAATGCCATAATGCACTCAGAGACACCAAAAATGCATATTCTGAAAGATTCACGCAGTGCTCCGTCTTACAGGTGAAGCATCTGAGATGTTTCAGCTCTGTGACCTGCTCAGAAAACCCTGCTGCTCAGAATCCAGCTGATGGCCCTGCTCCTGCTTTCCCCATCCTTCTCATCCTTCTCTTCAATAATCTGCACCTTCTGTGCATCCCCCCCTCAATTATATTCATTCTTATGGGAAATATTTCTCCACTAGCCATTGCCTTTTTCAGGAACAAATTCAGGAAGAAAATGTTACCTGTGACAGTTAGATGGGCCAGACCTGACGGAATGATGCTGAGCATCCTTGTCTGTGGAGGAGCTCCAGGAATGGGTTTAGCTTGAGCTGACTGCTTAAATCTTTCTATTGGAACTACCTGAAACCCATCAAAGCTTTAGGAAAACACAGATAAGTTTTGTGCCTCTCTTCCAGTAAAATGGTATTTGAATCTTAAGGGGAAACCAAATAATGTTTCAAACTTAGTTTGGAGAGATTGCTAAGAAAGGAAAATGCTGGAATCTCACACCTATGCATATTCAACTACCATTGTTATGTGACTGTGTCTGTAATACCATGCTTCTATTTGATACTTTGAGTTTCTAAAACTTCTTTCTTTGCACTGTCTTTAGCAAGTCCTTTCGAGCACTGTGTGAACTTCTGTCAGGATGGTTTTGAGGTATTTCAGGGTATCAGGCTGATCTACTTTTATCATAAAACATGATCTTGTTCTTGCAGACAGCCTAGTTAAGAGGAGAATTGCCATCTACTCTATGGCAATATGGAAATTCAGTTCTACAGCAACTGAACATTCTTCTGCCAGTAGTAGTTACAACTCATTTAGCCACTTTTTTTAAAAAAAAATTATTTTACATTTCCTAGAAGTGTGGAATACTTTGGTTTCTGAACTAACTTCTCCTTTCTAATTAAAACTGGCACATGCGCTGACACAAGTCAAAATTATAGGTCATCCTTCCTCTTCAGAAAAAAGGCTTTACCATATGGCTTCCAAAATTAGCAAAGGTAACTGGATATTAAATCAATGGCCCAGCAGATGGATAGATAAAATTTAAACAAGTTATATTCTATTAAATGAGGAAATATGAATGCTGGGACTGCAAACATGGTTAGATCCAATGAAGTTCTTCAATACCACAGGCGAGTGAATGAGCCAAAGGCAGTGGTGTCTTGCAGACTTTTCCATAAGTTTTGTTCCTCCACTTCAGCTATCCTTCAGGGCTTTGCCTGTAGTTTGTTCCTGCCTTTCCTGTTTGATTTGAAAAACCTTTCCTAGCTTTTAGCGTAGCTCTCCCACGCACTGATGACCTTTTAAATAATTAAAATGCTAACAGTTCGTTCAAGCCATAATGCAACTCACTCTTCAAAGTAGCAGGCGAAGGATCAAAACAGGGAGGAAGAAGACCTTTCTGTGCTGCTTGGTTTTGACTCGCTTTGTTTTCCTGACAGGGTCTGTTTGAGGAGAACTGAGAAGTGTGCTTTGTTACCGGTTCAATAATCAGAAATTCTCAGTGCTGTGTCATTATTCATCTTTTCTGTTTTGATCATTTAAGCAATCTTTTCATGCTGTTTTCCTCCTGGATAGATTATCTGACATGCAACAACCAGGGTTTTCAGAAAGCCCTTTGGTGCCTGTGGGCACACACGTAGCTGATGCTTGTTTAAATGGCAGTTTCACACCTTTCAGAGCTGTGCTGCATCCTCCAAAAGAACAATTGGTGCACCAGGAAGCTCAAGCCACTCTTAAAATCCTCTGCTCAAAACAATGACATAACACGGGAGGAGAGGTGGAATCTGGACAAAGTACAATGTTAAATATCATGAATTTCCTTCTAAAAATGCACCATTCATTTGATTTTACACCAAATCAACAGGAGCCCAGAAAATTAAAAAAAAAAAAATTAAACGAAGAAGTCTTGACATAGAGAAAAAAAGTTAGTAGATTTAATAAACAAGAGTTACAGAAACCTCTTCTCATCCGGGGTGAATAAATGAAAGTGAAAAGAAGGCTAAACTAGGTTCCTACAGAAGTGCGCAAAGTTTAAAAATGCTAATACAGCTGCTCCTTCAAAATTAATGGGAATTGTCGGTGCTGGGATGCCACAGTTCTGCTACAGTGAGAAGTGGTATATGAGCCCTAAAAATGCTCAGGATTGGACAAATAAACAAGGCTTGTCTAAAGGATTATGAAAAAACCCCAAAGATGTGTGTTGATGTGACTGGCACCCCCTGCTCCTGACAGTTACTTTTATAAATTTTGATAGCAGTACACACATTTGTGTCTCTACAGAATCACACATATCAAGACGAAGACATTGGGATTACATCTAGAATGAAATTCTTCTCAGAAGCAGGAATTCCTGCAGCACATCCCCAGGGCCCCAGGTAAAAATCCCAGATAATAAAACCCAGACAGCAGTTTTGCATATTATATTTTTGGTAAGTATGTTTGAATAAGTTGCCAGCCATATTTCCGCAGTGATTTTTACATTTTAAATTCTACTTTCACCCTGCATGTCTCAGCTGTGAGAATGCCAAGCTTTTGCTGTTTTTAAAGTATGCGTGTACATTATCTTGCTCCAATACAGCATCAGCAGGAGAGGCAGACATCACTACCAGCATTTTGCAAATGGAAAATCATATGCAAAGCAATGAAGTTGTTTGACCAAGTGTATTCCCAAAACCAGTGGCAGCTCGGGATGGAATCAAGAGTATCGAAACATTTTTGAAGAGTCAACACTAGGTCAGAATTGCATTGTTATTTTAGTGGTTAACATTACAGGAAGTCAACATGAGCATATATGCTACACACAAAGAAAAACAAACAATTTAATGACACCAGTATATAAATGCAGTATTTTGACATGGAAATGGTAAGAACTTTAATCAAACAAACCAGAGAAACAAATGAAACTTGGACTAATGACCATTTCCTCATCATTTTTCATTCTTTGTAGCAAGCAATTTGAGACCAGATGGAACATAAACGTTTTGATACACATGACACAGGCCCCATCAGTATTTTCTTGGGTGAGAAGACTGACTGATCTTCAGGGCATTTAAGTGTGATGTCAGGAGAGTCATTGCAATGTAGGGAAATGAAGGAAAACCAGTTCAAGAACCTCAGTGACAGGGTCACGGCATATTCTGTTCTGTTTTGTAACTCTCCTGCTGCCTGAAAGGTTACCCAACAAAAAGAGATGTGGCATCAAGGCCAAGCTTTCCTGTAGGATGCACTCCCTGAAATGGAATGTAAACACCTCTTGCTTTCCTTAAGTGCTGGCAAGGTTGTCATTCAAATTACAAGGGCACCTGTTTCGAGATGCCCAGCCTGCTTTCTGAAGGCCAGCACCACACTCTGGCTGTCATAAAATAAAATAAATATTTTTTTTTAAAATGATTCCATTTGAGAGATAAAATCACTTTGTGCAATATATGAACTATTGTAACTTTTAGACTGAAGACAGCAACAAAAAATAAATTTCCTTCTGAGCTATGTTCCGCAAAATTTATTCTAACAAATCTAATTCATGTTTAGCTTCGGTTTCTGGTTCTCTTGGGTCTCTGGGGAGCAATGCCACCTGCTTTGCTTCAGAGTTTCCAGTAGAAAAAAAAACCAGCCATAATTAAAATTTATCAAATTAGAGCCTTCCCTCCTATGCCACAATGTCCATTGAAAGAAGGCAATAAACATTAATCTCTAAGTGAAAAAGGAACCAAACAAGCTCCTAAACCTTTCTCTCAAAGTTAGTCTGAAGAGGCTGGTGTTATGCACCATGTCTTCTGAATTTTAGCTGATAGTTCAGTATAAAAACACTACATCAACCTCTTCTTATATCAATGAAAGAACCACTCTCCCAAATTATAACCATCCTACGCATTTTATTGCCCATGCATATTTTTGCATAACGACTCTGATTTTTTTTTTTAGCACTTAATAATCTACACTGTCAATACTGGAGGTTGTTAGATTCACCAGGATTTTCACATCATAGACCTATGTGAAGGAGATTGGCGTGGTTCCCTGAATCTCTGCCAGTACCGTATTTTTTCCACATAATTTTGTCCAGCCCAGTCCATTCTCAAAAGCACAGGTTTTCATCACTTTGCTCTCCAGAAGATATTGCATTTCCTGCAGTTCTGTACTAGCTATTCCAAGTTGGGTTAGAGCTACTTGACCTTTCCTGCAACTCCCTAAAAATTCCTTCCTGCCCATCTTGAGGTTCTCCTAGCACTTCTCCATACTTTTTTTCTCCATCCAATCCCTCCAAACACTCAAGTATTCTTTAATTTAGCAACTGGTTTCATCTGTAACTTTGTTTCCCACTTAATTGTCAATTTTGTAAGTCTCAGCAGCCTGCTGTTGGTTAGCATTTCTCCATGTACCATATTTTGGCAGACAAGGAAAAAGATGTCAGGACTCACAAAGGCCACCCTGGTCTGTGACACGATTCCAATGCTTCATGGTTTCTCTTCTTGTTATTCTTTGCAGACCACAAAGAACAGAAATAGTCCAAAGGACACAAGCTTTGGTGAAAACTGAAAGGAATGAAGCATTCTGGACAGGCTTGAGTCCTCTAATTGGTAATGGCAGAGGCCTATTATGCCTGTGTATGTGTTGAGTTGTGTGGTGGATGGCTGAAAGAAACAAATTTTGGAATGTGTTTTTTCTCTTTTTTTTTGAGGTAGGAAAGCAGACCGTAGCAATTTCAAGAGTAACACTGTATAAGTAAATTCTTCAGAAAAAAAACTAACTTTCATTTAGAAAACAAGTCAATAGACTGACAAACCAATACACTCTTTAAATCACTCAAGAACATACTTGAACTGTGTGCATACAAAAAGGGATTTGAAACCAATTTACCAAAGGTCTTGCTATGAAGACCCTTGCACAGATTAGGTGGGCTTCCAATTTTCCCCTGCAGCTCTATCATCTTTTTTGTGATAAGCCACTGCTTTAATTCCTCTGCAGAAAAAAAGGTTTTTAAATCCCTAAGCCTATTTGCTGAGCTCTTCTCCAGTAGAAAAGTTTGAACTCAGGATAGAATTTTGCATTTTGGAGGCAGCCTCTTCTGAAGCTCTCAGCCCCACAACAGTGACAGGCTGTATGGTACAGCCAGGAACAGCAATGTAATTGGTTTCGTTGGTGTCATTGCCTGACCCCAGATAGAGCAGGAAGGACTGTAGAGACCAGCTGATTCCTTTTCCATACCCAGCTTGTTAATTTTTTTTTTCTGGAGGAAAGGTAATTTACACTGCTTGTGTTGTCAGTCATCAGTGGGTTGCTGCAGTGTGCAGCCAAGCTTCTAAGCAGTGTTTTGTTTTGTTTTCTGTTCTTGCCTGGATTCCCCCTTTAACCTTATCAAAGTAGTTAAATTTCTTCAACCTATCAAGCTGAGCCATGTCAGCATCTTTAGATAGTCGCTGTTGACACGGCTGAGCAAAGCTGAATTGATCTTACAGCCCCCAGGACATCCTGTACAGCATGCATGCTCTGTGCTACTGCCACACGCCTGATTTAAAGTCCAGACGTTTCTAACTCATTGTTGGCAAGGTAAAATGGTTTGTATCACTAATGCTGTTTAAGATCATTCTGTTGGCACAAATGCTACCCCAGTAACCTTAGATTGTGCACTGGAGATGGAAAAAGAGGACAGTGATGACATGCTTGTTGGCACTAAAAGAAAATCCAAAAAACCCTCCAATCTGAAGCAACAACAACACAAAAAACCCCATGATTCAAGTTGAGCTGTACCTGTCTGTCTGAGAAAGCAGCAATAAAACAGGGTTAGTTACATTAGAGAGCAGAGTGTGGCTGACAAGGCTTCCAGCTACTCTCCATGAAGAGCTTGACAAGTGAATGGCTGTTTTCCAAGCTGTTAGGCACCCAAGTTACTGCACATTTGCTTGCATCCTGTATGTTTTCCATCAGCAAGCATGCCCGGTGACAGTAACCCATGAATCATAAGAATCCTGTCCTTAGCACCGTGAGCACAAAAACACCTGGATTTTGAAAAAAATATGGAACTTCATAACCGGGTCACCAAGGTCATCAGGAGAGCTCTGCTGCAGGATAACAAACGATCTTAATTACTCATTCTGTTTGCTTCACTCCTTAATTATATTTGTATCTCCTAATTTTAAGTAGAGAAACAGAAGGAAATTCTCTTGGAGCAAAGAATCGCTTTGTCTTTCGAAGGGTCTTTGTTTGTGCATTTCCCTGCCTACCTGCTCGTGTGCCTTTCAGTTAATGGCTGTTCACAGAGTGTCCCCAGAGAGGTGACAGGCACTTATCAGTCAGCTAATTTCAGTGCAACAACTAGATCAGTGAAAAATGAATAAGCTCGTATAGTGGTGGCCCGTGGAGCAAGGGACATTGATAACAGGGAGAAAAAAAGTTGCATTTTAAAAATAAAGGACCAAATCCTGCAACTCTGTGTGCAAAGAACCGTCTGTGCTGGGGTACAGAAAAAGTACTGGCCATGCCTCTGCATAAGCAGGAAAGTATATCCACTCTGCAGAACCATTAATGGAATGAAGGGCAGCAACTCTACAGCAAACTTCATATAAAGTCCTCTTTGTACAACCACAGACAAAGATCTTTCCTTATGAGTTGTAACTCAGAGGGTCTTTGGGGTTCTTTTCAATTCACTGTTAAAATGGAATACTGCAGAAATGATGTTTATCAGCAGAGTTGTGTGCAAATTCCCCACACAGCAGTTAATTTCCCTGAGAAATAGTCCCCTAAAGTTCTTAAATTATATGGGAAATAGATGTAGAAACCTGTAGGGGTTTTTTGTGCTAGAACAAACAGACTACTACGACTTGGGAAACAAAGACTCAAGAACCTGGCAAGCAGAAATCTGCCTGTTCTCTGACTCGGTCGAGACACGGCACCTAAACTCTCAAGAAAATGGAGATAGTAGCAGTGAAAATCTGTCATTTAACACACACCAGAAAACAAATAATGATCAACAGAATAAGAATTAAGATAGATTTGAGGATTTCTTCTGAAATGGGAATTTTCAGCTTGTGGTAACAAGGACATTGTAACACCAAAGCAAAATTGTGGGCAATAGGTACTAGAATGTCAATAATCTCATTAACAATAAATAGGCTGGTGATATGGAACAATTTGTTCATCTCCCAAATTATGACTTCCTGGAGCATTCTGATTTCCGAGCTTGATTTCAAAAGCATTTCAGACCTCGTTTTTCTTAAGAGCAAGAGGGATTTTTCATTTATATATTATCCTCTTTCGCCTAAAAATCAGTGTTTAATCATCTTTCATTGTGCTTTTATTCAGAGTCAAGGAACACACTTCTTTCACGGAGCATTCACAAAAAAAGTCTCAACTAGAACTCGATTAACTTGTATGCATGCAGATGGTTTGGAAAGTAATTTTATTTGTATCTACATCATGATTCATAGATTGTGATTATTCCAGAATCCACTTGTTGGAAAATTTATACTAAATAAAAAACCACACTGAGATGCTATCTTGCTTTTCCTCCCGTACTTTACCAGAGCAAGAAGCCAGTTAAAAGTGGTGATGGTTTGTAATTTTACCTCTGACTGAAAAGGCAGTGATTTCCTCAGGAGTCACTTTTGGGGTGCTCAGATTAGAGGCAATAATAACACATGCATTATCCCTCCTTCATTTGTTCAGCCAAAATGCTGAGCTATAAAATGCCCTACAATCTAAAATCACTGCCAATGCGTTCTGGGCTGGGATTTTCTGTGTGGTGCAGAAGTAAATCAAAACAACTGGAATGAACACACACACACACACACACACACACACACACACACACACACTCTCACTCTCATAGTGATAGCATTAAAATTTCCAGTCCATAATTTACCTATAATTTGCAGAAAATTAATAATGCTACAAATTCTTGCATGTGAGAAACTCACAAAAGAGATGTGAAATTTTTGAGGATTTTTTTCCATCCATAATTACAGGAGTAACCAGTTGAGTACTTTTTCCTCAAGAAGGCAAAGGAAGCCTTGGGGCAGCTGAAGGGTGTGTGACTTGCACAGAGGCAGCATTAACAATCACAGGAATCTGGAGGAACAGCACCTCTCAGGTAGAACTCACTGGTGTTTCCTGGGATTATGGTAAAACATGGTTTGGAGAGCACTTCCGGAACAGAGGGAGGAAGAGTAACCAGACCAGCTGATATTCCCCAGCATTTTCTCATGTTAAATCACCAGTTTTGGTCAGCCACAAAGCTGATGTTTGCTGCCAGCAGTGGTTCTTCCTGCCTGGGGATTTGAGCAGGGGGCAGGTCCTTGGAAGGGCTGACATTGGCACAACTGCTGACAAAAGCCAAAAGTGAATCTTGTCCCCACCCGGCCTCTGCAGTGCTCAGCTCCTGAGAGCTGGTGCAAAGCAACACCTCAGCACTGCTCTGTTCAGCACCTATTTGATCTCTCACAGAGAAAAAAATGAATGACCCACTGTGTTCTGAGCTAAATGTGCTCTTCTCCTGAAGTATCAGCTCAGGGGGTTCCACATCCACTTCTCAGCCAGAGTTAAACGGGAGGATTTGTCAAACAGAAACACAGCCCGTCACATATGAAGTTTTTACTGTTATCCCACTCACAAATAATTGAAAATAGGCTTAAATATCTCGAGGACTAGAAATAAAAGCTATGTCATGCACTTTTCTTTTAGAAGGGGTTAATAATAAGTGCTGCTTGTGGAAGGGTTTGGCTATTTTATAAGGTTTCCCCAGTTTTCTTCTCGCATGTATTTAGAAAGTTTTATTCTGATATTTTCCTGGCTTGCTGGAGTGGGTGAAGAGATCAAAGGAGGACAGTACATAGTAGCCTCGTGTCCCGAAGTGAAATTATGATTCAGTTATTAGCTCTGCTACTCAGAAGCATACACGAACTAATGCAGCATCTATCCACTTTGCCTTATCTATTGTGACAAGCCTCCGGGGGGCTGATCCACATGAAATTCATTTCACATCTCATTCATTGAGTGCCTGGGATTTGAAATACCTTTCTGCTCTTCTAGGTTTCAATAAGCTAGAGCACACAGACTCGTTGCCAGCAAGAAGGAAGAAAGTAAACGTCTCTGTGGAGATGGTGCTTTCAAATTTCCTGTGATGGCACTGGCGATGCGCTGACATTAATTTCAGGAACTGTGCACGTGTGTACCTAGGACAGGGATGACTTAGAGAATAATCATACTTTTCAGACCAATGGATATATGTTTTCTCATATTACAGTTAATATTGGAGTTTATATCACATTAAGTAAGAAATATAAATGATTATATTCAATCTCTGATGTATGACAATGAAAGCTTATCTTTTCCCCTGAAATCAACTAAAAAATTGCTCATGCTTCCCTTTAAGAAAGTTGAATTATTAGGTATTTGAAAATTTGTACTCAGTTTCTGTAGAAATTTTACTGACTAAAGCAGGGCAAACTAGAGCCCGCTGTTTGTCCAGAGCATTGTTTTGCATATTTCTAAGCAAAAACCAAGGAGAGGAACAATACTGCTAGAAATATTACAGGAATCTCCTGCAATATAAATAACAATAATAATAATAATCCACAAAACTAATTCCTCTCCTCTTTTCATTGCTTCTCAAAATGACCAAAACTGTCACTGCTGGGACACACAAACCAACATCTCCAGCAGCCTTTAGGCCCAAAAGAAACAGGGAAATAATAGTGTTCCTTGATGCACAAACTAATGATTATCGGAGATCAAAGTGTGAGCTACTGTATTTTTTATGCAGTAATACTAAATCCTCGTGTCAACTAGGACAGGACTTAGTCCTAGAGACCTCGCCTACGAAAGGATATGCACCCAGGAAAAGACTGAGATGGACATTAGCTGCCTTCATGCAAGAAGCCAATGCATTTTTCAGATTGCCTGTGTCTTTTCTCCACCAGAACTGTCTTCAGGAGTGGGGGCAGAGCCCAAATCACCCCATGCTGGGGCTCACATTACAAGACTAAAGAATCAGATTTATTCTTGGCTTTTCTAGCTCAACGAATCTTTCAAAATAAATTCACTTATTGGGTCCAGTTATCTCATCAGAAACAAACACCAGAAATGCAAAGGGATTGCTGACTGGCTCTAGCCTACCATGCCAAGAGCACCAGCAAAAGCTCAGGGCTTTCAGCTGAGGGACCTACACAATCCAGCTGAGTTACATGGGATGAGGAAGGGAATTTAATGTAGCTGGATCCTGAGATGGTTAAAGGATTGCAGTGGCAGCCAGCATGGAGAAGAAGGCAGGCTTGATTCCTTGTTACCAGGTTTTCCTTCTACATCCTCAGCCCGAGCATTTGTTCATGGGGTGAGAAGAGGAGGTTTCATGATTCAGTGTGTAACTGCTGCCCGTGAGGAGGGTACCCACACACAAAACTGTGTGCAGCCAACCCTCGAACTGTGAATATTTCTCATAAAATCTCTTCTGAGGTGACGGAAAGCCCCTGCAGGGGCCAGGCTGTGAGTACCTGTGCAGCAGTGGGGAGAGGCAGCTCCTCAGGGAGAGCTGAGCCTGCTCTGACCCTCACTTGGGTCTGTCCCCTGAAATTATCCTGGGTGCTCAACTGAGGAGAGGTGCAGATGGAAATCAAAACCAGAGCCCTCCTTCCCCTGGCAAACCAGACCACAAGTAATCCTTCAGGCACCCTGCAGCACAACAAGCGAAATCCTTTGAGTGAAGTCATTTCCTTCAGCTGGATAATCAGTGCTCAGCCTGAACCTGACAATAACAGTACCACAGCTGGAGAAATGTGAATTCACTAATGAGGTATTCTAGAATCATGGAAAGAAAACACATTCTGAACATTTTCTAAATTCTCATGAGACAAAATTTGAACCCAAATTTTTCCTTAATTCTTCCTTAACTTCAATACCAATAATTAATTAATTCCTCCTAGGCAACTCTTACATGCAATATGCTCTAATATAAATAATTTCAGCATTCACAAGATCTCTAATAATGTGTTCTGATTTTTAATACGAGTTATCAAAATAATTTTACCAAATTATCAAAACAATATTAACAAAATGAAGCAGAAAATACCAATTTACGACTTCTGTCTAAATCGACATGCACACTCGATTTCTTGGCAGATTTTTCTCATTTGGTCACGTGCAATTTCTTCACTAGTTCCTAAATTACAAAACTCGTGACACTGGGGAATCTACAAATAAAGACAGGAATTTAACAAAACCGTGGGATTCTCATTGGATAATGGCCTCCCCACAAGTATCATTTTCTTCTTAAAGCAGCTTTGCATTCCTCAGTCTCTAATGTTTTTTCACCCACACACATTCTGTGTGATTTTATAAATTAGTTGTAGGTTTGACAAGACTCTCTTTCTTTTAGGCACTTGTACCAAGAGATTTTACCCTATATCCCTGTACCCCTATATCCCTATATCCCTGTATCTTGCAGTTTGTTTGAAGGGTGTCTTCCAGTTGCTATCATGCACACACAGGGTAACATGCAAATAATCACATGCAACAATTTTTTCTTTGATGCTGAGCTTATGAACTAATTTAAATATTGGTTTCCCTTATAATAAAACACAAGCCTTGCTTCTAGTGCAGCCATTTTTTCTTCATGAAATGGAATTGGATCAGCGTGAGAGTACACTGTCATCTTTGTAATCATTCAAAAAGCTACAGTTAGTGGATATATCTTGGTTTTGAGATATTTCCTGACAAAATATGCATCATCTAAGCAGTTAGAAGCAATTAAATTAACAGTTAAGCAAATTATTATTGTTAAAAGTTCTATATTGCTATTGAATTGTTTGATGCATGTACAACATAGATGAGATTCTTAAAAACACTGTTCTGAAATACTGTGACGTTTCCTGCAGTATGGGACACAAATAATGCTCCCTTGGAACACTTTGAATTGAGGAATATCCAGTAACTGGTTCTCCAATGTCGGTACAAATCATATAAAAACATGCCAATACTGCTTTGAGCACCCTGCTAAGGTGTGCTGTATCACTTTGCTATAAATTTTCTATAAATACATAGATTTTTATGCAAGCCAGGTAAGCATGGCCATTTCTCTATATGCTGCATATTTAGCTTCTGAAATTGTGCTCTGCACCAAATTAGTGGGGTCCTGCTCTGACGAAGATATGCAGTACTAGAGAGCACTGTTTATTGTGTAAGCAGGTATAATTCACACTATCCTGAGCTTTTCAGTTCCATGATTTTGTTCTTGTGATTTTCTTATGAAAAACATGTCAGAAAAGTCGCATCAGTTCTTGGGTTTATTTTCATCTGACAGTTTTGTATTTTAGCATTTTGGGGTGGGGTGTGTGTGTGTTATCCTTTAAACTGTAAATTTTTTATGAAATATAATGAACTTAAAAAAAAAGTAATATTTATTTGGAATTACACTGCATAGGAATAAAAAGGAAAAAACAGTTGTTGTACATGTGTAAGTTCGATATGCCATGCATCAGAGGTTATGCCAGCCATCACCTCTGATTCACAATTTCTTAAAGGAATGAACTTTTCCCTTCATGGAGGAGGGAAAGATATGGAGTTTTCTCCTCCATCTTGTTCAGAGTATGTTACCTGTCAATACAGGAAATAATGTTTTTCCCTGTTTTTCACCTGGGATAAACTGCTTTGTTTAAGCCCTGAATAAAAAGAATACTGATTAAAAATGGAGGTAATCCACCTCCTAAATCATTGAATGCATGGTGA
Organism: Mohoua ochrocephala; assembly: GCA_013398855.1. NCBI lineage: Eukaryota > Metazoa > Chordata > Aves > Passeriformes > Acanthizidae > Mohoua > Mohoua ochrocephala. The sequence goes on along the minus strand of VZTA01006037.1, from coordinate 302,837 downwards.
AACAGCACCTGCCTGGACTGCCAGATTTCTCCTAATGCCACACCTGCATTGCAGGCACACCTTTTCAGTCTGTCAACTTGCCCAGAACACACAGTGGAGAAGGAAACTCCCCACTGGGGAACGTGTTCGGAATCAATAACAGAACTGCCTTGATCAAGAGCTTGTTAGGGAACTGAAATCTAAATCTGTGTGTATACAGCCAAAACTGCAGATACATCAGGCACAGGAAGGCAAATCAAGCTGAGACCAGCCCATCCCAAGCACAAATACAGTCTGGGGAGCACATGGACAGAGACCAGCCCTGAGGAGAAGGATTTGAGGTGTTGGTTGATGAGAAGCTCAGAATGACCCGGCCAAGAGTGTTTGTAGCCCAGAAAGCCAACTGTGTCCTGGGCTACATCAAGAGAAGCGTGGCCAGCAGGCTGAGGGAGGCGATTCTCCTCCTCTGCTCTGCTGTTGGGAGTCCACAACTGGAGTGCTGCATCCACCCCTGTGACCTCCAGCTCAAGATCATGGACCTGTTAGAGTGAGTCCAGAGGAGGCCATGAAGATGATCACAGAGCTGGAGAACCTCTCCTATAAAGACAAGCTGAGTTAGGGCTGTTCATCCTGGAGAAGTCTCCAAGGAGACCTTAAAGCAGCCTTCCAGTACCTAAAAGGGGCCTGCCAGAGTGCTGGAGGGGGACTTTCTGCAGCGGCATGCAGTGACAGGACAAGAGGGGTTGGCTTTGAACTGCAAAAGGGTAGGTACAGATTAGACACTAGGAAGAAATTCTTCACTATGAGGGCGGTCAGATTCTGGAAAAAGTGGCCCAGAAAGGTGATAGATGCCACCTCCCTGGAAACATTCAGGATGGGGTTGGATAGGGCTCTGAGCAACCTGGTTTAGTTGAAGATGTCCCTGCTTATGGAAGGGGGATTGGACAAGATGATCTTTAAAAGTCTTTTCTAAGTAATCCTACCATTCTGTGATTTTGTCCCTCACTATCAAGTACAGGTAAGGAATTTTCTTGACCATGCACTTGAGGGTTCAGAACACGTCACTGAGGCTGGCAAAGGAGGATCCTGCACCAACACAAGGTGAAATGCATGGTGAAACAGCACCTGCCTGGACTGCCAGATTTCTCCTAATGCCACACCTGCATTGCAGGCACACCTTTTCAGTCTGTCAACTTGCCCAGAACACACAGTGGAGAAGGAAACTCCCCACTGGGGAACGTGTTCGGAATCAATAACAGAACTGCCTCGATCTATTGTAAAGAGCTTGTTAGGGGACTGAAAGGACGATTAGAGCTAGGGACCACCTTTTGTGCGCAGTGCCACACACGGTGACCAGGCTGTCACTCTCAGGGCCCTGCTTTGTACTCTGCAAGCCGCCGTGGTACTGCTGAGCGCCGCGGTTCCCCCTCGTTGTGGCAGCACACCGCTCCCAGCGTGGGCTCTGTGCGCTGACCCGAGCCTCACACGGAGACTTGAAAGCAGGTAAAACAAGACACAAGGCTCGTATTAGCAGGAGGAGACAGCGTGATCCAAATTATTGTAATACTTGAGCACGTGCTGTCATCCCCAGTCTAAGCAGCGGAGACAAAAAGGCAGACAGTCCTGAGCCAAAACGTATGTTCCCTGCTGTATTAGAGCCGCAGCAGAGATGTGAATGTGTTTGTCTTCAACTTAACAATACCCCAGAGGACAGTTTTGTATTCAACACTACGAAGTATCAGCATAACCAATGTTTTTCCCCTTTGGCATTACGGAATTCCGTCAAAGTCTGCTCCAGTTCCCAAATTTCCAGTTTGGTCAGCCGCTCAGAGCCAGCGCCTTGAAAAAACAGGTCCCAAAATTATTGCTATTCTGTCCTTTTATTCCTTTTTTTGCATATTTGAATAGACACAAGGCATAGTTTGGCCAGGGAAGTTTAATTAGCTAAGACCACAAATTAACTGTTCAGATTAAATTGCTTGTATATATCTAGTACTGTGATATTTATTTATAGAGTAATTATTGTTGAATTTCTGAGATAAAAGCATATAGACTAAAAGCACTATTATCGTTCAAATGCATATTTATGTATTTCAAGCCCCAAACCTCCAACTATGCTGAGAAAATGTTTAAAGTCACAGTAAGACTCAAAACAAAGGAAATAAATAAAACATTAAGGTTGAATATGCAGTCATGAGATTGTGAGCTTCTTGCAGCTTTCCTCCTTATGAAGTATCTGCTGAAGTGTCTAGCAGACAGTGGGTATTACTCAACAGAATTATTATCCTCTTAATGTAAAACTTCCACATCCCAGTTTCTGTGGGTTTGTTTCTTATATTTCTTACTGAATCACACTTTTGGAAAGATTTCTGTCAGGCCCTGAGGACTGTAAGGGAGCCCAGGAGCAATTCAAGCTTTTAAATATTTTGGGAGGTCTTGGTGCGAAGCCACTGAAACACATGCATAGAAAATGCTAAACAAGGTTTTATTTTGATCTATATCACTTATGGCACAAACATCATTGGCCTTTGCTCATGTAATAGTATTTCTTGGAATTTTCTTATTGCACTTCCCATTTTCTGAACTGTTGCTCAATATGCCTTGAGGATTCCCTGTGTTGTTTTTCCTGACTCCTACAAAAATATGAAAAGTTTACATCTGCATGGATTAGTGCTCTACAGGTCTTCTCCATCCTTCTCAAAAAATGTGACTGTATGAGGACTAAGCATTTGGGAATCTATCTCCCAAAGAATTATTGGCAAGTTAGGCATTTAGCTATTTTGAGGATCTTGGCCCAAGCCATGGTGCTTTCCAGGGTGCTGCTGCATGCTGACTTCTAGTAAAGGCTGAGGAGAAGCCTGTTTCAGTACGAGGGGAAATTCTCAAAGGAAAAGCACAACTCAGAAAATTCCCAAGACCTTGTAGACTATGAGATGCTTTATTTTTCTTGGTGTATAACTCTCCACATTCATAGCTGCAGAACCTTCTAATTTGAGCTGGCCTTGAGCTTCAGCAGGTGTCTCTGTCGTTCTGATCTTTCTTGATCACCTCTCCTTTAATGCAATCTTCTCTTTGTGCTCAGAACTCCAGATGGGTGACACAAATCCACGTATTCAGTTACAGGTTTCAGCACACCTGAAAAAAGTCATGTCATTGATATCAGACTGGAAAGAAGCAATTTGCTTAACAAGCAATGCAGACAGTCAAGACTGTAATCTTTGCACTAGGCTTCATCCAGCGTGTCAGGCTCCTCCGTGGAAATGGCTGGAGACTGTCATACCTCTGAATATTGGACTCAAATTTCACCTAAATATCCATGCATTTCATCATCTCAAGCGTGAGCCTTGCGAGAGCTGGAAACCAACCGGCTGCAAATCACATTGGTGCTAAAGAGAAAGGAAAATCTCATTCACTGCCTTCACAGTAAGGTACAGGAAGAAAAACAAACAAACAAAGTGAAAAATTGGCCACAGCTGTACGGTTTTAAAAAAAACCCCTCAGTGGCTACTCATTCTTCTTTCTAGGCTTTCAAACTGAGAACATTTCCAGTCAGTGTTGACACCCTGTCCAAGGAACCTCTAAAGGCCATAGAAAATGAAGAGGCCAGGCTGCAGATAATCCCAAACAGTCACTCATGTTTTAACCTTCCCTTCACAGAAGGAAAGACAAGTGCAGGCAATACTGTGCTCCTTGCAAACTCAAATGCTTTCCCCTAAGAGCAGCAGCGACAGGTGAAGGTATGCAAGAGGCAACTGTAAAAAAGAAAGCAAGACTCAACGTTTTAGATTTCTGGAAACATGAATTTTGATAAAACATCTTGGTCACGACGGTTAGAATTATATTCAAAATTTCATTAAATGAATGTCTACTAGTAAACACATGGAGAAGATGCAAGAGTGCATTGGGAATTACTCCCAATGCATTCACCAAAGTTATTTCATGAGAATCCAGAATGCCCCATGAGCAAAATTAGGTCAGTGAGCATCAGTTTCCCCTGTAAGACATTTCTGACCAGAACCAATTTGTGTTGTGGTAGACACGACTTTAGCATCTGACCTTTCAGGCCATGCAGAGGAAAATCGGTGGACAGATTATACCACCAAACAGAAAATCCTGCTGAAAACCTGAAACAGGAGAAACTTAATACCTTTTCTCCTCAAAGAACTTGCACACATGCTGCCTTAAAGAATTTAGCTTTTCTTTTGAAAATAGGGATCCTGCAGGGAAATCCTTACGTCATATGTGAACATGCCAATGTGACCACAATATCAGTGACTTTACAAGAGTGCAGAAAGATGGGATATGCTGCACTGTTAGCTCAAGCAGTTTCTAGAACAATCATTACACATGATTTGTGGGGAAAGCATGAAAATTGCCAAAAAAGAATGTCATTTTGACCCCCAGTCACTCTTATACTTCAGAAAAGCTTAGCATAATGATAAACACTCCAACTGAGAACTGCTGCACACAGTGTCTGCCTTAATCTGTCGATAATCTTGGATTGCCTTTCAGATCTTCCCTGGTTTAGCAGCTTCTGCCCAGGTGTAAATAAAGGAGGTCATGTGGAGATTCCTTCTACCAGTCTTGGAGAAGTCACTTGTTCACTGCCTAGCTGGCAGGTTTTCACTGCAAGTTTGCTCAGTCACTGGAATTTGTGCCTGTTGCCTGAGTGACCAGTAATCCACTCGAAGAATAAAATAGTTACCGAGGTGCCAAGGGACAGTGGCTAGGAATGAGAAATATTTGACAGCGGGAAAATATGTGGTTTTAGTGATGTTTGGTTCATTTTTCCAGGGAGACCTGGAATTGCAGAAGGCAGACGGAGATCACTAAAACTCTTTTGCACATGGATTAACTTGTAATTCACTTATTCATGCATGTGGGAATAGAGCTTCTCAGACCAACTTCCTTCAGCAATAATGCGGTTTATGCTTCTGCTCTTGTGTTTTAATAAAAGTCATGAGATTAAAAACCCTCCCTAGTGACTGCCATCCAGAGCTGAAATGTAAGAAAACGGATCATACATGGTACCTAGAAACCAGCAACTGCATTTTTGTAAAGAAAATAAGAGATCAGTTGTAATGTGACATGGCTGCTCGTGGGATATACTAATCCTGCTCAGAAGAATTAGATCACTTGGCTCAATTGCTCCTTCGGGACTTACAAATGATCCACGTTCAAGCCATACATATTTGCATGGCATCAAGAGCCGTGTCGTTTATGCTTTAAGGTGCCCCATAATGTAAACTCTAGTTATGGAGAAAATTCTAATCTCATTAACATAGCCTTATACTAAAGCAGTAAATTTTTTTGCCAGAGAAGCAGTAGACTTCATTTTGTTTGGTGTTTAGACACATTCTGGTCCCGGACCATGAGAATAAATATGGGCGTTGCAGTTAGATTAACAAGTCATGAGATACAGAGGCTACAGCAAATCCCTGCTCATCAAGGTGCTTAGGCTTTGTTCTCTCTGCTCTGACTAACCAAATTAATCATGTTAATTATGCAGTTCTTTGCCCTCTCACTTTTAGGGCGGCATCCTCCCCATGTCTCGGTGTCTCCACTGCTCCTATTCCTTGGGCAGTTCCTGCCAGGCGAGCAGTCCCATAATTCCCAACAACAAGAGAAACTCACCTGGGTGAGCAAGAGCGGCAGAGCAGGCCCTGAGAAAGGGAAGAATATCATCATCTCTCATCGGCCTGCTGCTGCTCTGACAGCTGCAGATCTGAGCATTGCTATGGGAGGCCACGTGAAAAACAGATTGAGGGACACACACACACAGAGAGTGTATTTCATGAGAGACTGGGAAGAACAAGGCAGAGGAGATAATCTCATTCTTTAGGGAAGATAAGACAGGCTGTTTGAAACAATGCAGTGTTATCTGCTTTAAGTAACGAGTACTAACACACAATTTAACAAGCACTGCTTACTGTAGGAAGCTTAATTACTCTTCAAAATGCATTCAATACAAAATTTCTCAAGCTGATTGCTTCTGCTGAATGTCAATGCATTATGTCCTAGCCACTTCAGTAGAAACTGCTATGTAGCAGCCAAATTTCCTTCTGCTCCATAAGTGACATGTCATGAAAAATTATTTAATGAGCTGCTGCATTCTGCATCTGTGTAAATAACTCTCGTGTAAACACGCATTACGGATGATCAATGTGGCTTCCCCAGCGCTGAGAACAGTCAGCAGTTATGACTGCGTGAAGTGCTTCAGGGGGTTGTGGGGAGATGGAGATTTAGAGAGGATTCTGCAGCGTTTTCTATTGATTAAAGCTGGGCCTCCTACAGACCTGCTCTCCCTATCCTTCAAGATGTCCTTCAATATCTCCTCCTCTCTTCAGTCACCAGTGAGGCTTTGGTCCTCTCCCACCTTTCATGAGAGCATTGTTCCTGGCATCAGTGGTTCAGGTATCTGCAGCTTCCGAGGAACTTGCACCACAGAGGAGACACCACCAGGTGTAGGGACGGGCAGGGAAGCACGGAAGGGACAAAGTGGAATAGGCAAAATCCAGGCAAAGAAATACAGAGAAATATTAAGAGAGATGATTCTAGGAGGGATGGGTGAGGCTGGTGGTACTGCCAGCAAAATGGCTCAGGTACCAGTCTGGAGCCCTGGAGGATGTGTCTGTGACCCTCCCAGGGCACACAAAGGGGAGGGTTCGTGTGGTACCTGGAGCAAGTGGCAGGATGTGGGAGGGAGGTGGCACACAGGAACAGCGTGCACCTGCTGCCAAGGGTGGCAAACGGGGGGCAGAAAGCAGCATGGAGGAGAGAAGATGTTTCTGATCCCCTTCTGCCTTGTTTCAGCACAGTCCAATGCATGTTTTGCAATGTTTGCAATTGTTTCTAAGGAGAAGTCTTGCCATATAGCCATTTGCCATTTCTTGTTGGCCAAATAGCTGACAAATATATTACTTATATATCATATGTACTATTATATTCTGCACAATATATATTTCTATGCTTTTAGGCATGGAATCCATCCTCAGATCTTGCTTTGGCATGATGAGCAGGAACAGTTTGCCCAGCAAGACTGCATCCCCCTTTCGCAGCGCACGTACTTTTGATGTTGCTGCCAGTAAAACATAAGTAAATCCAATTAATTCATGTCCAGTTTGGTCTTCTAAACATCCTTACTTCTCAATACTTGACAAACAAAACAATGGCGTTCATCTTCATTTTAAATCTTTAAGTCCCAACAGACGTTGCAGAAGATGAGTTGTTCATAGTTCTGAGCACTCGTACTGTATCACTGTGCTTACCAGTGTTATGCTTATGCACATTGCACCCACTCATTTGTACCTTCAAGACATTTAAGATGCAGGATTATCAATACTGCCATGCACTGAGCTGCCCCAGATTATGTTCCGATGACTCTTGAGAGGAAAGAGAAGAGTAAAGAGTTTTTGCAAGGCAGTGGATGACTTTCAAGACATTAGCTGTTGAACACCTAGATTTTCACTGCAGACAGACACATCACCAATCTTTGTAAAAAAGGCTTAATTGGCCTTTGAACTGTGGTATGGTCACATTAAAAGCCTTGTATTTTAAAGAGGAATTTACAGCAGGAACAGGAGTCTGCTAAAATAAAAACATTTTGGTTTTGCAGAGGCCGTTGTCGTAACTGCTTTCAGCAGGGACTCATGGTTTTGGGCACTAATCAGCAGTGAAAGCAAGCAAGACATAACGTGCTACTCCTTTGAGCTGCCTCAGCTAAATCATTGAAATAGAGAAATCTGAGTATGAGACACTTGGAAAATCTTTGCCTACTCTTGGGGAGAAAAAAACCCCAAAATAGTATGTTGAGTCACGCTACTGTACCGCTGGTATTCAGAAACAAAGTTAATCCTGTTTGTGCCTGAAGTTTACAGCGAGAGCGTCTCGCTAATGGCTAAGGTGGCTGTCAAGATGTGTTCTGAGGGCTCTCAAAACTCTGCATCCTGCACTTATCTCCCTGCAAGAAGTCTATTTCGGTCTCTAAATTGCTAAAAAGCAAATGCATCCGGGAATCATCAGTAGAACAGGCAACACGTATGTCAGAAAAAGCAATAGGATGTTGGCTTTGGAGTCTGACCTCATCTTAATCCTCTCCAGAAAGAAGAAAACAGCCCAACAAATTGTCTTTGCCCAGGGCTCTGCTCCCAAGTCCCAGGTGATGCCCACTCAGAAGGGACTTGTCAAGTGATGAAAAACCCCTGTCAGAAGATAATGGTTAGCAGGCAGTTTGCTCCCCAGGTCCGTCATCTGCCCAGCAAAGTTTGCAGTAATTGCAAAATACGTTTCTGAAAGGGTTTCTTCTATTGTGCTTGTCACAACTCTGACATGTTAAGTAGGACAAAGACCAGGACAAACATGACGTACACCCTAAAGACAAATAGCTGTCCGATTTTCCTCCAGCTGGCAACAATCCCAAATTCTCAGCCGATCATACGCGCGCCACACATCCCCCAGTATCGCAAACCCCCATGAGTCTGTCATTCTTGCAGCAATTACAGCGTTAGGTTACGCTAAAAGAAGGAAGCTAGGACTGTGAGGCAGGAAAAAATGACAAACTGAAGAAACCCGGAGTTGGATAACATGCCAAGCACTCAGCTCAAAATCAAAACAAAATTAATTTCTATGTCTTCATTACTTGTGACAACGGCCTCGCTGCAGCCCAACTCAGCGGCTGAAAACCCGCTGCTGCCACCCGGTGTTGCTCTGCCAGCACTGGCCTGCCTTCACTGGGAGCAGGGACTGGGCTTGACTCGCAGCACCAGGAGTCCCGAGACGGGTGTTTACGGCTTCTGGCAGAAGAGAATAGAGGAAAAGGCGATGTGTGTACATATTTGTGTGTGTGCATATCCATCCCAGCTATCTACGGCATCGTGTTGGCGTGATCTTAAAGAAACCTAAAAATTGTGGGAAACAAGAGGAAATAAATGTGGTTGTTCAGCTGTTGTCTATAAGAAGCAATCAGTAGATAGACTGTTTTATTTGATTTGGAATCGCATGCAAGTGTATTAAATCCCCAGGAAATGAGTGAGGAGCAGGTGACTAGCGATATCATACCCCTTTTCATTTAAATAATCCACTTTCTTTCAAGTTTCATTTCATGAATTTTCTTCAGCGGTGCTGCTTTGCTAAGCAAAACCTAATGCATTTATTACAGCCCAGGGAACGAGCTGCAGGTTGAAAGGTAGATTGAGAAGAAAAGCATTCATTCATTGTGATTTTCCAGGTGATCAGTAATATTCAGGAGTCTAACTTGCCTTGCACTCCAAATTGATTGTTTTACCCAAGATAATTAAAACCTACATTCACTGAGTGCAGCAGCTGCTTGTGAATGTCAATGTTTTGGCCAGAAGCCTTTTCTCAAGACAATTCACAATGCAGTATTGTTAATATGCTGTCCTATGGGGAGCATGTTGTGATTGAGAGACTTCTGCTCATCAGACCATGCTCATTATATTCAGTTTTGCACTGAGTTATTCTTCTGTGACAGGTAGGGTTTCATTTTGTTCAGAGGAAATCGAGCTAAACATTGTTTTGTATCACATCCTCTTGAGAAGGAGCAATGTAGGAATGCAGAAATAGGGAGGGGAAATTTAGCTCTGTAGGGTAACTGGGCTTTTCTTGCATGAAATAACAGAGCTGTTTGATTGCTAGAACATAAGGCAGGTTCCAACAGAAACCTCCATCATCCTTAGGAATGACACAGCATGTAGATTGGGGGAAAAAAAATTAAAAACAAACAGCAAAATAATTTATACTGCGTAAGATACCTCCAGTCCCCGGACTTTCCCAAGCCTGTCATGAAATTTGCCAAAGCCACAGCCAAAAAAGTTGAAACAGCTAGGGTGAAATTCCTCCAGCTGGCTAAACCCAACTGTTGCCTACCAGCTCTTCCATCAGAGCTGGTGAGTCTGCATCCCCCGCCCTGACCGCAGGGACTGGTCCCTCTCTGCTGAGTCAATTCGACCCACTAGGATGGCAAAAATCTCCTCACTGCTCTCTTATGCTGTCTTTAGCCAGATGCAGTGGCTCACAGCAGGGCTGGATAAGCCTTGCAGAAGGCAGAAAGCAAACAAGGGGAGTGGGAAGATTGGAGGTAAGGATCAAATCCCCCTGCTGCAGGACTCCAGCCACACAACTCGTCATTAACAGTCCTTTGCTAACAAGCAGCCTTATTAATTGCTAGGCAGAATTTTTGAAACTTCATCTTTAATAAAGATGTCTTTATTAAACAGCAGCAAGACCTTTGTTCTGGAGAGAAAGTTACAGAAGAGTAGGCTGTCAACACAAACTTACATTTGGCTCTGGAATCTGAGCAGAGATTGACAGCCACACCAAAGAAATGGAGACATCCTCACTGATGTTGGTGTGATTGGAGGTGATTATCAGCTCTCGCAGCAGGGAGGGTGTTTAATTTTTCAGGAGGTATTTTGACCTTGCCAGCTAAGAAATAACTCAAGGAAGATACCTGCTTATGAAAGCTCACATAAGCATATCCACCCTTCCAGCTCCTCTGTGGTAACCAGGCATTTGCAGCTGCACATCCTTCTCCTGTCTTGGCAGGAAGGAAAGGATAACCAGCCCTGGGTGAACGCTGATTTGATCTTTTTTAAGCTATTGACTAGTGAATTCAAATCATCATCTTGAGACACAGAATCACAGAATGTCTCACACTTGACAGACACCTGGACTCATTTCCTCCAACCTTCTTCTTTCAGCAGAGCTAATTGAATCCTGAGTTCCTAGGACAGTATTAGGTATGATGGAGTCAAACAAGAAATAGGACCTAGGAAAAGAGATTTGACACAGAGCGGTCCCAATACTTTGTAAAGCCAGCATCCAGGTCACCAGAGGGCTGTCTAAGCCACATCTGGGCGAGGATGCCAAAGAGGATCTCAGGTTATTCAAGAACTCCCCTATGTGTCCTACTGGCCTAACAGAAGGGAGAGTTTCAACAGCGACTGAGAAAGAGGGTGACCTCTCTCCTTCTTCATCTCATATTGAAGCCAACCCTGACACTGAGTCCTGTGTCCGGTTTTGGGCCCCTCAACTCAAGAAAGACCCATGTCCAGACAAGGGCAAAGGGGCAGGTGAAGGGTCTGGAGCACGAGTCCTGTGAGGAGCAGCTGAGGGAGCTGGGGTTGTTTAGCCTGGAGAAAAAGGGGCTCAGGGGAGATCTTATCGATCTCTACAACTCCCTGGAAGGAGGGTGTATCCAGGTGGGGGTCGGCCTCTTCTCCCAGGCAACCAGCGACAGGACATAACCCCAGGCTGCACCAGGGGAGGTTTGGATTAGACATCAGGAGGAATTTCTTCATGGAAAGTGTTGTGCAACAGGGAGGGAGTGGAGTCATCAAACCAGGAGGTGTTCAAGAAACAGCTGGGTGTGACACAGTGCTATAGTTTAGTTGATATGATGGTGCTTGGTGAAAGGTTGGACTCAATGATCTTGGAGGTCTTTTCCAACCTTAATGATTCTATGATCAAATCCATTAATGAAATTCAAACAATGGCCTATAAATCAGAGATCCCATACACCCAGGCGGCTCCTGTGAAGAAATGGCTGAGGCTCAATGTTCCTGTTAAGCTTTCAGTGACAAGTAAGTCAAATCTTCCTCTGTGCTTCTCCTTCCTCTCAAAACTCCACAAAGTTAAGGTTTGAACTGAGGATCCAGTGTTTCTGTAGAGAAGAGAGCTTCAAAGCAACATGAATACAGCACGCAGGCAAGTCAATAAACACGCGTGACAGAAAGGGAAAGCACTGACAACACAGAGGCGGGAGAAGAACAATAAGAAAAGACACTTTTAAGTCAAAATGTAGATGGTAAAATATGGGTCAATTTTCACGTAAAAATGATTGGAATTGTGTTGGAATGCTATTCATAAATATCAAAATGTTTTGCAAAGTGCTGTTTATTATCAGTTCCATCTTTTGTTTTACATAGGAGAAAACTGAAACCCAGATCTCTGTATCTTTCCTGGTGCCCCAGCGCCAACAGAGGGTGAATTCTGAAATCTGAGCACTTGAAAGACTGAAGGAAATCTCTTAGAGAACTCCCTCACTTCAGCCAGTTCTGCAACAGTAGATCCTGGAGTTAACAAGCTCCACTTCTGTTTCCCTGTCTCATGTCCCAGCCCTCATTCATTTTGCAAGCCCTTTGGTAATACTGTTTCTATAGAAGCTTTGGCTCTTCTGAAATAAAGTGAAAAGCTGCTCCTTCATGGCAAGTTAGCTCTACCAGAGGAGAAAAAATCAACAGCTTATTTAAGCTTTCATTATTTAATTCGAATTAAATGTGGCTGTTTAATTACAGTTATGACTGAACTTCTATCGCATTACAGTGGTATCTCTGTGAAGATATAGCAAATTGATTAGCAATGAAGGAGCAAATAATGTCAGCAGAGTTTGAGCACAAGCAGTAACCTCCCCTCAAATGCCCATTAACTGTTGCTTCATTGATAATAAATTATGATTGACCATGCAAGAACTACCTGAATATTAAATGATCTTACAAGGGATGCACAGGTAAGAAGCACAAAATTAATTCATACTAACAGCACACAAAGTCTTTGCAATGAAAGAATGATTCATAGAACAGTCTGAAATAATTTCTTTATTGCATTATCTTCATGATCCATCAAAAGACATAAAAATGCAACAGGACCAATTATGGCATCCTCTGCTCAGCATGGCCATGCCAGATGTGATCAACAATAATTGAAGGAGACTACTGCTTTTCTCACCAAAAGGAGAAAACGTATCCATTTGGCAAACTCCACATCAAGTTGAGGAGAGGAAACCCCTTGGACTAAAAGACACAATCTAATAGATCACTTCATTTAAATTGCAGCAGAAATGACAACCAGGACAGGCCCCCAGACCGGCTGGTCAGTGAATATGAAACATCTCTTGTGATTAGCCAGAGCTGTTCAGCGTTCTGAGACGGCACAGATACCCCTGTAACGTTTCCATGCACCAGTAGAGGCCACCACACTCTTCACAAAGCTGCCAGCCCGCCTGGTCACTCAGCTCGCTCTCACCACGCCGGGTCAGAGGTCCGGGCTGGATCCCCCCTGGGCCAGGCTGCCGCTCTCGTATTCCAGCCTGCTTCTTCAGAGGCTAATTGATTCTCGAGTACTTTTTCCCTAGTTTATCTCCTTTCTTCCACAACCCAGAATTCAATCCCATACCAGCTCAAACTCATTCTCAAGATCCCATCTTTGTGATACGTTCTGTTCCAAACACACCACTGGGATTGGTTCAGTTGGGCAGAGCAGGGTGTTAATCATGCCAAGGCTGTGGGTGCGATGCCCACACGGGCCATCCACTTCAGAGCTGGGCTCAATGATCCTGGTGGGGCCCTTCCACCTCAGAATATTCTGTGATTCTGTGAAATTCACTGAGCAGTTCCCCTCGGCCTACAAAGCCACTGTGGATGCCACGTGGCAAGGCTTATCTGTGTGGAACACCAGAGCTCAGTGAGAAAGGTGGCAACACTTTCTCTTCAGTGATATACAACAAAAACCCAGGGCCAAAATACGGCTCATCTTCTGCGTCGCTCACCCTCTAGACACCAGCTGAAGTTTTTAAGGTTCAGTGATAGAAAACTGTTTTCTGTTTATGCTCATCACACAACCTCCTAAGAGATATTAACAGTGATTCTTCATAGCCAAGTTTTCCAAACATACCCATGGGCTGTAAGTCATATTTGCACTCTGTTCATCAATACACACCAAAGATTATTTTCATTCTTATTTACATTACAGAGATAACTTTGCAACTGTAGAAAGACTCTCTTTTCAAGGTATACACTGGTACTAAATAAAGAAGCATAAAAGGAAAGGAAATGGCATTTTCAGGACAAATATGACTGAGGTATTTTGAATTTTCACTCCCTGTTGAAATTCATGCACTGAACTGCAATTAAGCAGCCAGTTAACAAACACACAAGAAGGAAGGATTTTTTTCTGCTGCCTCTAAGGTCCATCCTACTGGGCCTTTGTCTGAATTCAGGGCATATTTGGGATTTCTGAGTGACAAATATTGTACTGCTAACACACTCAGATGTAAAATGTGAAAATACAGATGTGCCCAAAAGTCCAACAGACAGTGAGACAGGGCCCTCAATTCATTAAAAGATGCTGTCAGGACCCCAGTAACTTGGAAGGATTTTCTGTAATCTATTAAAATGCTCTTTCATGAGGAAAGCGTAAGTGTCTCGTTATTTGAAGTACACAACACATATAAAGTGGTGCGAGCAGCATTGCAAAGAGGAAAATATGTCTGTGGTCCTGAAATGCCAGACAGGTGAAGAACTGAGTGGGAGATGGATCAACAATGAGTGATAAAGATGGCAGACAGTTCATTAATGCTGTTTCTGAATGGAATTGTTCAGCAGATGAAGCTGAGACCATTTTATAATGTACATCCCCACAGTGAAATGAGGAAAACACGTCTAGTCTTAGGCTTTCTGAGCCAATGTACAAAACATGAGGAATGTCTTTTCAACAGGCAAAGAGCAGCATTAGGGAGTCTTGTTCAGAATGTCATTTCAGTTGCGCTTTCAGAAAAATACAAAACAGGGAGAATAAATTAGAATTTTTAAAGCTTACTTTAACATTTAAAACTCGCTCGGTTTCCATGTAGAATGAATCCCACAAACCTATAGCAGAAGTCTGAATGGGCCTGAAATCTAAAAGCAAATACAGAGTGTGTGTACCCATAGATGTGGGATTTTTTCACTTGTTCTGTTCGGTAAACACTGTTTGCTCTCAAAAAAGAGAAAGAACTGGGAAACTTCTGCTCCTGAAAACAAATCTTTAAACCATCTGCAACAATTCCTGAGGGTGAGCTCTGCAAAACAGTGATTGCTGCGTGTAAAACATCTGTATCTTAATTTCAAGTACACTTTGCACTTAGTACGAGTGCAGATGTAAATGAGTCCACTGATTGTATTCAAGAACCAAAATAACTTGTATAAGTGCAAGGAACTTCTGTGGGCACAGAAAATGGGTTTGAACAGATGTGGTGTGTTAGGTCCAATACTCTGCTGTCCTAGAAAATATCATATATTTTTCTTAAAACGAGCAAAACCTATTTTCAGAACAGTTCTGCTTTTTTTTTTCCCCAGTCCCTGTTCTTAATGGAAGATGGTACCAGACCTCATTTCTCTTACCAGAAGTCAGTTAATTCTAATTTCTGCTCTGAATTCTTTCTCTGGAAACTGTGCCAAAGTTCTCTGCTACCTTAAATAACTTTTCTTTCCTCTCCGAGTTTGCTTCTGTGGTGCATGAACAGTGACATCCCTTCTCAGCCTTGTCTAGGTCTGACGTGGTCCTCTAGCAAAGCAGGACCTTGTGAAATATGATCTGGGTGCTAGATGGTGCTCAGAGCTCTTTTCTGAACATGCCCCTGTTTTCACACTTCACGTAGGAAACCACTACCACGTACAGCCTTTCTGATGAACTGTGCCAGTGTCTTGCACAACAATGTTGTGGGTTTTATTATCTTTGCCAGAATAATGTGTCCAATACATGCATCTTTTCGTGTGTTTACTCCACTCCCTATAGCAGATCCTGATCTCATATCTCTAAATGATACGGCTTTGAGCTTAGATGTTTCTGCAACAATTAATTGATGTGTTCCTAACTGTTATCTGTGATCTCATTCCTCTTACTTAATTCTCAAGGTTTTTTTTGGCTTTTGTGCACGTGATTCTGGTTCCCTCACACGGTGCTGCTCATGCCTGTGCCTCCCTGGTTTGTGTCATCCACGCATGGGCTCGCTACCAGTGCATTCACCTCTGCCTGCTTTGAGCTTCTAAAACTTAGCTTTGAAATGGACCACAAATAACTTCCCTTTCAAAGTGTCTGCCGGCATAACTGTACAAGTTAAAAAGCTGTCACACATCTAGTTACCCTGATGGCTGCTCTCGTACAGAAAAGTGTGTCACTGCATCAGTATCAGGATGAACTGATCTGGACATCTACTTAAATTAAAAGAAAAATTAAGGGACTTCTAAATTGCTGGCAGTGGCACCAGTTGGAAAGAATATGTATTCACTCAAACCCTTCTCCCAGCACCCCATTTAGCCTTAAAATTTCAGTGGACTTCACAAAAAAACAAGAAAAAAAAAGGCATTTGATACTTTCTATCTTTAATAAAACAACATAATGGAAAGAAACCTGCACTCTTCTAAAATCAAATTTTAGCGTGTGTGGTGCAGAAGTTCAGGGATTTGAGAAGGAGATAAACACAAATAAACATGCTGTGAATCTCAGCAAAGCCAACTGTACGTGTTTATAAATCATTAGCAAGGTCTACAACACCCCTGCTCCCCTATGACTTGAGTTTAAAGGCCATTTTAATTCAGCCCCAAAACACCTCGGAAAATAAGAGGTTATGAAAGAGACGAAATCACAGTACTGAAAGCATTCTTATGGTGTTGCCTGACTATAAAAAATCCATCGAGTACGAGCACTTCTGCTGGCCTGTCCTGCTGCTGGAGCTCCCTGTGAACGATGTCTGTGGAATCACAGGAGCAGAGGAGGAGGCCAGGGAGGTGCAGCAAGCCAGCTGCAATGCCAAATGGTTTTATGGTTTTATGTTCTGCCTGCTGGACTCCTCTACTTCTCCATTCTAAGAAACTGAGTTGATGGGCCCCTGGGTATGAGGAACTTCCTGGGTTACTCAGGCACAAGTAGACTGTCCCTGTCACAGTCCTGCACCCCAGGAACTACACAGAAGACCTCTGATTGCCACCAAGAGCAGATAGACCGTTCTACTTTGCACCTCTCCCTTCCTTGAGGCCAGTACCATTCCCATACCCAAGAAGAGTGAAATGGCAAATTTTTTACATCTAGAAATTGGGAACAATTCTGGAAGCATTAATGTGCTAGTGTGATATATATTATATAAATAATCCCAGAGACATAATTCAAGAATGCACAGAGAATAGAGAGTCCCTGCTGGAGACCAGACATAAAAATGGTCCCTCATAACTTCTCGGGATTGATCTGGGCTCGTACGTCAAAGGGCAAATAGAATGGAAGTAGCAATTTCATTACTGCGTCTGTCAAAAGAATGTATTAATTGATCCAAATTCTTTACTGTCTCTAATGGATTGAGCTGCCAGAGAGAATTAATGTCTCACAAATTTGGGTGAATTATAGGTTAGGATGCTCACAAGCTTGTCAGAAGAAAAATGGTCTCTTTACAACGAACCTGATGGCTAAGGTTAACTTCTCCAAGTGCTGAAAAGAAATCGTGCTAAGTGAACACATTTAAAATATGTATTCAAAACAAAAGAAAACAAAAGGAGCAAATCAAAGAAGTTTTCAGCTATCCAATCTTGCATTAAATAGCTTGATTTCAAACTTAGAAATCCCTTGCATAAGGATCTGAAGAACAGCACCACTGCAGATTAATATTTAAAGGGAAGGTGCCTTCGGGATGGGCTAGAAGACAAAACTTACCATTACTCACATTCAGGGAATTCTCACTATTTTTTTACAAAATAAAAAAATTCTGTGCATAGAAACAGTGTGCCTCCATAGACTAATTAGGAAGAAACTGCAAACAATGTTCAGAGTGAAGAACAGCACTGACAGATCCTGCGTGTGGACATGGGACTCGCTTTCTGTGTGCGGTTCAAGGTCTGGGCTTCTGATAACTTCACATCACTCAGTGCTCGAGGACAGGCAGGGATTGTGGCTGATGTAGCAAGGAGTGCATGGATGCAGTGACTGAATCTTCCATGAGGAATGGTATTTTGTCTAGCACAGTTATAGCCTGCCTCTGCAACTCTCTCCTTATAAAGGCTTTGTTTGATAGCCTTTCTTCCTCTCTTGTCCCACGTTCTGGGCAGTGATGCTTGTTTTTTCTCTATTTTGGATAGAGAGAAAGAGAGGGGGAAAAAAAAAAGCCAGAAAGAATGGGAACTGAAATGAGAATAGTCTTTTGATGTGTAGTGCTATTTGTCACTCTTCACCCAAAACAGCAGAGGTCTGGAAAATGTTAACTGTCTGGAAAGTGTTTTCCCACTTTTTAACAAAAAAGTCCTTATGATGCATGTTCTGCCAGCAAGTGGGATTCTAGGATAAAAAAGGTCATACAGAACTCAGATATTTTTATTCAGAAGTCTTGCAATGAAGCTTCATAGCTAGAGCCAGCCAGCTGCTTTCCTTTGCACAACCAACTTCTTATTGGAGCTACAGTGATGATCGTATGTCATCTTTTCCTCAGTGAAATCCCTGCCCATGGGGAGTAGTGACAGAGGATGTGCAGCTGGGATTTCCAAACCACAGAGGAAAATGCAAGCGCACTATAAAAGGGGAAAAAAAAATAGGAAAAAAAAATCTGAATCCAATTCCTTGGATTTGCAAAAAGCAAACATTTCAGCCAATTAATTACCAATTTTGCAGGCTGCAGTCAGTGTTTACACACATTCATTTCCATGAATTGCTATTACCACTACTGGAAATGTTATTAAAGGTGGTGCTGATGCCAAGCCTCTGTTGACCATCTGCCAGAGGATCCTGGTTTTATAAACACACACCAGGCTGACAATGTCTGTTCTCTCCATCTCCCTGCAGTCCTTCTTAAGGCACAAGGACTTGAGAAGCAGTAGGGTAGGGAAGCACCATCAGTGGTTCCTGGATAAGAAAATCATGCTGTCTCCCTGTGGTCCTGCAAGGCAGACTTCCCAAGACCCATCTCATATCTCCCCAGGATGGGAGGGCTGGGATGGTCCAGGTGACCTGGTGATCATTCGTGGTTTGCCTTCTTCATGACTGGAAGTCTGAATTTTCCAGCAGCTCCTGGACAAACACAGCTTGTTGCTCGGCACAAGACAAGGCATACAGGTTGCATGTGAGCTGCTAAAACATGACTCACAAACTGTCCACTCTTGTCCTAAATTTTAGAAGCTCATTGAACTCCTCTTGTTATTTCATACCGCCTTTACATGGTGTTAAATAAGAGGGAATTTTAATTTATAGCCATTGGCTTACATGCTGTCAATCTGTTAAAGATGACATAAAGAGATGAATGCTACATCTTGCCTGTAGTGTTCACAGGGTCAACTTTAGCTTTTAGAGACAAACTCAGTTGTGCCCACAGACACTGAAAATCAGTGAATCCAGCCCAGCTGCTGGTCACTGCCACCACAACCCACAGGCAAACAGGTGGACACTGACATAGCCAGGACCTTTCTCTTCAAGGATTTCAAACTAAAGCAAAACACTTTCAGTCCAAACAAAAACTGCACATAGTTCCAAGAAAAGCAAAGGACAACTGGACTGACAGCTCTTTTAGCAGTCTGGTTTAGAAGACGTGCAGCTGCATCATAGACCAGCTAAGCTTTCCCAGAGATTGTTTTGTTCTTCCAAGGAGAAAGGATTGCAATAATCCATACCATAGAAACTCAAAACTTGGATTACAGACACTTGGTTCCCCTCCAAAGCTGGATTTCCCTGCCATCCACAGGCTTTCCTTTCAGGGACGGTCATAAGCACCCAAGGGTGGAGGAAAGCCTGAGTAACTGACTCCAGTGCTACAACCTGAACAAGGGATGGCAGCAATCCACCCAGGAGGCTGTGCAGGTAGCTCTTTGCTCTCATCAAAGGGATGTCCCTTTTTTAAGGAGTTACAACTCTCATTCCTTTGCCTTGAGCCAGGTCCTTTTCATCTCAAATCCCATTTTTCAGTGAATTAGGATATCATTCATGTTTGACTTTTAAGACACTATAAAAGGGTGTTATCTTCTGTGAAACAGTATTACACATAAGCTCACCAAAGCTAAGAAAAGTGGCATTCAACAGATGTTTTCCAGGTGAGCTGTTGGGGAAGGAGGTAGAGGAAGTCCCTAATAAACAGTCTCAGACTTTTCAGAGAGGAATGGAAAAAAGGTATTTTGAAAGGCATGAGATCACCCCACTCTCTCAAATTTCTCAGGCAAGTCAGCTCATCAGATGCCAAGTAAAACAGCAGTAGCAGCAAGGGCTCACCTGCTGGTAGCCCTAAGCAGATCATCTGTCAGTGGCAAAGGACTTTCTGTCTCTGCACATTGACCAGCACGAAACTTCCCTGGCACTCAGGGAAGCCTAATGCTGCAAAACTTGGCCTGACACCCGCTCCTCAGTGCTGATGTGAAACAGGACAGGGCTGGGGCTGTGGAGGCCACTGGTGCCAAAGCGATGGCTTCTCAGCCAGGAGCAGGGGACAGCAGTTAAGAACCGGGCAAATCAACAAGGCAAAAAAGGAAACGAGAAAGCCCATGGATGGTTTCAAGGCCCCTACCTGATCTGCAGAATCCTAGCTGCTGTTTCGTCATCATTTTTCTGTGAAGCTGAGAAGGCCTGAGGCTAAATTCAAAACCTGAAAATCCTAAAAGGGTAGCCAGAAAAAAACTATGCCAGTGAAAGAAGGTCTTGGCAGAGTAGTAGATGTCCAAGTTTCCAAAGTGACAGTGATAGTTCATGAGCTCAATAAGAGAATGCATTCCCTGGACACTGAATTATGGTATCTTTATTTGACAGCATTTCTAATTATCTTCTCTGTCCACAGTCTGAAACTAAACCACAGAGCTTAAAGCAGTGGCTGCATCTCACTACACATCAGCCTCCATTTCTTGAAAACCCTTCATGTATTAGAACGGCAAGCATAAACATTTTTGTTGAAAGACAAAGCCTAGACATCTTACCAGTGATTTTGTACATTTGACTCCTGCTAAAGTGGCAGGCCTGTGTCAGACAGTACTTTTCAACTTTTCTGCTTTGAAAAGTGCTAGAAATGTAGCAGCACTGATGCTTTTCCAAGGTTTGTTAACCTTGCTGGCTAAACAGCTGCTCTCTGTCATTTTAGGGTTGAAAAGGAGTTAGAATGGCCTTGGCGTTGCCAGAATTTGAGAAGCTGTGCTCTAAAAGCCTCAGACTAATTTCCCTCTCAGTGAAGGATGATTGGCAAATGTCGGCGGGCTGCGGACATCCGCGTCGCGTGATGATGAATGTCACGGATATTAAATAGGGCTGCTGAGAAATTTAATGGCTGCTTTAGGTGCCTCATTTCTTATTAGAAAAGGTCACTTATTGTCCCAGCTCACATGATTAATGTGAGCTCCTGTATCTTTATGGGGTATATCTACAATATGTGCTTTGTTTGTTCTCCTTTTCAGACTTTACCAAGGTTTGCTACTCAATGTGAATTTAGATTTGTTGTTGAATACAGGCATTTTTCCAGCAAGCTTGTGTAAGCTGTCCTACTGGGAAGAGGCTTATGTCTGGGGCCTTAACAGCACTTGTAGCCCACTTTAGTACAATTTACTCCAGTGGGATGGCTGAAATTCCTGCCCGCGGTGCCATTTTAAATAAACAAATTACTAAATCCTTGCGGTACTTCTCCATCTGCATTCTGTGAATTTGAAACAAGATTTATTATTTTTTTTTAAATCATTATTATTTTCCTGAGGTCTGGGCAGCTTAATGCCATCCGTACAAAGGGAAAGTATTAACAAGTCATAGTTTCCTCATTCCAAAGATTTTCACCTTATGCCCATGAGCTTAGCTCCTTACAATAAGTCTAGTTGCTGGAGTATTGAGCAATGAAAAACACTTGTCTTCTAACAGGAAGGGACCAGTGACTTTGGACAAGACCTGGGACTGATTGGCAGGCAAGGTCACATTTAGTATAGGAAACTTCATTTTATTTAGGAACCCCCAGTCAACGGCTGTAAAGTGCAGTTCAAACTTAATCTCAAATATTTAGGCTCAATATCCTTCACTCAGAAGTCGATCACTGGACAGCCAAATGGAGCTGTACATCAGCCAAAAGTGGAAGACAATAGTGAGACTAAAAGCCATGAGATCTTTAAGCTGCCTCCACTTCCCAATTCAACCCATTACTTAATTATTCTACAGTCGATTTACATTTCAGATAAGACCTGTCCTACCCATAGTTCCTCAGTCTGTTCTTATTTTCAGTATTTTCCGCTTTGCTTCACAGGCTTTTACAGAGGCAAGGCACTAAACAGAGAAGTCTAAATAGCTGAGCTAAATATCTGCCACAGGAGTCAAACTCTGCATATGGGGTGTAAGTAATACAGCCGTACCCATAAGAGAAAACGTAACAATTTTATGACAAGCTAATGTCACAGACAGGCTATCCTTTCAAACGCCTGAATTATTAATAGGGATGCCAAACCTGTGAGGAATTCTAAAAGGTAGGCATTTACACAACAATTTTCAGGTTATTAGGGTATAAAAATAGAAATAGGGATGAGATGTTTCACATATATTGTGTCTGAACCTAAAAATCTGCAGCTCGATTTTGCTTCTGAGTTTTGAGCCCCAAGCTTTGTGTAGCCTCCATTTATTGCTGTAGCTACCCCTGCACCCTGTCCAGAGCAAGCTTTAAAGCAAAAGAAATGACTGAAGGCTTTTACCAGATATTCTTCAAAGTTTCACAGATTGGTCTCCCATTAAAGCAAGATCATCTTGTGTTGGTACACTAAACTGCTGAATATGGATAGCAATTATTTACCACAATTTAAAGACATTAAGAACTTGTCAGAATCAAATCAATTCTTGGTTAAGTAAGGCACATTAATAATTGCCAGTTGATGAAACTAATATGGATTTTATTTTAAACTGAGAGAGAAAGAAAATATTCATCATCCTTGCCATTTTTATGGAGTTATTCGGAGAATGAATTATTGATTATAGGCACAGGACAAGTGAGTAGACTGTAGATATTTAGGTACTTGTCAGACTAAGAGGTATGATTACATTCAAATGCAGAACTGTGAAAAAAATGGGTGCAGTGGCTGACAGTTCATTGCCAGTGGAGAGCAGGTACACATGGCTTGAATTCATTGTACAGAATCAGGCAAAGTGAGAAAGAGTTTGGTTCAGGGTCGTGCACAATTCAGGAACAAAGGGCTAATGTCGAAACAACACCAAAAAATAACGTCCCTCCCCTATCTTCCACGTTTCTGGGACGGCCCCATTCCCAACTGGCCTCCAAAGAGGCAGCCCTGTGCCAGGACAGAGGTTCTTGTGTCCCCACAGCAAGGCAGCAAGGGGTGGGAGGACAAGGCACAGCTTGGATGGGCACCTGCTCCATAACTTTTGGCCCTGCAATTGCTCCTATGAGTAGGTCAGATGCAATTGCATAGGCCAGTGTACACTGATTAGGGATAAACCATTAATTGTTGTGCAAATGCCTTTCTTGGATCTTCTATTATATTTGAGGGAATTACAGTATTAGAAATAATTTGCCTTCAACTGTTTCCTTGCTATCAAAGGTCATGCTCTGCATTTTGGGCTACGTGAAGGGCAGTCGTGATCTTTCCTTGCGAGATAACCTCTCCCCTAATTCTATTTTTCAGCTGCGCTTACTAATAGTCTCAAAATGATGTGATTTAGGCAACAACATAAAGATAAAACCAGTTGTTACATTTGGTTAATGTTATAATTTGCTGGTGCAGCTA
This sequence comes from Mohoua ochrocephala, assembly GCA_013398855.1. Lineage (NCBI taxonomy): Eukaryota > Metazoa > Chordata > Aves > Passeriformes > Acanthizidae > Mohoua > Mohoua ochrocephala. The sequence goes on along the minus strand of VZTA01006037.1, from coordinate 279,372 downwards.
TGCATATGTGGCTCAGGTCACCATCCTCACAGAACTGTGCAGCCAGAATAACCTTTGATGCTAAAAGCGATCCCGCTGTTGACATTTTAACTGGAACGTTTTCATGGGGCTACTGAGAATGACATACAAACTGCTCTCTGAAAGGTCATACATATGTGTGTATTGATTTAATATTTAGAGATGTTTTCAGCAATCAAGAGGTACAGGTTTCTGCAAACATCTCTTAAGAGCTCTGCATGTGTTTCTTTTAGAGCTGCAAGGATAGTGTTCGCAAAGCTAAATTAAAGCCGGGATTTAATTCTAATTATTTATTTGCCCTTTTAGAAATATTGAGCATTGGGAAGAGATTCAAGCTCATTTTTGTTTGGAAAACTGAATCTCAGTAGTTAAATTGCAATTACAGTTCCTTTCTCAGTGCCCGACCTCCTGATAGAGTTAAGTGAATAATATTTAACTGTAAAGCATTTGCACCACCTGCAATGTGTTATATTCCAATATCTTTCAGACCACTGAACTGAGATTTTTTAAAGCCAACTATACAGATATACAGCTGCATATATTTGAAAATTTAAGAAGATATTTTTATAGGAGTTTATCATATAATGGGGAAGACTTTAAATTTTCATTTGCACAAATACCATCAAAATGAGATAGTAGATGCTTGTCAGTTGTGAGTAAATAAATCCTAATCCTTGAGGGGAAAATGGGCATTGGATTACCCAGCGCAATAGCTCACTTGTCAGTCCTTTGGATAAACTGATGATTAAGGAAAAGCACTTTGTAATGCGTGATTTAACCCTGCTGATTTCATTATAATGATCTGAATGAGACACGTATGATGAAGTGACTTAAGATCCACGAACCTCTAGACTGTAAAAGGAGAAAGAAATCTGTGAAAGGAGTCACAATGTGCCACTCACACATACAATTTGAGGCCCTGCAGTTCCTTCATAGGTTCGTTTCGGAGGAAAATGCTGAGGTCTGGAGTCATAAGAGGACTTCATTGCCACAGTGGTAGTGTTACACTCTTTAACTTTTGGTGCTCAGTCCTCCAAGCATGGCCCACAACGCTGCCTAGAGTGACAACACAACAGGTAGGAAAACAAAAAGCCTCCCAATCGGTTCAAACTCCCTGCACAAAATCGTCTCCTTAAAAAAAATCCAGGAGAAAAGCCATATTATTACGTTAATTTTGGTGAAGTAGCTGTTGCAAAAATACACCAGGCTCTGTCCAAGCTTCTCAGAGAAGGAAGAAAACATTGATCCTAATCAGGTTTATTCATGAACTGGGCTCTGGACTTACCACATCTTAACCATGTCTTCTTTGTGTTGTGGTCATGCTCAACAGCAGATCTGATTCAGGGGGAGCCTGCAGTAGTCCAAGCACAGTGGAGCTGGGCAGCAACTCAGCTGCAGTCCTGAGGATCAAAATTTTTCATTGAGAACCATAAAATATACTCAAGTCACTTTTGGGATCTGTGCCTGAGTTTCTTTCTTGCGTTTTCTCTCCAGCTTCCTCATAACTGGAGCGTTTTTTAAGGGCCCTGTAGAAAGGACATTGCAGGGACTGGAAAGCAAAGTCTGATAGGGGATGGAAACACGGATTAAGTCAGTGGCACATCTGACGGGGGCTTGGAATGCACTCCAAGGCTGCAGTGACGTTGTTTCCTGTTGCCAGTGTTCCCACACTGGTGGCTCAGCTGTCACAGCCTTTTTCTTTGTAAGCTCTTTAGAGGCCAATGTACAGAGGGTGTGAAGCAAATGTCTTTCCTGAGACCAACCCATCCCCTGATCCCGCAGCCCACTCCTATCTCTGCAGCCATAGATGGAAGCTGTCATCCGTCACAGAGTGCTCATCTTCCTGAGACAGATTTTTCATGGCAGGAGAAGAGAATTTGCATGTGGATTGGTCTTTTTAGGCATATAACCTGTAAGGTAAAATCCAGTCCAAAAAGGTCTTACTCTTTTTCTTTATACGCCCTTTTAGTAATTTCAAAACGGTACACCTTAACTACTTTTTATGGCTGTTTTTCATACAACTTTTAATTAACAATAACTTTTCACATTAAAATTTAATTAATTTTTCCCCCATAGTGAATCATTGGTCAACAATTCACAGCAAGTCTTATTAAAATCCGATGTAATTACTCTCTGCACGTACTGAGAACATTACAAACACTTGGTTCTTATGGTCACGATGATTAAGGAACTGAATTTGCTGAATATTATTGTTAGAGCTTTCACATCCCCCAAATCAAATGTATTGGTCCTTTGTGTTAGACTTGTAAAAACTCCATTTCACCTAGCCAAGCTACTCAGCTAAATCCTTTCTATCAGATTGGAATTGGAAAGGACTGCAATGTTCGTAGGAAAATTTGTAAGTGCCATTCTTCTTTTTGTTCTTATTGCTTGGGTTGCTGATTGCATTCTCCCCTGTCCGCCTCACTGGATTTTCCACCAGGGATTTACAACAGCTCACCACATAAAGAAGGAAAGAACAGAATAAGTAATGACCCATTGACGCCTGCCAATTCTGAAGAGGTTATTTACCTGGGGCTTTCAAGTATTTCATAATTATTTGACGCCACTGATGGCTTATGCCAAGTCCACATATTTCTGGACTCCTGCTGCAGACTGCACAAATACATTCCAGGGTTCCAATTATGCACCGGCTCAGCCCAACACGCAGCTCTTCCACTCAATTTACGATGCGAATGGGTGTTCCTTAGGATTTGGTGTGCACTGTGCCACTCACCGCATACCTGCCACCACTTCTCACGTGTCAAAGGCTCATTCTGCCTTCTTCGTCCCTTCTCACTCCTTGTACTTGCATGTAAATCACCCCTCTTCCAGAAAACTGTGAGATTCTTGCTGTGATGCGTCATGGAGGCCACTTCACAGTGAGTGTGGAAAGTAAACAGGTAGAAAATTATTATTTAAAATGCAGAAGACCTCTGACCTACATTCGTAAGGCCTGGCCTGCATTTTTAAAGCAAAAGTCCTAGCTAGCAGGACTGGATTAAATGAGCAAGAGAACTTTTTTGGCATTTGATTTCTCAAAATCTTTTAAGACAGAAAGATCCCCACACTGCTGAGTAAGGATCAGTACCCTCATGAGTCCCAAGGCAGAGTGCATTTTTCTTACTTTCCTTATAAATCAGAAGTGTTGCAGACCCTTCACATCCATGCACCACTCTGACATTGACATTAAACCCATTCCCATTCCAGGTGGGCTTGACTTTGATGGACTGTGACCTCCTCTGTACTGGTAAAGGTGTCCCTCTGGGTGCCAGTGCAGGTGCTGAGGACACAGAAACCTGGATTTACAGAAACGCAGATATACAATCTGACTGCTTTCTCGAGCTAGTAGTGATTTTCAGGTCTATTCACAGTATCTCCGTACTGATGATAACAACATGTTGTATTTCAAAGAAAAAGCAAACACACCCAATCTGTCATAACAAAAGGAAAGGAGAATTAGAAGACGTTTCTTTTGCGGGACTACTCACCAATTTTGAAATGCAACTTCAGGGCATTTAGGTGCAAAGATCTACTTGCTTGTTCAAATAATTCAAATAACTGGCCAACAATAACTGTAGCCTTGAAATTTGTAGCCCTTTAGTGGATGAGTGATGTCAGAATGACTGATGAGCCCGAGCCCCTGTATGTGCACAGCCCTCTATGAGCAAGGTGTTCCTTTTAAAAAGAGGGAAGATAATTTCCCAGATTTTTGTCTAGCTGCCATTATCAACAGTCGTGTTTCCTAGGACAAAATTATAGTGCAGGTGTGAAAAGATGACTGAGAGGTGAGAGGGAAAAAAACACAAACCACAAAAAAGAACTGCTAAGTCACACTGCCACGAAGTTTTCTTCCAGTGAAGATGTTGCAGAGGAAAATGTATGGAACAAGCTCTCAGTGGGCCTGTCTGCTTTTTGTTGTTTTCCTTCACACCTGAGCCTTGGCTAGCACTTATCAGACCATTCCTGCCATAGCAACATAACCAGGAGATGTATTTGGACAGAGGTAGAAATGCAACAGGAAAGGCCAATAGCAGTTCATGACACACGGACAATTTTGGGTATTGATTCTCTTCGGATCGAGTAAGTAAAGCCTGCAGGGAAGACAAGGGACTGAAAAGGGGGATTATATTAAGTATCACATGAAAAATTAAGTTTCTACTTGAGCTTTAAAATTCCTAGCTTCTTTCTCCTTTTTTATTACCTTCCAGTATTAAATATTTCCTCTAAATCTATAAATTTACTCACTTGTTGAAAGGAATTTTTACTTACAAAAGGAAGAACAGGGTATTTTCTAAATCGCAGCTGAGACCTAGCATCTACAGTTGCTGATTAAAAGAACCAAAACTTACACTTTCTTTGATGACAGACAGAAAAGTGTGATGACAAAAGCTGTGTGAAACTTGGTAATAACAACAGGAGCAGTCTGCGTGTCTGAGGCAAGGGTTTTAAACAACTTTGCTGTCTGAGCTCGCAGCAATGTTCATTTTTAGTTTTGAAAGTTACAAAGGAATAATTACAGCCTTTAGCTGGGAACGAAAATGCAGAAAGGCGTTGTGGGCCCACAGTAAAGTTTCTGATGGAGGAATTTTACGCTTGCAAACTTGCAATGCTAGGTTAGATTTGCACATCGTAAGCGAGGCACATTCCAGCTGATTAGGTTCTGCATCAAGTGCTTTATGGCACGTGAATGCTTGCTCCTTCAAAAATACTTCCACCGTTAATTTTAATGCCTGTCACATCAACTGTTAATACCAGGACTCCAAAGTGGTGCCAGCACAGCTAGTTGTAAGCCACACTATTTTATGGCTAAATACGAAGTGTAAATATGAAAATGAGATTGGAACAGGCCTTGCTCAGCACAGTTTAAGATCGAGTTTAGACTCTTCCCTTTAGAGCACACATAAGCCCTCCCTTATGTGTGTTTGATAGGTGTTTGAGTGCATCTCCCAGCCCTGACGAAACAGGTGCTCCTGTAATACCCTCAGGAGAGGCACTCGTTGTGGAGAAACAAATGACAGCAGTGGCAACTGCAGTACAAACACAAGTTGGCTACTGCATATTGTCACAGAAAGGATTAGTCCTCATGAGAACTTTATTACAGTTTGTTATATTTGTGGCTAGGCAGCTGTGAAAACATGCAAGAATCCGACACAGATTTTCCATTTCCTGCCAGCTCACTAAAACAAAGCAGGAGAAGCAGGGTACACGCAACATAAATGGTGAGGTAAAGCTTAGCAAGCCTGTTCGACTCCATGGCAGGCTGCAGGAAGGAGAAGCTCGTGAGGTTTGTAACTGTCTGGCTCTCCAAGGCAGCTGGATTGAGCGTCACTCACTGCTCTGCTGAGGGAGTTCTTGTTTCAGCGTTTGTGAGCTGGGGAGCTCGAGTGATTTCAGCACAGAAACTCCCCAGAGCACGCCATTCTCCATCTGAAAGCTTGGCGACAGCAGCCACTTCTCATTCCAGATTCCAAACGTGTCTCAGGCCCACCTCTCCCTTCTTGGTTCTTGGGCTGGGAATGCTGGCTGTGTACAGCTGGTCAGAGAGTGCCTTGAGCGCCTGGTTATTCTCATTTCCCATCTGCACCTTCCCCACTCCTCTCACTGCTGCTCTGATTGCCTAGTGTGGCTGCAGAAGGAGATTAGCAAAGAGAGACAAGCTAAACGAGTCTACTTTAAGGAAGATTTTTCTTCACTGCAGTGTCACCGTTCCTGTTCTCAGTCCCGAGGGAGCAGCGACCTGAGAAGAAAAGCACAGGGAGTATTAGGAGTAAGGGAGAAAATGGCCACTGGTGCACTATAAACTCCCTTCACAGCCCAATCTCCACACAACTCTGCAATTCCCTCCCTTCATTCTCAGGCAATGGATGCAGGAGATACCCACCTGCCCCCAAAAGCACAAGGCTTTTACTAATGCAGCTTGATGAAATACCCAACAGCAATTCTTAGTGGTTTTGGGGGAGCGTGTCCCTGTGTGTGTGTGTTTGTGTTCCTCAATGAACAGAACTTTCCCAGAAGCTTATCTAAATAGGTTTTCCAACGAGCTACAGACAACCATGAATCCTAGCACTTTCATTCTCCCCGAGGAATTTTATAGTAGCTGGCATGTAAAAAATGAAACAAAAATCCCTTTGAAACCAAACATAAAGAAGAGACACCACTGCCCGAGCTTCTCTTCTGCAGAAGAACAAAAGATTCAGATGACAGATGGTAGACATGTTGCTTAGGCAATGTGGGAAAATGCTCAGAAGTTATGACTGTGAATGAAATAAAAGACTCTGTGGAACAGAAAATAGAAATAGAGGTTGAAGATTTATATGGGGTGATTGTTTTTTGGTGTTTTTATTTTTCAGGAAATTTGATTCATGTTCCCAGCATTGAATGTATTAAGTGGCTTCATTTTCACTTTGTTAGTTCTGATGACTACATATCTGAACCTCTATTGTGACGACATTATTTTGAATTTCCTGATTTCAGGGCAGGTGCCTGAAATCTCAGTGAAGTGGCCTGAGACGATTCCAACATGTCCTTAAGTAGCACTGGGCTGCTGTGCATTTGCCACTTTAATGAAGTCACTGCAACAAGACATTCTGTCACCCAGAGCAGCAAAAGCCTCACTGCATGCTGCAATAATTTAAGCTCAGCTATTTTTGTTTTAGATTTAATATCTTTCCTCATTTCGTGTTGCTCTGCTTCATCTCTTTGGTCATGGTGTCTACATCAGGAGTTTAGTTCAGCTGTTTCACTCCACAGCTCTGTTCCTACTGAGCTCCATCTCCTGGTGTATCACCAGTACCCATTAACAGCTGCTAGAAGTGTCCCAGCTGTTTTATGTGGCTTACCCTGATGCACCGTGGCAAATTGTCATTTTACAGTGCGTTGTCTATTTATTTTTCCAATGTACCACAGAACTTGCCTACCTTGCTCTTGTAGGAGACCCTATCAGTAGTGGCATTGCTTTACATATTATTCCCACATATGTTACGAAAGATGAAGCAGTCACAACAAATATGCCAGTGAAAGCTGTTCTCTGATCAGCCTTTCTTTTTCTGCTAAAGAACTTTCTTTTTTGGAGAAGAAAAAGTCATTAAAGATGTTTTTACTCAAGTAAGAAAACAAATGAGAAAAAGGTTGGATCAGACAAAACAAACATCAGATAAAGTGAGGCCGTGGACTAGAGATAAATTGCAGAATAATTACTGTCAATAACTTGTTATTCATTTTATTGTTGCCAATCTCCTGGTTTTTCATTGTGTAATATTTAGATAAGAGATTACTGCTGGGAATTACAAGAAGGAAGACAGGAAGAATAACATCCAGCCATCCAGGCTGTGGATAATCTCACAGTCAGGCTGCATTTGCAAAAAACCCGACAGTGGCATTAGACTACACTAAGATTACCCTGAATCAATCCTGTGTACCTGTCTGCCCAACTGGAGGCTAAACAGTGACAGATGTAGGACAAGGACACATCAGTCTCCCTCCAGCATTTCCCAAGCTGCAAGCAGCCCTACCCCTACCACAGAGTGCAAACGAGGTATTTCCAAGCTGGAAAACCACTCAGGAGAGGCTCTGCATCCCAATCCTCCATGTACATGTTGTAAAGCTGCGAGGTAGTGAGGAGTGAGGAAAGCTGTGTAAGCTCCCCCTGAGCAGAGGGAGGAGCGGGTTTCGGACAGGTCAGTCTCCAGGTGGCCACCGCCAGAGACTGACTGACCAACAGCCTCGCAGCTTCTGCTCCGTCCGTGACCCCTTGTGTTGTGTTAAGCCTAATCGCGTGTCATGTGCATGCAAGAGAAAACCCAGAGCACTCTGGACTCGAGCAAGTCTTTCTGACCTTCAGGGAGTACACGAACTTTAATGCAGCTCTGCCATGAAAAAATAAACAGAACCACTCTACTATCTCTCTTTTAAACAGGCAAGGGAGCACACAAACCTCTGTGTCCTTCACATCTGCGAAGTGGTTCGGTGTATCTGGCAGGCTGAGATTTTGTTCTCCACCTGTGAGCAGGTAGAAAACCCAGCGGTGTCTCTCCCTTCACAGACAGTGGGGCTTTTATGGAAGCCGAAGCCCTTGCCTAGCTGTGCCCCTCTTCCCAGAAGTGGTCTCGAGCCACCCCAGGCAGAGGAGGCAGGTTTCACATCACCATCATTCAAAGATGTAGATACAGACATGGAAAATTGTAACTGCAGGACCTTGGGGTAGCAACAAAGACTGGATTAAAACTCCTTGATTAAACCTCAGACTTCCATGCAAACTACTACTATTTGGCTTCCTCTTGTGATGGACGTGTAAGTATTAATTCAGAATGGGCAGCTGGTGAGGTCCTCCTGACTCCCCCGGTCCCTTTCTGCATCAACTGGACTGTGGACTCGATGGGTGGCATCAACAGATGGGCTTGATGATCTTAGGGGTCTTTTCCAACCTTAATGATTCTCCAATTCTAATACAGCCAGAGCAGTGATACTGCCAGTCTGTGTGTGGGCGGTCCCAGCTGCAGACTGGGGCCCGTGCTGTGCACCCACAGAAGATGACCAGCAGGTCAAGACAAAGGTTCAAAAGTATTAGGAGCAGATGAAGTTGCAAATAAGACTGTGAGTACAAATCTGGCTACACAAACTATGCAGGGGAGTTACTGTTGGCACCAATATGGTGCTCTGTAAGGATCTGTCTTGTGCCCACCAGCTTTCCATGCTTTTGCTAATGAGTTGGTGATGGAAAGGATAATGATTCCTAAATCTACAGGGTACACCAACACAGAAAGAGAGAAAGGGAAGAAAGAACAAAAAATTCTGACAAATTAAAAGCACAAACTAACTAAATAAGACCCATGGTACTAGGGACAAGTAGAAGTTTCTAAACCAGGCAGAAGCAATGACTTGCATGAATGCAGCTGGTGAGCTTCTGGACAGACAGGAGTTCTGCAGAAAAGAACCTGGGCATCTGTTCTGTTTGAGTAAATAATATCAGTTTGTTGACAAAAAAAAAGCAAACAAAAAATAAAGGTTATTGCAATGTATGAACAGGAGCAAAACCTGCAAGAAAATGACAATTTTCTTTTCTTTCAATTGTGGAGATTCTGATCAAACACTCTATATATTTTTAGGTAGTGTGTAAGAAAAAGGGTGCAAGGTAGAAAGAAGAGGGAAAGTGATTATTAATAGACCCAGCTTGCAACACAAGAGATTTGGCACAGATGTCAGGGAAAAACTTTCTAGTGGTAAGTATAGCAAGGCACAGGAATAGATTTCCTGGGAAGCCTCCCAAAATAGATTGGCATCTGTCAGCTAATGTACACTTGATTCTGTTGTGGGTAAAAGGATAGGTGGGATGAGATCTCGAGTCTCAATTTTTTGACAAAATATTTAGTTTACATTTAAGCAAAAGCAAAAAATACTACTGAGTTCAAATGATCATGTTACATTGCACAGCTTAAAATGCAGCTAAAAGAAAAGCAGGAGTTTATGTTTCATTATTTTTATTTAAAAGAAAAAAAATGAATGATGAGTTATACATAAGTTCTTAATGATGAGAAGATACCATTTAAATGACTCCAACAGTGCACTGAAGCTCATGTCTTCCAGGAAATAAGCAATGTCCCCTCTTTGACTAACCAATGTTTGCATGGAGACAAATTATCTGTGCACATGGCTGCAGTCTCACAATGGAAGACAGTCAATTTAATATGAAGAATAATGGAGACCAGAGAGCTGAAGGAATTTAAATTATTACTTCCTTTTTTTTTCCTCAAATAGAGGAAGGGTGTGTTTGTGCATGTGCGGGTGTGCGTACATGCACACACACATGTGTCATGTTTCTAGGAATATACACGTTCATGTCTAAATTCACATTGTACCAAAGTAATGTTTTATTTTGTTGGGGGTTTTTTTTGAGGGGGGAGATTGGGGTCGTTTGTTTCTTTATCCTTTAAATTATATTAAAGGACTCTGGCTTTACATCTTCACAGTGTTTATTCATTGCTAATGGCAATTTGAGCGTGGTGGTCTCAGTACCGGCCTCTTATCCACACAGACAGAGGAAATTTTTATAGAGATGGCTGAGAATGGTGCTTTGCCCTGTGCTGCAATCTGAGCAAAACACTCATTGAGCACACACAGAGGTGGTCTTATTTTAAACCGTCTTCCTTCATCTCCAGCCAAAGAAATCCTTAGCAATTGCTGTATACAGGCCAATCTTTTATCTTCAACTTGTTGTGCTATATTATTCTACTAGAAAAACACTGGGAGAATATTTGGATAATGGATTATACTTTTCAGCCTGAGGTAATTCCAAAGGTTGAAGGGATTTTGCTCAGTGTTATATCCAGTAAACAGAGTATCACCTTTCAGCACAGCCAAGAATGGAAATGCTCGGCTGAAAATGTAAACATGTCGGTAAGTTATGAATGTGAAGAAAGGAAATGATATTGTTTTGCTATGAAGGTTCAAAATAACCACTGAAATGGCTCTAAGCAAACCTCAAATCTTCCAGTCACATGCAATTCTCAACAGTTCTTATTTACCTTGCTGTTAGGAATAAGAAAAAAGAAACAGATTTTTATATTAAACTGCTTTTCTCTTTTAGAGAGCGATTCCACGATGCTTTAAGGGCTCATACACAGAAATCAAATACAGCTATGGAGCCAAGCCACAGTTTTAGGAGTATCCAAACCGCATGTGCCAATTTTTCTAAATGCCTAACTAAAAAGTGAGGTTGCAAACCCACTAATGGCTCAGATTATCACTGGGGTGCCTGGAAGAGCACTCTGTTACTGGGACACGGAGCTGCGAGCTCCAGGGTCGTGGCAGGTCAGGCTCTCGGCTCATGCCAAGGACCCCTTGATTAGAAAAATAGTCCCGCTAAGAGATGATTTAAATTTCCCCCGGCACTCCTGAAGCCTACAATTTCACACAAAACAGACCTGAGCTAGGGTGTAGGCCTTTCAAACCACGTTGCTGAAACTGCCTACAGTCACTAAATGATAAAGACGTTAAAAATGGTGACACTCCAGCGCTCTTTGGGTGGAAGTTTACTTCACCCTGAGCTGGCAATCATGTCCTGCACCTATCCCCCTCACTGATGCATCTGCTCAGTTGGGTTCCTCCCATGTGCTCGCACAGACCCAGGGATGTGTAGGCTGGAAGGAGCTGCTGGAAAGGGTGTTGCTGCCTGCTGAAAACAGGTCCTTGTCCAGCCCTTGGTCAAGGTCAGCTGCGGGTATTTTAGACATGTGCCACAGTCTTCTTTTCTTCATCTCTCTCCCTCTTTGTCTTGGCTGGGCTTGTTAAGGTTTTCAGGAACTTGATGAACACTCAGACCCACAGATACAGAGTTTTCTGTACCACACAATGCATTCTACATACAGATTTATCAGAGAGCTATTTGCATGAGCAGCCAAAATAGTGATAATGCACCTCGTTACTAAATATGTATGAATGGCCGCTCAGGTATGCAGGAGAGAATGGAAAATCTCACATTTGGCCCTCCAGGGCTGTCAAAGTGACCTCTTAATAGACTGGCAGGGTCTATAAATATCATTCATTCGTTTTATCAGCTTATTTGTTAGAGCTTGGATTTTTTCTGATATATTTGCCTACTCCCAATTTCAAAGGTCAGTTTGGCTAGTATGAACCGTATTCATGATTCACAGAATTACACTCTGTAATGCTGCCAGGAAAACAAGCTGAAACACAGCAAAACAGCCCTAGGAATAACACTCACTCTTTACCAGGTATCCTGGAGGTTATCTCTTATGCTGCAGGAAGAAACCAATTCTGTTGCTACCACGAGTAGAAAGGACATTCGAATTCTGGTGAGCAAGCTCTCTTTAAGCTTGAATGGCTGTTGTTGTTCATCCATTAACTGTAGATCTCACTCATACTGTCCCTTCATGGTTACTGAGTTTTGATTGCTTTGGCTGGGTGTAACAGAGAGACTGTGGCTGTTATCAACAAACACTGTCAATCAGCTTATTTGTTGACTTTGGTGCAGAAATTCACTGGCTTGGCTTCCCGCTCTGTACACAGCTCTGGTAGTGCATTGCCCTGTAAAACAAATGTGTTCCTCCATAATCTTCCTTTTTGTTGCCAAATCTCATAGACACTGAAACAGTCTCCTGCTGTATGGGGATAGAAGGCAGCTCACAGGCACCACCTTTAATCCACAGTATTTTTTTCCTTCATTTTCAGTTTGCAACTGGCTGTTTCCAAATGATGGATCTATCAGTGCTTACCTTCAAATTAAAAGATGTAACTGCCTGGAATTTCACCACTAGATGTGAAAGCTCTAGAGCAAACCTACTACCTTTGGATATGAAGTTTAATAAGGTCGGTGCTATTGCTCTCTGCCAGCAGGGATTAACTTGAATTCCACCACATTTCTAGATGCAGAAATGTTTGTCAATTAATTGCCTGTTTATGTATTGGAAACATTTACTGCAGCCTCATAGTCAGGTAGGTAAATACTATTTTGCCCTCTTCAATGCAGTTACAAAGGAGGTTTCGTTAGCCTGCTATGAACAGCCTGCCTGCACCCCATGGTGTCTGCTTGTGCCCCACAGCTGCCTGCCTGCTGGCACCTCGTGTAAGTGACAGGCACCAAAGAGTTGGGGGCCTGATGCTGAGTTTTGTCCCTTTGCTGTGAAACTCAGGTCTTGACTGGATCACAGCAGTGCCTGCTTGGGGTTGCTTACTCTCTTTAAACATTTATCTTTTTCCTTACTCTGTTGCATGGAAGTGCTGCAGAAATGCTGCAGAACTTCAGTTTCCTAAGCATCTCCCCCTTTTCCAGGCACTTTGCATGCCTGGCTGCCTGCAGATACCTTCCTCGTGAGTGTGAAGTGCCAGAAAAATGTTCCTCGGAGAGGTTTTTTGTTCCTAATGGCCTTCTCAGACAGGCCACAGTGGAATTAGGAATCAGTGTGGTGATTTAATTGGACAGCTTGCTTTATTTTCTACACACTGGAGATTTTCCCTCCATCTGCTTTCATGGGAATAAAAACTACAGTCCCTAAATGGAGGAATTGGACTGAAATTAGTGTATTTTACTAGCATGAGGGATGAGTAGAAATGAAAAAAACCCACCATATTCTGAAGTAATGTTATTTCTGGATGATTCTCAGTGAATCAAAGCTGAATGCTGTTAACTTTCATTTTTCTCTTTCTTACCTTGGTATAGGCCAGGGATGCCCCTTCTTCAGCCACATTGCACGTGGTGGCATCTCAGCCCGGGTATGAAATACCTTCACCTGACTTTGAAGAAGCTTTTGTACTCTTTCACTCTTAATTAATTTCTTCTGCAGGAAAATATCTGCTGTTAGACTAGTTCTATTTTATTCTTCAGTCAGAAAAAAAACAACCCCCTGGACTGATCGAAAACATTTCCAGTTTGAACCACATTACTTAGCAGACATTGATTTTGTCAGTCACGTGGTGCTGTTCCTATTACCCAGCTGAGTGCATATTCAAGCTCCTTGAACAACCGTGCTTGCCTTGGCAAAATACAGCATTTGGTTTCCAAGGACACTTTTAAATAAATTGCTAAAATTGTTTTTCTACAAACGTGGAGGACGAAATCCTTTTCACTTGAGTATTCACAGAAAGGAAAAACAAAAGGAGTTCATGCAAACATTGTTGCTTTCAAGCCCGCTCTATGTTACAGCGACTAAACAGAAAATGTTTTTCCTGTCTTCAATCAAAGGTTTCAAATATTGCCCATTTCTGGGTTAGGAAACAAAGAAAACATTTCAAACTGGGATGAAAAAGAGGCCTCAATAACTGGCAAGGAGGGTCTCCAGTTGTGGGGGATCAGGTTGGGTGTCAGTCACCATGCTAACCCTACAGAACAGAGCTGCTGAGGAAGAGCTGAGCCCGTGCTGCCACAGCACAGCTGGTGGCACAGGTTTGTGCTGCTGATTTGAATTGGTAAGTCCAGCCCTGAAAATTTAAATCCCTGGTCCTTGTTCTAGCGCAGGGTTGTTTCTTATCCAAGGATATGTGCCTTGTTCTTTCTGGAAACTCCTTCTTGTTCCCTGGAAAAATTTTGGTGTTGAAGAACCAAAAATTCCCAGGAAAAAACAGTTTTTTTCAGACAGTTGCTATTTTAAAGGGAGGAGATGGTGAGATATGTGCACATCGTCTCCTTATACCTGGACTGAAGTTCACCTGTGGATTTTGCCATCCAGTCCTGAGGGGATGCAAGCATGGCAGGGACAGTTCCTTCTCGGAAGGAGATGAGCAGCACTTTAAAATTGCATTGCCTGCAGATGGCTCGCTGTATCAGAGTGGTTCTTTGCCTTAGAGACTACAGAAACTCAGCTTCTAAGAGTCTCACTTTTCACTCATCCCAAGGCAAAAGATCCCTGCTGGTGTGCAATAGGAGTGGAGTCCTCGACACAGCAACCACACTAGAAATATTTTCTTGTTTAACTGAGTATTTCTAAGCTTTTCTAATTAATAGATGAGACCTCTTCTGATACAAAGCTTTGTGCACAAAACAGGCACCATTAATAAAATGTTCTGTGACATTTGGCAGATCAGGAAACTTCTGGCTACATTAATCAGTGAGAAGCAAACACCTCAAAAAGTCTGTGTTTCTGAAGAAATGCATGAATGTTGAAATTTATGTAAATGGATAACAAAAAAATATTTTCACACTTTACTGACAAGCAATGGTAGAAATCATTATCCTAATGGCTTGTGAACTTTTTATGCTAGAGTGATGTACAGTGGAAATATAATGACTTTCTATTCGGCTCCTGACATAATTAATGGAAATTATTAAAGCACAGCATTTCATTGCTGTGTATGCTTTCAGTTAACTACAGGGAGAATACAAGTGATGTGTTGTCCCTCAGCATGCCTGAACCTCAAGTCTTCATCTGCACTAGTGTAACAGCTACAGTGGACTAAAACCAGCACAGCTTCTCCAGTCTGGGTGCAGTTGAATCTTTCATACCAATAGAGCAGTTCTCACAGGGGCAAGAGAAAAAATCGTTTTTATAGCTTATCCCTGTCTGCACCTGTTGACAACAGAGACCTCTTTCATTTATTTACATTTTATGTATTTATAATTGTAACGTGATTGGTATTTTCAGCATAAAGGAACAGCTTCTGTGTTTGGATCCAACTCCAGTTATAAATTGACATCAGTATTTCTCCATCTCCAGCTCCACATGTTCTCATTAACTTCATGCTGTGGCTGAGGTTATCATCACTGGTATTTCAGCTCTGCTCTGCTGTGCTCTCGGGAACAGCCAAGGGTGTCCACACGGATGGTGGAATCGCTGCAGCCCACCAAACCTGTCACTCTGCAATGCTTGGAGCTGCAGCAGCCCCGAGTTCTGTATTTTGCTGGAATTGCTCAAGGGGAGGCATGCTATATCACCATGAGTTTTACACCCTGTACTTGAGGTGATTCTGATAGTAAAACCCCAACACAGACAGTTACAACCTTGATATCCTTGCCCTGTCCCTAAGGCTTTTCTGCTACCACCACCACAAACTACTTAGCTATTATACAGGATTCACCTGCAGTTGGAAATGCCACTAGAGATACATTAAAACATTGTGTAGGACTTTTATCTCATCTATGTGTGTCCACATTTTTGGGAAAGGGAGCTCTTATACCAGCAGAGTTAAACCAGAGTAAAGAAATAAGGCTTTAGAATCTGTAAAACAAAATATTTGGGGCCAACTGCCTCAAAGAAAGAAAAAGAAGGGTGTTGAATTCTGTGCCAACATCCTAATGTG
This sequence comes from Mohoua ochrocephala, assembly GCA_013398855.1. Lineage (NCBI taxonomy): Eukaryota > Metazoa > Chordata > Aves > Passeriformes > Acanthizidae > Mohoua > Mohoua ochrocephala. The sequence goes on along the minus strand of VZTA01006037.1, from coordinate 263,604 downwards.
ACTGGAGAGTAAGAATACAACCAGCTTTCCCTCAAAGAAAAAAAAAAGGGAGAAGAAAAACAAAGAAAAAGGATAAAAAAAAAGAAATAAAAAAGGACAAAAGAAGAAAGAACAACAAAAAGAAAGAAAAAGAAAAAGGAAGTACGGGGGAGAAATAATTAAGAAGAAATGAAAAAAGGAAAAGAAAAATGAAAATGAAAAAATGTGCAACTTGCCACAAGTGGAGAAAAACTCAGTGATGTTTGCAAAACCTGGAATAATTTCAGCTCTTCAGTTAGATCGAGTCATTACCAAGAAGAAGAAAAAGTTTGACGCTCAGAATGTCTCTTCCAAAGAGCTTCCCTCTCAGCACGTCCCCCCAAGCAGGAAAGCAGCTTGGCAGGTGGAGGAAGCTCTTGCAATTCTCGTGACGATGACGAGCTCTCAGCAGCCCCTGCATCCCGGGCCAGGAGCAGGCAGAGGAGATGTCACCTCTGGGGACGGTGGCAGAAATAGCCATTTGCGTGTCGAGTTTTGTTCTTATCGACAGGAGAAGGCCTTTGAGGAATAAAGCCTGGGTTATACAAAAGCATAAAAGCAGAACTTTTTTTTTTTTGTCTGCAGGTACTTCCATTACAAAAGCAAGGGCCTGCTGCTCACAGAGGTTTCTGTGCAAATGAGAGTCTGCCCTCGCACCACTGCGGCAGAAGAAAGGAGTCTCAAAGCAGAAGTTGGCCCACGCAGGTGTTAAAGCTCCTCACAAAGGCCACGTGGACAGCAAAGGCCTGTGCCAAGCCCTGGTTCCTCCTGTGAATGTCCCACACACGCGCGCGGGGTGCTGAGCGCTGCCCCGGGCAGCCCGACCGCGTTCCTGTCACGAAGGCACACGGCAGCACCGGCCGAGGGACACCACGGCCAGGGTGACAAACGTGTGATGGACTGCATGGCTTCCACGTGCCAGCTGGCTGTGCTCAGCTCACTCCCAGCACGGCGCACGGCCTGCACTCCCCTGTGTCAGGGCACCCCCAGGGACGCTGCAGGCTGTTACTGCACACAGGGAAATGTGGACATGGAACTTGCCTTTGTGAGCTTCTGCCTCTTCCCTCACTTCAGAGCTTTCTCACCCACCAAGCGTTGATGTCTTGCTGTGTGTTTCTCAAAAGCCAGGAAAGAGTAAATTTATATTCTCTCAGGGATAGGCTTAGAATGAGAACACGCACAGTACTTCAGGGGAAAGAAGAAAAAAAAGCTTTTCCGGCTCACATGAAATTGGACTTTTTAGTTAAATACAAATTCTCTGCAGTTATTATTGTCTGTTATTTCAGCTGACTCAGCTACTGTCTAAAAACACAACTGTTAAAAAAGGATGCTCAGTCTCCAGAACAGTCAATTTAAAAAGAAGTTTGGTTCCTGCAAAACCATGATCAGAAACACAGCAGCTCTTATCAGAACCTAAGGGAGGAAGTAAAGCAGTGACGTACTGCTGAAAGATTTCACAGACAGACAGCAAGATACCGAGTTCCTGCTTCATTCACTGAAAGAAGGAAACCTAATGCATGTCATACAGTTTGAAGAACAGGACAATAGGCAAGTGTTCCTCAGCTAATAGTGAGCAAACTCCGAGGTGTCTCTTCAGGGTACAAACCACGAGGGAAAGGGCATCAATCTACACAAATTAGAGACACAGAGGAGAGGAACCCCCTTGGCTCTTGCTTTCTACTTGTGCCAGAGCTATTTGACGGTTGTGACACCAGGCTAGAACAAGCAGGAGGGAACTAAAAAAATCCATCCATAACTTTTGAAAATGAGCTCGAGAGTCTTCGAGTGAGGGGGTATAGTTCAATTCATGCCAAAGGATGAGGTGCACCTGCAAGGAAAAATTAACTGTCCCTCTCTTCTCTGTGACTGCATGCCACCAGGATCTTTTTCAAGGTCATTTGAGACATGAATCTGGCTTCTCAGGTGCAATTTTTTTCTTCTTCTTTAGCTGTAAAACAATATTGGACAGCTCAGTGATGTGATCGATATATTTCAGATGTTTCCTGAAGTTGAATCACCTGACTTATGTAGGAGGCCAGTATATAATGATGCTGCTTTGCTTTACAGCTCGAAAAGACAGGCAGGGATGATATAATGTCTTCAGGAATCTTGACATGATTGATATGTAGCCGTATCCCCAAGTGCAAGAGTACAAAATAAAACCATAGGGAAGCAAACTCTGATCAGGGTGTACCATAAGCACAGCAGCAGAGCCGGTTGCATCCCTGCTTTGTCAGTGCAGGAAAGATTGGCCAACACACTGGTGGGCACACGGCTGCTTAGCTGACATAAATGAACCCTGCAAAGCTGCCATTAAATAAAGAAAAAAAATCCCCACAACTAAACAGTCTGTCAAAGTACTCTCAGGAGAAGAGGAATGCCGAGGCAATGTCAGCCTGGTTGCCATCAGGCATGGCTTGATGTTTGTGGAGAGTGACATTGTGAAATGCTCCTGAGAAATCTCCCTTTGGCATGGGGGAGAGTTTTCACGTTTACCCTAGAACCACTTACTGAGCTATTTGCACTCATTGCCACAAGAGTTTCTGTCAAGAGGACAGCTGGGAGCTCTGGCAGGAAAATGTTTCTTAGGGTGCCATTCACTAAGAAATACATGATACAAGCAATCCAACTTTTCTGGGTTGTTTCAACCAGAATGCAAACATTACCCAGCTTGAAAACACAGAGATGCTCTGGATGAAAAAGGGAATGTTAATGAGACCAGAGAGGAGCCAAACCCAGTGAGTGTCAGGAGAAACATGTACTCCTTTTGCCCTGCATGGCAAGGATGAGTAAGTGCTTCAAGGAGTTTTCTCTCTTCTGCAGTTCCAAATTGCAACAAAAAGGGAGATAGAAATATTTTGGTGATGTTGAGGGGGGAAAAAATATTTTGGTGAGGATGAGGAGGAAAGAGGCAGGCGGGTTGGTTGGTTGCTTGCTGTTTAAAAAGAATAAAATAACTCTTCAATTCAAAGTCTCGAAACAAGATGAAAGGTACATTTCCAGAAACATCAGCCTTTTAGAGACAAATTATCTAAAGCTTGGTTTACACACATTCTAATGCTCACAAAGTAGAACAACATTATTAATAATAAGCAGTCAAGGTAACTATTGAGTGGTGCTTGACAAGATGAACGGATCAACCCTATCATGCTGTTGAAAAGATACCTGTGCCTCAATGTCCTAGACTTGTAGGTAGCTCTTTTTTTGGAAATGGGTGCTTCTAATACCCCGTATTTATAGAATCATAGCCTAGCTGATGAGCTTCTTAAATGTTTCTGCTCCACCAGGTCACACTGGATGGCTGGATCGTTACCTGACTGCACAAAGGTCCATGCTCCAAGTGGCAAAACTTCCCCTGCCTTTGGATGCAGAGTTGGGCTTTCAGATCAAATTGCCTGTTTTCTGCAAAATTATGCTGCAGAAAGGGGAAGAATTTGGCTGGGCATGTTAGATAAAACCTTGCATTTTAATGCTCTCTCTCCTTCACAGTTCTTTTTCTAAAGCAACGAAATCATCCACAAAGTATGCTTTCTGTTAATTAAGACAAGGATTTTGGCCTTGCTGCCCTCCTTGCTTCATTTGCATGATCTATTGAAAGTCGCTCTGCTAATACTAATCACACACTGCCTTGTTGACAATCTGATTTCTGCTCCAGTAATGCACTCAGACTGTAAAAACCCTGGGTCTCAGTTGCCTAGCACAAGATTCAACTCTACCTGCAAGTTATTCACTGACCAGAGCGCTTCATCAGCGCAAGGCGTTAGTTAATTCTTACTTCTTGCCCTAGTGCAGGAGCATCAGGTGATTGCTATTTTGAAGCACTCATCCCAAACCCTGGCTGCACAAATCACATGCCCGCTGCACATGCAGTCTGGATTTTGAAAGGTAAAAGCGATGGGGTGTATTTGCAGCTCTATAATGGTGGGAATTAAAAGCATAAATCCTCTCACCGCGTACAGGAGGTTTGTAGCTTAGTTGCTGTTAAGTGTGTGAAAAATTTGGACTAATCAGGCCATCCCTGAGAGGTACAATTTGCAGGGGGGCCACTCAGTACAAAACATATTAAGACTTTTCAGGTTCATTCTCTCTTCTATGCGTTTTAGACTTTTTGCCTTACTTTGACCCCATCAAGCTATTTAAAGGATGTTAAGCGCTTTGTTCACTGCAATTCACAGTCCATAGCTCCTATCCTCTCTTTTATCTCTGAAGAAAAGGACAAGAAAAAAGAAAAAAAGGTGGGGAAAAAAGCCTCTCCATCCTCGTTACAGTCATATGGCCGATGCTAATGCTTTTTACAGAAGTGTCTCACCTGGGATGTTTTACTCATTCCCCTTCGACTGATTGTTATTAAAGGTCTTTGGAGGTACTTTTGTTTCATCCTTCTGTTCTAGTTTAGCAAGGGTGATGACATACCAACTGAAATGTCTGGAGGCTTGTTAGCAAAAACCCTGTCACTGGGAGGGATCAAAGTGTTTTTGTGCTGAGTCCCTGGGGCACTGATCCTGGCAATACAGATGGACTCAGATGCAGCCTCCACATGGTTTAACATGACAAGCAGCTGGATCCTCAAGCCAACAGACAGCGAGTTGTTTTCCCAGGATGAATAGTGTTTCTCAAAACCAAGGGGCGTAATGAGCACCACTGCCAGAAAACCTTAATTTATTTTGGGAAATAAGGGGAAAAAAATACTACTTCTTTCATCTTACTGAGAAGAAGAAACTGATTCTTCTCTCTGCAAAAACCACAGAAAGAGGACCTGAGCAAACTCATCACGGCACATCAAATTTTTGAACAGCAGGGGAGTTCAGAACAATTCACTTCCATGAGGCCAGCCGCCTGCGTTAATAAGTAATGGTTTTAAGCTGAAAATAAGCCCAGCATTGACTGTCAAATGTACATGTAATCCTTGCTGTCTAGCTGGAAGATGATCTACAAACACAAGCTGGCTGTACATCCATAATCAAATAATTGACTGGCTGACAACTGAGACCAGTATTTGGCTTGCTGCCCCTGACTAGACAGAAAATGGCATTTCCTGCATCTTGGTAAAGCAGATGTCACTTCGTCCCTCCAGCAAAATACATGGCACCAGGGACATCTTCAGTAAAGGTTTCTTCCAACACATGCAGTAGTGGTCAGTTGAAAAACATCCTCCTGCAGTTTTATTAGGCACTAGTTTTTAACAGGCTAAACATTTAGGGGAGAAATTATGCAACAGATATATCTTCATAGCTGGCTGCATCTGTTGCAGTGCTGATTTCCCACACTGGTGCTCCTGCTCTCACTTAGGCTGTGCCCCTCCCTGAGGACTCACTCCCTCCTGCACAGGAACACAGCACTTTCTCAGGAAAGTGGGGATAGGGCAAAGGCTCATGAGTTCAGGGTGACTTTTGAGTTCAGTACAGCTTGGTAGTTCTGAGCTAGTTGTTTGTCTGTCTTGGTTTCCATTAATTTAACCTACAAGGTTTCATTCTTTCTGTGGTTTGCTGGTACGGAAATAGTAACTGTGACTGCAGTTAGTAAATAGCATATGATTGATGTTTTCCAGTTTGAATATGTGCTTTTCTTTGGCAGTTTACTACACAGACGTGGATTAAGCTTAAATCCCTAAGTCACCTCGCATGCTGTTTATTTTGTTGCCCAGCACTTCGGCAAGCCTTGTGGAAGGCAGTCGGTTTCTCTGGGGGCAGCCGGAAATGTGGAGGAAGCAATGTGCAATATGTGCAAGCACCAGTCTCTTCTTTTCCTATGATTACTTTTCAGGTGGTTTAATTCCCTGGACCAGCTCACCTCAAAATCACACAAATACCATCAGAGAAGAAAGAGGGGAGATGAAGAAGGGACAGGGGGTCAACTGCAGTCCCAGATGGCGGCTGCCTCTGTGAACGTGAGATCGGGATCCCAGCAGACCTCTATTTATAGTCTTTCCCAGGGGGGAGGGGAGATAGTTCAGTTCTTGCCTTCTGGGAGAACTAACAGCACTGCCATCCTGCCAGAGATCCCTGCTGCCAGCCTGTTTTGCCAGGAAGCATTTGGGACTGCAGAGGAGATGCTCCCTTGATGAAATGTGAAGAATTTGCATTACCAGATTACTCCACCAACCTAATGCACGTTCTGTCCCTGACAGCAGCCAGCACGGGCTCTTCAGAGACTGAAGTCCTCATAATAAACAATTTTACAGCCAATGGAATTGTAACAGCCTGTATGCAGGCAGATCCCTGCAGTTTTCACATTTGGTTTGCCCAAGTTGAAACTGAGAGCTGACCATAGGATTTGGCCTGTAAGAAAATGTCAAGCCTGTTACCCTCAGAGCTTATGCTACTAACAAACAGTGAAAACAGTCCTAGAGTTACCTGCACAGTCACAAAGGACTGCCCTTAAAGGACACAGCCTTTAGTTTATATTTTCAGGGAAGACGGTACATGTTCCTGGGACTGCATTTTTTTTTTCTTCCCGTTCCAAGTGCTGATGTCTGAAAGCATCTCTCCAGGATGAGTGCTGCAGGATTCCAGATGTAAAACGCAACCCCTGAGTGATCCATCAGGCTGGTTACGGCACTTGGTATGCTGCAAGGATAGCTGAGCTGAACTTAAGGAGGCAAAAATCGATTCATAAACAACGTTCAGATTTGAAAACTGTCCAAATGTTTACCGCTTGGGTGAAGATAATTGTGCTTGCATGCATTTCTGAAATCTATGACCAGGGTGAAAACAGGTATCATTCAATAACTCATCCCTCAACAGTAGCTGTAAATATACTGGTTGATCTATAAAGATGGCTTGGATTATTTTTTTTTGTGTTCTTTCCTCCACTAGTCCTTCATTGCCTCCCTTTTATTTTACTCTCCCCACCTCCCTGGAACTAGTTTTAATTTGCACAATCCCTGTAGCACAAGCATTCCCTACACTCACACCGCAGCCCCTCAGGACCCCGCATGAGGAATAGAAAAGGCTCAAAGTTGTTACAAGCATTAACACTTGCAAGAAACAGCAAACACTGCGAAGAACTGCTCTGGAAGTTGGAGGCAAGATCTAAGGGGCTTTTCCTTCTGGATCAATGGGAGTGATAGAGTTTTCTAGGCATGTCGTTGGACTAGACAATTATTTAGGCATAGTCTGTAATCAAGGGCTATATATAGCTCGCTTCTGCCGGGCCTGAAACAACATTAAGCACTCAGAATATTTAACGAAGATGTGATTCCTTAGTAGATGAGGTTGATCCAAGTCAGCTGTGCCTCAGCCCAGCATCTCATCCAGCACCTCTGCCCCCAACAGTGATCTTGCCTGCTCTCTTGCACCAGGATTGATGCCCACACTGATGCATGAAGAGCTTCTTTGGGGAGATGAAACTAACTGTGCAAAACTAAAGAAAAAAGCTTCAGAAGCTTTCAGTGAGTCCAGATCTCATACTGTAACCTTATAAGCAGCAGCAAAAAAAGGAAGGGAGGGAATATATAATTGGGGTCAGAAGGGATGGCAGAATCAGACCAGCTCTGTATTGGGCTGGCTTATGCTGCATAACATTACATTCTTGCTCTTTTCAGGGTCTACACTTACACTGCTTTTGGGGAGCAGGGAGACTTCAACATACATCGGAGTCCCCACACCTCAACATATTAGGGTCTCCTCATGCCTCCAAACGCAAACAAACGTGCACCTAGAAGGAAGAGTCTGACTTGGACTCTAAAACCAGGCTTCTGATAACACAGAGAAGAGTGTAGGGTTTTGTGCTGGTTTGTGCCCCCAGTCCTGGACGAAAGGTGTATTGGGAGATACAGAAGGGCAACTGCTCTGGTTTTGCCTGTGCACCCCTAATCCTGCAGTTCCCCTTACTTGCATTTACCTATCATCCTGGGGATACTTAATAAACATATAAATTTATTTATAAAGTCTCTTCATTACTGTTTCTGACCCATCCATTACAGCAATTTTCATCCCATGATGTGTAGAGGCCTGGTGGTTTATATCACTTAATGACAGTCCACAAAGCAAATGTGGCTCTAGGTCTTAAATCATCATAAACTTGTCTTGCCACCAGCCAATTACAAGGGCAGCAGATCTGTCTGCCCACTTGGGCTTTCCATTCCCACCCCCATGTCATTCTAACTTTTGATGGGATGCCAGAAAGGAGGTGATGCAGAGGCAGGACCAGAAGGCTGAGCATGGCACAGCTTCATCTGGCTGTGGTACTGGTCTTACACTGCATGAAAGCAAACATAAAGTAATAGACTGAGAAACAGGGGATATTGCTGTGGGATAAAATTTGCTGAGGATCTCTCACTCCTCTAAAACATTTTCTGTGGGTTCACAGAATAGAGGAGGCTGTACCACCACAGCATTACGATATCCTATGTGTATCAGGGCTACTTCAGAGAGAACAACTGCCGTCTGACACAATGCAATCAGACCTCTGGCTTCTTCTCCACGCCTTTGGGATTTAAAGTCTTTCCCTTTTTTTTACCCTTCAGTTCTCCTGCAAACCTAATCTATCTCTTATTCTACACAAGCATGTAAAGGTTAAGCTTGACTTACACAAAGTTCATAGTGAGGCAAGCATCTATTATTGCTTCTATGCACCGAAAGTCAGCTTGTTTCTTCACTGTCCTCATGTTAACATTTCACCCTTGTCTAACACAAAAAGAGTTTTGCAAGAGAGCACAAAACACATGGTGGAAGCCAGAAGTACATGCTAAAGTCAGTGTGTTCTCTGCTTGCATCTTGAACAATGTGTTGAGGTACAAGCAAAATGTTTCATCTTCATGTATTAACCTGATTTGCAGTGGTACAAATGTACAATGTGGGAAACAAAATATTTGAGAGAGGAGGGGAAATACAGGGATGCAGTCCTGAGCTGCTCCTGTCTAGTCTGCAAGCTGATGAACATCGATTGTGCAGTGCTGTACTACTGCCTGCAGACTGCCCAAATCCTGGATTAAACAATCATGCCCTGAACTGCTGACTCCACCACATTCCTGTGCAGCCTGGTGTCACAGATATCCATCCTGTTGTCACTTCTGTTTAACAATAAGAGCCCTTTCTGCTTTGTTTTGTGCTACATGCAAAACCAACAGCAGTGAAGCAACATTGTGAGTGCAAAGCCAACTGTTCAAAGGTTAGGAAATGGCAGGTTTAAGATTTTCTGCCCCCCTTCTGCTTACAATACAGCCTTTCATTATAAGGCCACATACTATTTTTCCTGATGAAACCCTGTGCCTCACTCAGTGCAATAGATGGTGCCAATGCACAGCTGTGCAGTGCATTGTTTCATTCCCTTCACCTACCATCTAGCTCCAGCCTCTGCGTGACTGTACAGTAACCAAATCCCTTCCCTCTGCATAAAATAATTTATCTCTTCATGGACTCTCCCGTGGTGCTTCTCAATATGCCACTTGAACGCTTCAGAAGCAAAAGTTAATTTATCTTTAAATTAGAGAGGAGTTTATATTCCCTCCATTTTAAAGATGGGAAGCTGATGAGATGAGGCTGCACCTACAAAGCGCAGCAACCCACCAAAATATACCCTCACACCCCATTCCTTCCACTCATCCATTCATGCACCCCAGCTTGTGCAGGCACCTCTCTCGGGGTGGGCAGGCACGTGTGGGTGTCTGCCCCCAGAAATGGGGATGAGAAGGGAGGCAGGCACCTCCACTTCACCCCTCGACATGCAGCCACCACTGCCATGCACCCCTGGCTCATACATGAATCAGTGAGATGAATTGGAAAAGCCAGCAGATATTTCTCAGGAATCATGCAAACAAGCTGGAGCTTTGGAGAACTTTTACTTCAGCGTTGTCAAATTTGACCACTCTTGATGTTACGTACAACCATAGCTCAGCAGTTTGATGTGGGGTTGCAAAAACTCCAAGGTCTCCAGTGAGGGAGTTAAGGAGCACAGTCCAAGCCTGTCTGCTGCTATATTTAGTCCTGCATTTTTTCCAAATGGAGGAGTGTCTGCATACAAAACACAGGATCTTTAGAGCGGGTCAGAGACTTCTCAGTGACTTGGAGCCTACAACACAGCCACTGAGAACAACAGGTCCATTATTCCCACAATGGAGAAGAGAAGCAGCTCGTGCAGAAGGACCATGCAGCCAGGTCACAGCAAGATGTAAATGCCCTCAAGCAGCTCCCTGGCCTCAGCAGCACAGGTTATTGATGCCCTGGAGGCTGAACCACTACCACCAGCACCTCAGCTCACAGCAAGCAGGTCTCAGCAATGACTTGCCCATTTGATAACTAAATCAGCAGCAAAAGACACACATTTCCTCTGGAGGAGGTGTCATAGACATTTCCTTGCCTCTGAGGCACAGAACTGTGGATCCCCTCCCAAGCAAGGATGCCCTACCCACGTGTCCTGACAGCCATGTGCACTCCTCTTTGCCCTCCCAGGGCTCACCCCTTTTAATGCTACCCTGTCCAACCAAGCCTGACTCTGGGTCTTCTCCCTGCTGTCTGTTTTTTCTAGCAGAGCATAAATAAAAAGCAACTCTTTAGTTACTTGTAGTGGAACCTTTTCCACACATTTCCCAGGCCTTTTATTAGTATGTCTGTTTCACAACGATTGCTTTGTTCACTCCAAGGACATGGAAGACCCTTCTTCCCTTTCAGATCTTTGATTATCTTTTATTCTTTTTTTTTTTTTGTCTGCCTGCATCTTCTCCCTGAAACTCCTGACCAGCTGCTTCGTCACATCAGTTTTTCTAGAGCCGGTATTCTTCTGGCAACAGTCTTTTCTGTTTTACCTTCAGATCTCAGAGCAGCCTCTCATGGCCCTTCTGACTCCTTTGTATCATCGGAATTGTTCATTTCCAGTGAAGTTCTCTTCAACAGCAGTGTACTTATTGTTGCATTTATAATCTAACCTGCTTTTCCTCCTGACATGGAAGTCTGGGCGCTGTATTTGCTGGCCACGGGGATTCACTCTGGCAGTAGCTGAGTTTATTGGAACATTTTGCTGCGGCCATCACATTGCTTCCTTGCAACAGCCAGGGAGAGACTTTAGGGAGAACGCCTTGCACTGAACAACAGCCACCTTTCATTTTCAAGCCTCTGAGATTTCAGGGACTCCTGTACAGCCAGGAGGCATTGCTACACTTAAAGCAATCCCCTCTTAGGCAGCACTGGATGAAAACAGCTTGTGCTTGTTATACCCGTAGCCCTTTCCACTCTCAATCAAAAGGCAAAAAGTACTTTTTTAATATCTGCTCCTTTTCCTGAGAGCCTGTTGGGTGATGTTTGTGCTAGAGCAAGGACTCACTAATCGTCTTTCTTTGGCAGCATTTACCGCACAACTTGATGGGTTCCTACCCCAACGATGTGTGTCATCTGATAGCACTTTCCTTTCTGCTGTTCCTCCCCCATCTCTAATGAGCTTTGTCCTCTCAGCCTTGCATTCTATTCTCAAGATTTCCCCTCATTTCCACTTCCCTGTTCCCAGGTTTCATTGCCTGGTGGTGAACAGCAAAGGGGTAAAGGGGCATCTGCCAGCTCCCTCTCCATGGAAGTGGTGCTCCACAGGTCATTCTGTCCAGGACCAGAGGAATTTGTCGTTTTGTGTTGTCTTTCCTTTTAACTTCCCCTATTTCTATCCCAAATATTGGGGCATATTTTCATATTTCTCAATCTTGAATTTGTTTTCTTTCCCAAATGAAAAAGCCCCACTTCATGCTCTGCTTAAGTGAGACTCTCCCCTGCACGGCATCACACAATAAATCACACAACAACAACACGTGCAGCTATCGAGCTTCCCAAAATAAGCCAGAATCCCCAAGGAGGAAATTACCTTCCCTTTTGCTCACAGTAATTTTTTCATCCCACAAGCCAGACTGTTCCCTCCCAGTGCCCAGCTGCTCCCAGGACAGCTGCAGCAGCGCATGGCAGGACCTGTGGTGCATTTCTGAGCGTGTGGTTTGCCATGCAGCCGGCAGCTGGGAATGCAGCTCGGTGCAGGTGGGACAACAGGGCCCTGCTGCCTGCAGGCAAAGGGAGATGAGGACCGAGTTTTGCTGATCAGGGCATAAGAGGAGAGGAGAAGGGGGAGAGAAGGCAACCTCTGCACGGAGGAAAAGGGAGGAAGGATTGAAGAGCAAGAAGCAGTTTTGGAAGGAAATAAAAAATAAAGCCCGTTCCTAATTTCTAGATGGTGTCATTCCCATCCCTCTCCACTTATCACCCATCACAGCAACTAATAATTTCATCAGATCTCTCAGAAGGGGGAAAGGATAAAAACCAGCTTGAATCCTGAGAAAAATTTCTGCTTATAACCTGGCACTTCTCTCACATTGCTGCGGCCTGACACTAGAGCTTTCAGAGAGTAATAACCTTCCCCGCATCTGTTTATGTGGAAGCTGTCTAATCCAGTCATTTCATCACAGGGAACAGGCTCTGGCACCCCCACCCGCTCCAGCAGGAGCCTTTCTTTTGCCTCCCTCATTCACATGGCAGCAGAAGGATCTCAAAGTATTCACTTAGTCCTCAGTTCTCTACCCAGGTCTCAAAAGCCATATTTCACTGTATCAAATACTAAACATGGGATGACATTTAATTTTCAGCTCAGGTTTTATACCATTCCAGAGTAGCGATCTACGGATCTAATGCCCTGATGTGTGCTCTACATCTTTTCAGCTTATAACCACACATTTAGGGAAATACCATTGACTCACCATTCAGTTATTTTAAACTAATTAAAAGGAGACTCAATTTTCACATCCAATCCCAAATCTCTTTGCAAATTTTCAACCTCCTCTTTCTTTAGACACTTTTTTCCCCTTTCTCACAGATCTCAACTTCTTGGACTACAAGAGATGAAAGATAAATTAAGACTGACTGTTCAGGAGGAAGCTGTGTGAGTGATCATTCTCACACGTACCTAGCGCAGGCTGGCCTCCCTTTTGACTCATTCCCACAGTATGGTTTGGAGTCCATCTCTCTGCATCTGGTAGTTTTTAAGCCTTCAGAATCCAACTAGAAACCAAACCTCAATTTAGGTTAAAAAATGTAGCCCTATTCCAAGGGCTGCAGTTCATCTGTAGCCTCGAGTCTCCCAGTGAATATGCCCTCCCCTCCTTCCCCAGAAACTAATCCTCAATTCTAACTTTTCTGGAGTTGGACTCCCAAACTCTGTCAATTTACATAGAGATGTCTGAGAAACCTGTGACAGTCAGCTCTTGCATGGCTTTTTTTCTTCTCCTGAGTGGTTGCACTAATGGTTTGAGTCCTCACAAAGAGCACCAGAGCAGCTGTACTTGGGTCACATCAAAGGTCCAGCAAGTCCAATACCTCATCTTTAACAGGAGGCAATAGCAGATGCTCATTATAAGCTGCTATCAGTTTACATTAATATGCCAGGCTGCACAAGTCACAGCTGAAGCCTCTGACTCATCATCTGTCTTAGATTTAGCTGCCCTTGTTGCAACCCTCGCTCCTGCTTTTGGGAGGGGGTGTGGTGGGGAGGAGGTAATCAGTTTAGCTGCAGCTATGTGTAAGGAAAAGTGAACCAAAGCCTACAGACTTTTCCCAGTGGTTTAAGTGTGACCTCTTTCTTTTCAGTCAGAAATTGAGCTGAGCCTCCAAATTGCTATAGCTGTCTGCCTAGCTTCCTTCTCCTGCCCCTGCCCCCCAAAATGAAAGTGTTTCTTCTAAAGATTTATGTAAGGTAGACTCACCTGAAAGAAGCAAAGGTGTCTGAGTGTGTAAAAGAAACAGTAGAATTAAAAAACAGGGTTGTTTTACTTTTGCTGGTCTGAGCACGTAGGTACTACTTGCAGTAATGAAAGCTAGAAAATTTTTAGATCAAGGTGATATTTAAATTGGAAGATATCCTTCTTTAGAATAGAGCTTTGCACATTTGACAGGCTGTTAAATCCCACAGAAATCCTCACGGATTGTCGCCACTGGGAAAGGCTGTGAATGTACAGCCTTCTGTAGAAATGGTCATCGTCATTTGTAAATGTAGCTGGAGAGAAAAAGTTTGGATCAGTGGTGCCTGGTAAATTAATCACCTGGTAAATTTTCTTTGTTTAATGGGCTTGTATGTGCTTAAATAATTTACAAACTGTGCTGTTGCTTCAAGAAGCACTGGTAAGCACTGAGTCATTGAAGTAACAGGTGTTACTTCTTCCATAAAGAAGGACATGTAGGATGAGAGAATGCACAAAGCCTGCAATATTGGTGTGGTGTTAGAACAGCTTGCCTACTAGCAGATGGCAGGACAGGTTAATATTTTGAATTTGAACTCATTACCTTTATGAACAAGCAGTGTAATTTTAGCACTAGGCCTGAAATCATCACTGCTTTACCACCCTTCCCTGGACTTTGGAAGACTATAGGGAAACAACTTTAGCCAAATTTTGAGTACAGTCCTAGACAGAAAAAATGAGGTTTATGCTGGAAGGATGTTTTCACAGAAAGTACTCATCCTTTTGCAATATTTTTGTCGTTGTCAAAATAACTAAATGCTTGGATAGCACCAAAGCTCTCTCAATTTACCTCTGAAAAGTATTCCTTCCCCTTCCCTCTTCTAGACAGAAAGCCCTATACTTTTCCTTCCGTGGAACCCAGTTTTCTAGCCAAGGACACCAGTAAATCAATATTTTTTACTGCTTTTGCATGTGTGTAAAGAGCTATGCAAAGTGATGAAGAAAGGGCTGTGGGATTTCCACGTACTCAGGGTTTTTTTCAAATCCATTATACTCCATGGTTACAGCATTTTTCTCCTCTATACTCTTTATGCCTTCTTTTTGCTACACTGTAAACATTAAAAAAAAAAAAATCCCAAAACTTGAAGGCGACATTCATAACAACAGCAGGTTGGAACAACTGCCAGCTTTCAGAAACCATTGTTTAATTGAAAAGTTATAAAGTAAAAGCAAGTACATGAATTGTTGAAATTGTCTGCATGAAACATTTATAGTGAAAAACTCCATTTCATAAAGATAGATGGAAGGACATCTTTTATGCAAAAATAGAACAATTTATCTGCCTGCAAAGCTGACATCTTGCAAGAGCACATCTGAAGAACAAACTGGATCACAGAGCTGCAGAGAAACTCAAAGCCTGCTTGCCAAAGCATTCCTGCATCCACAGGAGTGACCTAGGGAGGGGATGGGGAGCCAAAGGTGGCGCCGAGATGAAATGAGTTAACCTGCCTCCTCCCATGTGAAGAAGTGTAAATAAAAATCAAAGGGATCTTTATCCCACTGACAATATGGTATGCAAGGTCACATGGCCTAATATTTTAAGAGGATTAAAGCTAAATCTCTGCAAACTTTGAAATGGCCCAACCAAGCCTGTAAGCTTTTCAATTTAAATGGGTGCACAGCATGACCCCTACGATCAGCTAGAATCTGGTAGGGTGAGAGGTAGTGGACTCTGAAACAATTCCATCCTGCAGTGATAGGTTTTACACCTTATCTGTTAATTTGAAGCTGCGCAGGAGGTGGAAACAAAGCAGATCACCAAAAATAAAGCCCATTATGAACAAAGTTTGTGTGAATAGGAAAAAAAAATCCTTCATATTTATTATTCATGAAATTAGGAACATCGTTTCTGTAGTTCTGCTTTGTTTCTAGGAGAATTGCAAACACCAGTGTCTGACTGGAGCACACGAACCACTTGAAGCACACTTCTATCACTCCTAAAAGCCATAGGTCTCTGAAAACATGGACAGCATACAGGAGAAAGCCCGACTGTAGACAGCGAGGAGCAGACTTTCACCAAAACATCTCTATTTGAACCTCAGATGCTATCACATGCAAGGTGCACGTGGAGTAAATCTATTCACCAGATGGGGGAAATTGCTAATTGTCCAGCAGAATGTAGCCACCAGCTGGCAGGCAGCTACCGACACGCAAACAAGAAGCAATCCCAATAACCACGTACAAAAATAGCATAACAACATGCATTCAACCTGAACCATCAATTCTTACGAGGGGCACAGCTGACAGGGGAAAAAAAAAAAAAAAGAAAGAAAAAGCATCTGCTCTGAAAGCAGCATGTGAATTTATGTGCTCGTGTTTAACTCGTGTTTTGGGAGTATTGCAAAATGCGTGCACGTTAAAAGCAGTGGTAGTAAAGCAGCTGGGAGGTACATTCCCTCTAATGATGCTGGCTGCCCTCTGGAGCTCAGGCTTGGACCCTCACATATGGAGAGAAGTGAGCGTTTGCTTTCCAGAGTAGTGTCCCAGACAAGTAGTTTTGAAATAATTGTGCCAACATGGTACCTGCAATTACCTAGGAAACGAAACTGCTGCTGATCTCCTAGAAAGTCTGGGAAGATTCAGCAATTCTGGCACGAGTGCAGAACCCTTTTAGATGTTAAGAAAATTGCTCTTTTCTGAAAAAATTAGAACAATTTAAATTATTTATGGCAAAGAGGTCACTGATGAATTCTGGTTAGCTCTGTACCTTTTATCCTTCCATGTGGAAGTGCTGATGTGGAGACGCAGCATTTCCTTTCCTTTGCCACAGCCAATGCTTTTTTTGCATCTCTTTCTTGTCCACTTTCTTCCAGCCTTCCTGTGGCTTCTACTAAATAAATTCAGGAGTTAGCCAAGAGACCCTTGGGTGAAATGGGAAACTACAAGAGGGACAGTATGTTTTCAGGAGAAAATGTAAGGAGTATTTAACCAATCAAGCTTTTAACTCAGGCTGGCTCAGGAGGCAGTGTTCAGAATGCATGGACTGAGACTCTCCCAGTGACCCTTAAGACAACAACAACAAAAAAGCTGCTTTCAGAGTATTTTTTTCATTTCAGTGTTATTCAGTGCCAGTGTGTTCCCAGAGGCTTCCTCAGCAAAACACATCGAAGGCAGCAGGACTGAGAAACTGCAGTGTGGGCTCAGCGCTCTCCAGCTGCAGCTCACTAGCTCAGAACTGCCCTGTGCACCTCTGTGTCCCTGAGAGGTCAAAACAGAAGGGTTGAGTGGGGGCATTTAGTTAAAGAGAACAACAACAAAAATGCTCAAGAAAGCGGCAGTTTTAAAAGGCACATTCAAGTAAGCAACATTCTACATAATAACCCAGTTTTAAGCACCTATCTGAAGATCTTAATTAGCCCATTCTGCTGTTAATTTCACATATCCCCTCTTTGCCTTCAGTATCTTTATAGAATAATTTTCAGGCAACTGCATCTATGTTTAAACCCATATCCATCTAGGCAGGATATGATTATGATTATTTATGATTAGTCCTCCAAGCATTCCCACTTGATCAGTGTAAGAAGACTGAGAAATTAACCCGCTGCACTCCTGTCCCTAAGTAACCCCCTGCCCCCCACTAAAATAAGAAATGCTTTTTTTCCCAACAAACTTTTTATGGGTTATTTTTTCCTTTCTGATATGCTCTTGTTAGTTTTACAGAACAATCTCAACCATGTTTTCACTTGAAAGAAGATTACTGTCTTTTTATTCATTGATATTCTTGGGACAAAACGTCAGTGTGCAATTTGGGACTGGCAGGTTCACCAGTTACTGTCCCAGGTAGGTTGCCCAGGGACTGTCCCTGACAGTGTTAGCTGTCTAAAGTGACAGCTGCCAGTGCCCTCGAGACTGGAATGGGCATGAGCACAGGGACTTTGGGATGCCACTCTGGGCCACCCAGGCATCCCCTTGTGAGATCAGAAGAGCACACCATCCCCTGGCCTGGCACTCACAGCCACAGCTTGGGCCCCTGTGACATGGTCAGAAGAACAAGTTTAGTTCATTGGAGCAGGGCTGGCCATCGAGTGTCCCCCAGGCAGTTCGCAGTGTCTGTGAGCTTACTGTCCCCTGTCCCTCCTTTCTGCCACCCTCACACCTCCCCTTGCCTACTGCAGCCTTCTCCCAAATAAACAGCAGCCTTTTTATTTTCCCAGGGCTGCCAGTTTTGTTACATCTATAGCCAAATAAAGTATTAGTGATGCTGTTACCTAGGCACTGGTGGCCGTGCAGGACTATGGACAGGAAGGTCCCAGCGCTCCTCAGCTCAGTTATCTGTGACAGCTGACCATTCCTCGTGTGTATCCTTCTTAGCCACCCATAAAATCCATCCATCCATCCATCCATCCATCCATCCATCCATCCATCCATCTGTCCGTCCATCCATCCATCCGTCCACCCACCCATCCATCCCTCAAGATGCTACCTCTGACTTCTGCCAGCTCCTCTCATGGTTATCTGTCACATACAGCAATTTCTCATGTCATGTCCTGTCCTTTTCCACTGAACATCCCACTTGTTTGGATAAATGGCAGGGCAGGACTCAGCCAGGAGTGCAGAAAATTGCCTGCAGCCCTAAAAACCAGGTGAGGAGATCCAGCATGTGTGTTATTTTTTCTCTTCCAAAGCTAATTGCTCTTCTGTGCACAAATGATACTGTAAACTCACATCCAGCATTTTCTGACCAACCCTTCAGCAAAGACTGCAATGCAGGACAGACCTTTGGCAGTCTATTTTCAAACTTAACTATTTTCCTACACCTAGTGCTTGAGTTTTCTTCTGGCTTGTGGTTCATTGTTCCTTTTTTTGGGCCATAACCAGGGCAATACATTGCAATCTTTAGAAGAGTAACTTTTTGCCCACAAGCCTAACAGGAACGAGCTGGTGTGTAACAGGACACATGAAAATGGGAGGCCCTTCAGATCTTGGACATGACACGCCTGGCTGGAGTGGTCTGGCCAAAGTTTAGCTGCTGGGTGAGATGGATATAAAATGAAGTTTCACATTAACAGTAAACTGATCGAACAGGTACTGAAAATTCAGTCCCTGGTTTTCCCTACCTTCTTGCAAACTCTTCCCCTTACATCAGCTCTGGATGTTCATCCGACCCCACAGCAGATGGTCACAAGAGGGAAAATACAGCAGGAAGCTCCTCATCAGCATGGACAGCAGCTCACTAATGCAAGCTTAGTCTAGGCTGGAGGCTCCACTCATTTCTGACTCGAATCAAAGCCAGAGATGCCTCTTCAAAGTAAACACAATCTGGAAGACCCAGGCTTCTTGGTCCCACGCTAACAGCCATGTGCAAAGCCAGCTGTCCCAGATGTGGACATTGTGTTTCCCATCTTATTTTTGCTTCTTCATAGGCAAGGAAAAATGATTCATCTTTCCAAAAAAAATTGATTCCTTCCAGATATGTTTGGATAGTTACCTCAAAAATGAAAACATTAAGAAGGAAAAAACCAGTAATTTTTGAAAGGTCTTGAGATAGATATTTAGCTTAGACCTGCATCTTTGTTGGACAGCACAAAAAAAAAGTAGTATCTGAAAGAAGCCAATATATTGTCAATATCGAAGAGGAAGAATATTTCGTGCTAAATTTATAAAATTGACTTTGCTGCCATTGCCTCCTTTCATTCATAAGCATTTGAAGTCTTTGCCTCTGCTGTGGACATCCAGACAGTACCTTTATGGAGCCCAAATCATTTTCTTTTGTAAATTTACATGATATCATCATAATCCCACTCAGAAAAATGGAAGGGGATGAAAATAAAGGCTGCTAAATTAGCTTCTCTGGGGTTAGAAGTGCATTATGGGTAGCAATTAGAAAATGCTCGCACTAACCATCAACCAAGTGAGCAGATTTAGCACATCACAGAAATTAATGAGTCTCCATGTAAAAGATGATAGCAATCTTTCCTCAAAACTACCACCTTGCTCGCAGCACAGCAAGTGCAATTTAACTTCTTGAGGCAACAGAGATGGTTCTCACTGAAATGTTGAGAGAGTTGAATGCAGATGCCATGGTCCCTGACTCAAGGAATGCAGTAGGAACCTCTGACCTAACCTGCTCTGCTTTCCTGCAGCTTGACCTCACTGGCCTAGAGGCTCCTAAGCTGTGTTCCTGCAGGTTTTGTGTGCAATGTGCCCAGCAAGATATCTGTTCCGTGAAACACCTGGTCCTCTTATGCTGCAGTTCTCCCTCCCCATCTTCCTAGTGGAATTCCTAGGTAAGGTCTTTCTTTACAAAGAAAGAGAAAGAAAGAGAGAAAAAGAAAGAGAAAGAGAAAGAGAAAGAAGAAAAAGAGAAAGAGAAAAAAGAAAAAGAAAAAGAGAAAAAGAAAAAGAAAACAAAAAAAGAAAAAGAAAAGCTTGTGTGAGAACTAGCAAAGGGAATGAAACCAGAAAGCTGAAAAATAAGATAAAGCACAGCCTGGCCTTGTGCAATTGAGATTCCCATGCTGGTTTATTTCTAGCCAATATCAAAGCTCCCCAGGCCAGATTCATATGCTAGAGATGGCCCACGTGAAATAAACAGCCCTTCTCCTCGCTGAGAAACTGCCACAGGCCTAGAAAACAAACAGCCACAAGGGAGGGGAAAAAATGATGAGGAGAGTGTAAGGATCATAACACTAATAGTGAAGCAAGACAAAGCAGAGGAGTCTGGAGCATCCTCACCTGCTTGCGAGAAACCTGCAGGGAGCAGCTTCCAAGGGAACAACTTCTCTTTGAATGCTCTGCAGGGGCTGGGACTTGAGGTAGATCCCTGATACAAAGCAACTGCATTTCAAGCTGCTGTCCCCTAATTAGGCAGCTGGCCATTTTCCTTACAGTGAGTAAAGGAGTGGCAAAAAGGACTAATAGAGAGAAAATAAAGACAGAATTTAAATCACTGCAAGACTTTGATTTGCTGTACTGCAAAAAGCACACGTTTTTCTTTTTTACCTCCCATGAAAGATATAATTGTCTAGAGAATCAGAGAATTTCATCATAATTGTATTCAGGTATTGGCTGAGTGGCTGAAAGGTCAGGAGTTTGCCCTAAAAGCCATTCGTGGAGAACTGATCTGAACAGAAATATTTAAGTATATTTACGAATTAAGATTCATTAAAAGAAATTCCTCCACTGTTTCCTCATTCCATTATCTCCAATATCACTGTAGTTCTGCCATGAAAGGACATATTTCTAAGGGTTTTTTTTTCCACAGGGGCTCGCTTTCTGTCCCAATGTGGTCTCTTCTCATCAATCACTCCACGCCTTTTCTCTCCGTCCCCTAAATACTGTGCTCCAACTGATTGGTTCCACCCTTCCTGAGCAGAGGGTCCCCCAGCTGCTGCTGTGTTCACACCTTTCCCCACCTCCTGCAGCCGGCACAGCTATGCCCTGCCGCCCCAATCACTCACATTCTTCACACGCACAGCGGTCGTCTTTCTGCAGAGCAACACCCAACTGTATCATGTGGAACTGCGAAATCCAGGAGTTACACATGGTATTCTGCACGAGAGTGATTAGAAGAGGGCTGCATGTTCATCCAAAACAGGACTGATGGAAGCAATGTACCATTCAAACAAAGACAGGTGACGGCAGAGCTACGTGCACTAAGCGTATTGTCATGGGGATTGAAGGCCCTGCTCGTTAAAAGTCCTACTACTCAATTTAAAGAACAGTTGAGTAGCTTCCTTCACCTCTGACAGAGTCTGCTGCTTGTCTGCCAGCTGTCATATTGCCCTCATCTGAGGGAGCTTTTATACTTGGAGATCATAAAATATACTTCCGATGAGCTCTCTGTGCCTTCCTAACGAGATAGATTATACCATGTTGGAGATATTTTCAGACATGTTCTCAAGGAAAAAATAAATCCAATACTCCAGAGGGAAGCTTCACCTTAAAAATGAAGCTGCATAAATGCTGCATATCTTTTCCCCAAAACCATACCTTGTGGTATTGCAGCAGAGTTCATTGCGGTATGTCTCTACCAGTGGTTTTTGCTTCCATAATTATGGATGACATACGTGTGTTCAGCTGAAGAGAAGAAAAAGTGTCAGGCTTTTCCCTCAGTCTGTAGCACATAAATGCTTTATGCAGAACATTTACTTCCAGCGGAGTAGAAAAGGTTTGTGGGTCCTCAGTATACAAGAATCTCATCTCCAAAATACACCACCCACGTGTCTCAGACAAGCCCTGGAACGTGTAACGCGTTAAAACTGTGTGTGATTTTACCAAAAAACAGTGGAGGCATGCTTTTCTACTCAGTAGCTTCAGTGGGGCAACTACACCTGCTTTTAACACCTTCACAACTAGATGATTACTCAAGGTGGGGAAAAAATACATTACAACATAAACAAGGCCAAACATTATCTGTTTGAAAACCTACACAAGAAATAGCACCCACTTCAACTACATCTCGCATGAGAGGAAAACTCATCCAAAGGTTGGTCCCAGGCATGTAGGGTGCTCCATGCAGATGGCAAGATGGACACACAAAGCTATTGAGGTCTACAGAGGAAGAGGCCACATCAAATCATACACTCATGCATTCTTCCAAGGAAGCCCAAAGGCAAAGCCTGAGTACTGCTGTACAAACTCATCAACAGGCAAGTCATGAAGACCACAATGACACACCAAAAGAGAGTAAGAGTGTCTTCTGCTGCCTCTTACAACAGCATAAACCCTCTCCGAGTCAGGTTAAAGTTAGAAATTAAGGGATTACCAAGAAAATGACTGTGTTACAATTATTTATGTCCATGCTGAAAAGAAAAGCAGGGTGTCAGTACTATCTGTATTATTAAATCATTGCCTAAAGCATATCGACTGTATTCATATCAACAGGATGCAGGAAGCTCCTTTCCCAGTTTTGTGCCTTGTTCTCTGTGTAAAGAGTCATATTTTCCAAAAAATCCTATTTCGCTCTTTAACAAGAGAGGCAGAATACAACCCCCAAAACAGTCTGTTTGTTGAGGTAGTCTTGTAGGAGGCAAGCATTTGACATTTCTAACTCTTCAAAATGTACTTCAGCCAGGCATCTGATCTCCTGGGTGAATGACATCATAGCTCTGCAACTCTGTTAAATGGAGGCAGGATTCAAATCCTCAAAGCTTTTTAGAAAGGTTTGCCAGAATCCCTGTGTTTTACACATAACATAACTCTTCTGATGTGAAATGTAAAAAGCAGGTACACCAGGGAAGCTGGCCACAAAACTTCCACATTTTTGGCTTGTGATGAGGTTTAGGCAGGAGACAGTTGCTAAAGGGGAGTGGTTAGCACAGCAGAAGGTCTGGGAGTTTTATCACTGAAGATGCATTTGGATTCTCAAATTCCAGGTCAGGGAGCCTTCCAACCACAAGCCCAGAGTGCCGTCCAACCCCAGAAACACACCAGCAAACAGCTGCAATAAAAATTATTTGTCTGGATAATCAGGAAACTGTCTCCTAAGGCTATGATGTTAAATTTTGATGCAGCAGTGGAGAATTTTGTACAAGAAAACAAAATTGGCTACAATTTTTCAGATGCAGAATAAGACAGGCTTTAGGCAAGATTTTTCTTCTAGTCTTAGGAACAAAAGTCCTTTTGTGGGCTTGGGTTGTTGTCATTTAGTTATCTGGTCCCATACAAAAGATTCCTTCACCTCTTCCAGTGCCTCAGAAAAGATCCAGATGAATGATTACCTTGCATATGCCCAGCCAAGCCCACCTGGTTGGGCGGTGCAGGCAGCTGGGTCTTCACCTTCTGAAAAGAAGCAGTAGACTTTTAATAGCTGAGACCCCATTTACGGGCGCTCGCTTCTTTGCATTGCTGTGCCATTTCGTACTTTTAAGGGATTTCTGTGGACCTAAATGAAAAGGAAACTGCTGGAATTCCCATTTCTATGTGCTGGAAATGGGCAATGTCCAGGAAACCAATTCCTCAGGACAAGTTGGGAGAGGATCCATAGTCCTGCCAGATCGTAGTTGAAGTTCCTGATTTGATTTTTGTACACTTGGTGGGTTGAGCTGAAGTTATTGGAAAAGTGGCCTGTGACATAGGCCAGTCTTGAAATATTGACTAACAGCCATGGTTTGGGCTTAATAAATGTTTAGATGACCTTCAAGGCTTTTGATGATAATCCTTACAGGCTAAGACTGCGAATAAGACATTTCATGGCCTCAAACCTTATGTTGTCACACCAGTTAACTGCTCTCATCACAGGGTGGAGAGTGGAGGGTGGTTTATTTGAATCCCCTGGGGACCTTAGCTCCTTCATTGCCTACATTGTTTCATCACTTGCTCTTGAAAATCTTGTGGGAAACTGAAGGACTCCATGGAAAACCAAAACAAATTGTGCAATGAGTGACACAGGGAAGGTGGTGCAGAAATATCAGATAAGATACAGTCCCAACTGTATTTTTGACCAACAGTGAAAGAGCTTATTACAGACCATCATGACAGCAATTTCTTCCTCGCCGCGTCGCTTCCCTCGAGCCACCCTCTCAAAGGGAATCTGCGGCTGTCCTGCAGCGTCCCTGGCCACCTGAACTGGCCACTGCTGTCAGGAGCTGGCTGCTGTTCTGAGCTGTGCAGTCCTTCCCGAGTGGGAAAGGGAGCTCTCAGATGTTTGGTGGGATAGCGCCGGAGGCAAAGGAGGAGAGAAGGGTCTTCGTATGGGTTCCAGCAAGATGGTTTATTGTGGAGGGTCCAGGGACGAAGACAGAGATCTGAGGGTCTGGGTTTATAAGGGGAACAGCACAACCAATCAGGGAAGGGCAAATGGGCGGAGGGAAACTTGAGGGACAACCAGGGGACAAATCAGAACTGGGGAAGGAGGGACTGGGTAGGGAGGAACCAATGGGGTGTCGGAGTGAACAGAACTTTCGAGAACATAATGAATATTTAACAGGGGACATACATATTGAACGGAGAACATACATAATAAACAGGGAATACAAACACGAGGCGGGAACACACACAGGTGGCAGTGGTCCGATGACCACGAGGGCAGCTGCAGCCCCTCAGGGAAACTGAGGCACCGCCACACTTCCTTTGGCCCCAGCTGCCACTTTTTCATTTCTTTTTTATTTATCTCATAGTAATTGGCATTCCTGCTTGGGTTTTTGTTAGTTTTCTATTAGTATTTCCAAAGGCTTTACCGTGAAAGAGTAAATCCTGTTGGAGAAAGCCCCACAGAGTGGACAGTGCTGGTACTCTCTGTGAACCACTGGTACAAGGGGGTCACGTGGATAAGGGAAGTTTGATCATGTATATGTACAATCATCACAGAATCATAGAAAGATTTGGGCTGAAAGAGACCTTAGTGATCGTCTGGATCCAACTTCCCTGCCATGGGCAGGAACACCTTCCCCTAGATCAGGTTGCTCAGTATGTAATGTATATAATAGATATAAAAATACAAACATATACATGATCCATAAATGCACTTGATTAAATCCCATGTCCATGTAAAGTGATAACCAGCCTGGCACACTCTTTCCCTCCAGAGAACCTGGCCTACACATAAACAAAGAGGTCACATGTGAGGCAAACAGGAGCCAGAGCTGGCTCCAAGAGGCAATCAAGAATCGGCCATTGTATCATTTTTTTCTTCAAATCAAGTTTCAGAACACTGTTCCTAATCAGTTTATTCACATAAGTGTCTGTTTCCTCACTCGGATTCCAGTTATCTGTGGTACAATTAAACACACGGAATAAGAGGGCTTTCCCTGGACAATACTAAACTACTCTCTTCCGAAAAGGAAACTTGTTTTGAAGAAATTCACAATAAAGGCAAAGCTGTTGATCTGCATAGGCAGAAAGACATAGCATGCCAAGTTTCATTTATGTATGTTTTTGTTTTTTCAGTGTTTTGTCAAGCACCCTGCAGCACAGTTCAGTGATAGCGGGTAGTGCTTGAATGAGTGGGTAAAGGATGTCAAACTGAGTACAAGAGTGAAAGCATTGGCCTTGACTATGGAAGGTCTGGTTGATTTAAAAGCTAATTCAATGATACAAGCTTTCACTCAGCTGGTTTGTTCAAAGTATTCAAGCAGACTTTTTTCTCTACTTCTTTTTTTCCTCCTTGTCTTTTGAATGTGTGTTGCAGGCCTCAGGCATCTGCTCACAGGCTTTCTTACTGCGGAGAAAAAGCTTCTCACCTGTCTGAAAGATGGAGTTAGGACACCACGCCACTCTCATTAGTTGCAAAAGAATTTTCTTGCTCCCTTTGGTTCTGGGCATGCCTTTTTTTGTGTCACTCATACCTCCTAAACCTCCCCCAGCTACATCACCTCAGGACACTCACAGCCTGCTGCAGCAAGTTGTGAGATGCTCAGCATTTGCCTCTGATCAGTGCTGGTCCTCTGTAAGCCAGCTGCTGTGCCACGAGGAGGACGGGGTGGGCATGAGGCAGGGATGGGAACTCTTGCTGCTTGGGAATTAAGTCAACCAGCTCCTCCTCGACCTTGTTTCCAGCCCACTGGCCTGCAGAATGACAGTCTGGAGGTCACTGCCTGGTCTAGATCTCCAGCTGGGCTTGTCATGACACCGGGTTGAGAGCTGGGGCTGTCTCGTGCTGTTATAATTGGATCAGTCTTCTGGCTTGCCTGGACAGTGGAGGAGTTTTGTAGCATTTGTGTGCATATCCAATACTGTGTGGGCTTGTTTTGTGTAGACTTGTTTTGTCACAACTGAAGTGACATAGTCATGTAAGAAAAAGAAAAAGAATAAATCTTTCAGGTCCTGCAGGATAAAAATGGCCTTCTTGAATCAATCTTCATTTGACGGTAGTGCAATTATGGATTATTTACCAAGATCCAGTCTTCTACTCATAGCATAGAAATTGTGAAGGTGCCTGGCACAAGTAAATTAGATAACAAAGAGGGTGATTTGTCATTATTACAGATCATTAGTTCTTTTCATGTTTAAACTTGCCCTTTCCAAAGACAGACTTCTTTTGGGTGTCTGGAGGATACAATATGCTTCAGTTACGACCCAGCTGGTCTGTTGGTCATTGCACTGGATTGGTTCTGCCCTCTCCCAGAAAGCAGCATTAAAAGCTATATAAAGTGTGAGCAGAGAAAGCAAGGCACAACTGGACAAATAAGTCTTTGCCAACAGAGAGATGGTAAGGTCAGGAACTTTATCAGCAGCCAAAATGTGAAAAGTACAGCTCTTTCACCTGTTCCTGTGACTGACACATCCTCCGTTCTGTAGCTCTTTAAGGAGAGAGGTCTCTTAATGGGGGATACATGAAACTCCCGGAGGTCTGGCAGAACTGTCTGAACTGGACCACTTGGAAGTGATGGCATCCTAAGCTCCTTTTCCTTGAAGGTGGGAAAGTGTTGCTGTGCTGCCCTCTAATGCTCACAGCCCTGCATTCACTTGTGGATGAAGAGCTTTGAGGTTAGCGTCGCTAAATAAGCAAACCACTGCTTTTTTGTCTGCTCTCGTCACATACAACCGGAAAAACAAAGCTTTATGCTAAATTCAGTGTCGCTTTTCCTATGCAAGCACACTTGTTATTATGCAGCGAAAGCATGAATTACGGAATGCTTTGGGGCTGTAATCCAATTTGTGGATATTTCATTTGGAGTGTGCCATGAGTGAATTGTCCCTCTGTGATGTATTGATAGGCCCCAGGCTCATACTGTCACTGAGAGGTAAAATAAGGCAACTCAACACAACTGGAAAAAATAGGGGAACCATCCTTTTGCAAAATCATGATAGATATGTTAAGTTCCTGTGCCTTTAAATTTTAGAGCATGTAGAAATGATGCTCTGTGGTCTATTATACCTTGCAGAACCATTTCACAGGATCACTTAATCTCTTTCAGGAGCTTCCCTACCCTGAATTTCTTATTGTTCTCCCTCTGCATCACCTAAAACCCTGTCAAAACTTGAAACTGCTATCCTAATCCAAGACTGAACGCCTGAGCTTTGTGCTTTCATACCTCCTGTTTTGCACTTAAATAGATGCCAGCAGATCCCCCTCTTCTTCCTTGCCAAGAGATGCAGAAAAGGAGGAGGTAGAAGCGGTCAGGAGCTCCAGTTTAAGGTTCAATAGCATTGAGGCCCTTTTAGCTTCAAAACTTGACCTTGAAGTCTGAGAGCTACGGCAGCAGCCACACAATTATTACCAGGATGGGAGCAGGAGGAAGAAGAGGAGGGAGGGTAGGGGAGCAAGCAGAGACACCTCTCCACAGAAACGCAGTGAGGTTCAGGATCTAAACGAGCTTATCAAGCTGCATAAATATTAATCGTACCGTTTAAGACTATATTCTGCTCCATCTGCAGTTGCACTGTAAGAGGTGTCTCTAATAGGGCATGATGTCTCCAAGTGCCTTTTATTAATAATTAAAACGCTATATCTCGAATTACCAACTGGCTCATGGAAGATAATGCTGTGTTGGCAGTGTCAGGCAGGGGAGATCCTAGTGCATAACACCGAGGTGAAGGGGTTAGGTGTGCAGCCTTCTGCCTTTCTCCTCATTATTTACACTTCAGTGCTTCCTAAAAGCCACGAGAATGTGCACTTCTTGTCCTGGGCTCCTGTTCCACACCTCTTTTGCTCATCTGCAAAATGACAATGCTTTCCTTTGTCAAGATCTTTGAGGTCTATCAATGAAAAACACCATAGATGAGTTGCCCTGAAAAGGAACTTCTATGCCCGAGAGCTTGTTTGTTAGAATATACAAATGGAGTTCTTAAAGGCTAGCACCAACAAATTGTGCTCTGCCTGTGGCCTTAGACTGTCACAGGCAAGCTCTGTCCAGGTTCTGGAAAAAGAAAATACACATTAAGGAAAGAAAATACACATTTAGGAATTCCTTTCTGCCAAGGAGGAGCAGAAGAAAATGCAGCACAGGGATTCAGCAGAGCTTCAGCAAGGAGTGCTGAGAGGCCCTAGCGAGACTCAGGTGGTGACGGTGGAAGAGTGTCAGTGCCATGGGCTGACAGGTGGAAAGGTGGAAGGATGAAACACCAGCTCATCATAGGGCTTGCAGCAAACAGGAATGTGTGTGTGACCAGCAACCACTCCCCTTCAGGGATCTCAGTCACAGCAAACGAGAGCAGAGTAGCAATAAAGGGAGAAGATGCAACCAATCCAGATACAAAATATTTTAATTGTGAGGTTGTGCTTCTTTTTCCATTGGAAGTGAATTTGCATTTGGCAACAGGCATTAAAGTGTGTACAAAGGCAGGTCCGTGGCTGCTGGTCTGGCACCGCAGTAAAGTGCAGGGAATGAAGCAGAAACAGACAGGATTGAGACCACACAATGCGAAAGGGACTCTGAAAGAAAGATGCCTGAGGAAATAATGATCCAAGCCTTGTGGTTAACATGGTGCAATCCCTACTCTACCAAGATTATGTGTTTAACTATGGATGTGGTGGAACCGAAGCAACCGGGGCTCTTGTGAAGTGTGGTATCAGAGAGCATCCGTGCTTGAAATGACTTTTTTCTGGCCACTCGTGGTGTCCTTGGATCACTCTGTGCCCTACCAAAGTGAGCAGAGAGACCGAATTTGTGAACAACTGTAGCTCAGGCCATACTTACATCAGTGCCAGCAGGTCTTGCATATAGCTGTGTTTGAAATTCCTTGTGTCAGAAATCCCTTTTTGTGTCTGGAATGGAGTAAAAGGATTTCAGAACTGAGCTCACATCATCTGAAAAACAACGTCACCCACATTTTTAACTCCTATGCAGATTAACTTTAGATGGGGATGGGGGAGGGGAATCACTGACGAGAGCAGTTGAAGTTGCCAATGAAGCTGTCAGTGAGCTACCCAATTTTACCAGACATGGGAAGTTACTTGTTCTCATCTGCTCTAGCCATAAGAATACTTTAATTCTAAAAGGAACCTGGATGCCAGATTTATTAATTAGCAAATCTGGAAGAAGTAAAAGAAATCCCTAAGAAGCAGATGCTGATGAGATTGCTTAGAAAAAGATTTGTATAGTACCACAAGGCACTCACACCAATTGAGATGAACCTTTTGTTTCTTTTTTGGTAACCATTTTAGCACCCATTACCTTCTGCACTTCCCTTTTGTGCCCCTTTTGTCATTGTTTTCTAACTCCATTTTCTCACGATAGCTGATTCACAGGAGGCTCTTAATCTTTTGGCTAGGTGTTGCAATTCTGTGAAAAAATATTAGATAGCTAGGCTGAGGGACAAGAGAATTAAGGGACATGTCTGAGGTCAGACAATAGGTTAATGGCTAATCACAGTTTGAATCCAGGAACTTCTCGTTATTAGACTTTTTCTGCAATCGACTCTGTTGTCTCCTGGAACTCTGAAGTGCCATAATATCACTTAAAAATTGATATGAGTGTCGCATAGGTGGAAATTAAAAATGTGGTCAGGAGAAAAAAATTGAGTTATTGGGAATCACTAACAAGCATCCAACACTGATCACTTCTTAAACAAACAGACTGGACTCTGATAAGATATATCTGACACCCCCAGAACAATTAATCAAGTCTCAGAAGTGGCGAGCGTCAGTAATAATATCTTTCTTGTAGATCGCTGAACATCCACTGAAGACTGTGCTTGTAATAAAACCTTTCTTCCTTTTGTTTCCGTGGTGGAATATGTTGGCACGTACTGCTCTGCTGGGAATGTTATGTGGGAGAAATTCTGGAAGAAGGCAGACTACTGCTCTCCTTTACCTGTCTCCTTCCAATTAAACCTCCATAGATTTATGTCTTAATAAAACAGCAGTTATACTTTCTTTTTTTCAGTTCAACTTTGCAGTTAAAAACCACTACTCCAAACATAATAGGCGCTGTCTGCAATTGCTTAAATTGGGCATAAACATTTATTGCCTCCTTAGCTAACAAATGTAACCTTGCTATTCAAAGGAATGAGGAAAATTCCACTCAAGGTCAAGTGACCTGATGTTTTCAGGCAGCCTCATTACCCACATTAGCGCTGTAGAAGATGAGGCAGAACATCTGGTAGTGCCATAAAAAAGCTAGAAATTTATGCATATTTGCTTTAGCGCTTCATGTCAACACTGAGCCTGTGCTTTCATTTGGGGTCAATGTCCTGAAAAGCTGCCAGTCTCAGTGTTTAAGATTAAGCTCAAAAGATTTCTCGGTCTCTGCAATTCCTTATGTCCAAAACAAAACCAAGGGGATGCTGAAATTGTCATCTCTTGCTGCTTGGCAGCACGATCGGATTTCAGGCAGAGATGGCCCAGCCAACCTGATATGGATTTTGTCTCGTGCATCTGACACCTGCGAGGTAGCTCTTTATGGGAGAGCCATCGGCAATCCTCTGTCATCACGTCTGTCAGCAAAGTTTGCTCACCATAATGACAGTGAGTTGCAAACCTGGAAGAAAAGAGGATGGCTTTGCAGCCTGACAGTTTCTCTGCTCCTCTCGTTCTGCCCTCTAATGAGTTTCTTTGCCAGTGGCTTTGCTTTCAGGTGTGGAAGAGTAGAGGTGTGTCACCTGTTCCTGCAGGAGCACCCCTCCGTAGCTCATTTGAGGTGCACGAGTGCCATTTACAGAGCTCCTTGTTTCTTTGTCTGACTCCCATCCTCATGAGAGTAGTTCTGGATCTTTTTTGCATCCGTGGGTTATGATCACATACTGACAGCTGAAAGACGTTGCTCTCTGGCTTTGTATTTCTCCTGAAGTCTGACACATCCGAGGTGTGGAAGGAGGGAAGTGTAAGATCTGGCTCTACAATTCCTTGTCATGTGGAAACACTGCTGCTCAGAGTATCTTAGCATAGCACTTAGAAGAGCTTTCCCTCCCTTAAAGGCAGGGTAGCACTGCAGAAGAGTGGTGCTGGGCTGAAAAGCTGCCTGAAATACATGTTCAGTACAGCCCTGCTACACGGTGTGACTGCTTTGTATCCTATTAGCACTCCTGCTCATTTCAGAGCAGTGCAAATGTCTCCATTCAACTTTCAGGAGCTCTTGCTGCAGGTGCTGTGATCACCAAAACATGGACTTTTTGTGATCAAAAGATCCCAGAAACTCACTCGCTCCCAGAAGGTCCAGAAATAAAGTCATGCAAACAGAAAGTTACCCAAAGGGTGGCTGTGGGGTATGGCTGTGTTGGTCTGCACCTTGATGTAGAAGGCAGCCAGGAAAAAGGGAAGAAACTGGGTGGAGCAGTGTCAGACCTGAAACTGGTCATCTCCCACTCCCGCCCATTCCTTCCCTGCCTGCATGTTTTCAGCTAAAATATGGAAGGGACAGCAGCATCACCCTCCAGTGAAAATATTTCAGCTTCACTCATCATAATGTTGCCACCAGGGATAATAAACTCACACTTCTGGTGACTGTTTGGAAACTGCTGCAGACAGGAGCACAGGAACAGTACCCAGTGATTAACAGTGGGCAATGCTGCCTTTTCCTAGGTGGCCTTAGTGGAGTTCCATGCAGAGATGTGAAATCAGGATAATCTAAACCCACCATTTCACTCCATATGTTGCATTGCCTTAGCACACTTCCTTGCCTGTATTTTAAAGTGCTTCAATTCAGAGTAATTTAAAACCTCATCAGTACTCACTAGAGGGTTGGGGTTTAGAACCTCAGTCAATTACGTCCATGTGGATGAGTAATAGGAGTAAAAATCACAGTTTTCAGTGCAGAAAAAAAGAGAAAGAAAAAGAAGAAAAGAGATTCTATAGCCTAGCTATTCAAAAGCAATTATATTTTTAGTTACACAGAGAGACATTTTCAGACTTCTAATTGCTCCAAATCTATCTGCAAAAGAGTCATTACATTCCATTTTAACCCCTCTCTGACACCAGGAACTAATGCTGTAATTGAACTGTGTCACCAGTGATCTCAGTTCAAAATCATTAGTGGAGTTGTTCTTTCTCATATTTGCTCTAACATTCCTGCTCGTTGCTTACAGGCATGGGGCCAGGTTTGCTGCCAGCATATGTGGGTACAGCACCACTGAGATCGGTGCTGTTGTGTCCAATTAGGGCTGTGATGAGGTTGGCCCCTTGTGCTAGGAACTTTCATTAACCAATATATTCCCATCACAGACTGGGATCTGTTCACCCAACTACATCCTCTTAAACGTGTGGCAATGCACCAGAATAAAACTCAGTAAGGTCATGCTTTTGAATTATCCCCTCCTTTTTTTTTTTTAATATCAGAACCCCATCTTTGGGCAATTTCATATCCACACACGTGATTCTGATTTCACGTGCAGACAACCAAGGAACAATATTTTTAAAAACCTTGGGTTGCAGTGTGCTCTCTGATTCCTTGTTTATAGCAATGTGTGCGTGTAAAGTACCCTGGGTTCATCTCTTTTCTCTCCGCAGACCTTAACTGAAGAATGAGAGAAACTGAATCAGAATATCATGGTAAACATGTTAATAAGGTCCCATGCAGCTTAGGTGTTACAGGTTTTGTTGCACTTATGAGAAAAAGAAACCTTAAATGTCAGGGATATTTCTAAATGCAGGCTTATAAGGTGATATTTAACTGTAAACAGTATGAGAGTTATTGGCAACTGATAATGTGACTCCTATAGCAATCTGTTAATTAAGATTCTACCCACATTTCTAGTTTAAACTCTGCCCTAAAAATATGCTCTGTACTATAATCTGGAACACAGATTTTAGCACAGCAGTGCTTTTTGTTTGTTTTGTTTTTAATTCCAAAAAATCATTCAGCCATTTTATAGCTGAGAAAGACAAAGACTAAGCTGGAAGTTTCCAAGCCCTCAGTTACAATCTTACACAACTCATCTGAACTCAAGATTAATGCTCGCAAATGCAATAACTCAATCTCATTCCCATGGCGTTTGACAGCTCAGAGCCCAGCATTCAGTCAGCAGGTACTGGAGGGGTTTGCTGGTGCCAGTGTCCATCAAACCAGTTGATTCATACCCTGCCTTACTCCTCTGAGCATGTGCAGGCCAGACAGATGTCATTATTTATGGCCTAGCGCTGCCTGTGCTCCCTGTGATGGAGTGTGCCCCATTTGGCTGTGTTAGCACTTACTGCAAAGTTCTCCTCAGTACAACTCTGTTTTGAGCACAGCCACACAACCAGCCTTTGCTGGCTCACATCTGATCGATGCAGAGCGCAGCAGAAGGTGGTTTGTGGCCATCTCTGTGTGACTGTGCAGGCAGCACCTGAGGACAAAACGCTTTCTGGGCCAAACGGTGCCTCATGACCTGTTGGAAGGGTTACATTGAGATGAGCAACCCCATTTCCATTTTTACCTGTCTGATATTAAAACCAGACTCCCTAGGGACAGAAAACTGAGCTTGTATCTGGGCCAGGATCCTGGCTAACTGGGTCACCACCGTGACTGTGCCACCTGCAGCCAGCTCAGCTCCCAGGGGAAGAGCAAATGCCATGCAGTGACACACACAGTGTCGGACATGCTTCCAACACTTCGGTCAAAGGAAACACAAGTTCTCCCCCCTGACTCAGTCCGCTGGTGCCTTAACAGCCCTTCCCTCTCTGAGGAGAGAGCGTCAGTGCTAGTGGAGACACTCAGTTTTATGGGGTGGAGAATGGATCCTTGGTAAAAGCAGCCCAGTGGTGAGGGAAAAAAAAAGGATAAAAACCCCCCCCAAATAGTTTTAACCTGCTTGGTTTCCCAATATCCTTCCCTGCACCAACACTTGAGGCCTCATCCACCAGCAAGACTTGATGCCAGTCCAGTGGGGGAGCGAGGCAGAGGAGAGTACAGAGGAATCTGCTGTAGCAGCACCGCTGGCTGAAGGAAACTCAATGTGCACAGGGAACTACAGCTCAAAAATTCAGGTGGGATGGTTTAGTGATGACCTGCATCACTCTGTAATCTGCTGTGTTTGTTTGAGAGCTCAGGTTTTGACTCAGGCTATGACCAATACATAACAGCGTAAGATCTGATTGACTTCATGAGCTTTTGGACTGGTTCAACTTCAGCTTCTTTCTGTGAAGCTTAATAAGAGGTTTTATGTCTTTTTTACACAATTGTATCTAAATTTACATTAGTTTTACTATTATTCTATTACTACCAAATCAATAATAGTATCTTTTTCCAGTATTTACTTAGCACAATAAAACCTGAAAAATTACCTAAAAAAGTAAAACCAAAAAAAATTTCCCAAGCACAAACTTGGGAATTAAAAGACTATAAAAACTCCCTACTCCCAGCTCCTTTCATTTTGTGTAGACACTAGCCTGAGCTTCTCTAAAGCACTCAGTACTGTTTGAGCTCAGTTCTCCGAGCTCAGCACCTGTCCACATAAACACCTCTGGCCTTTTAATGGCAGCTGGAGGGCAGCTGTGTGGAAGTTTCCTAACTGCCCTACTCCACAGCAGCTCACAGACCTGCTGCCCCCCCAGCTCCTTCATTTACCCAAAAGGTGCCTTCCCCTCAGCCATTACTGAATGTGCCCAGATCATACAGGAGGCAAGACACCAGAATAAATGCCGATTATTCTTATTACCTGTTGGAAAATAATCATTATCATTACGTTTCCAAAATTAGGTTCCACATTAATGTCTTCCTGTGGTGCCCTTTATATTACACCATAGAGGTTTAATCTGCAACTAGTTTTTCTTGCTTCTGCGGGATTATTTTATCACCTTAATGTTCCTCTAATAGACGGTATTTTTGGCATGTGAAATGATGAGTGTGTATTGTAAACCAATTAGGCTTTATTTTAAAAAGAAACTGTGATAGGCTATGGAGAAACATCACGAAGCACTGAGAAATGCTTGAATTTCTTGATAGTTCCTGCCATCAGAAACTGTGTTGTTTCGCCAGTCTGCTAAACTATTGGAACTGTTTTATTTTTAGATTCTATGGCTCCTCCGCTAACATTTTTCCTTTTCTGTAGAACTAATTACCATCCCATACACCATTGTACGTACCTTCAGTCTAAATCAAAAGTTAGATTTATTCAGCGATTCTTTCTAAAAGAACAGGAGACAAAGACATGCATGCCCTCTAACTAATATCACTTGGTGGAAAATTTCATTTTACCCGTCATCATATTTTAAAGAGTTAATTTCCATTTTGACTGTGTTTTATTAATAGGCCACTGGAAGCTTATAAACACTTCAAGGCTTTTAAGATTGTGTTTTTGCAAAAATGATTAATTATGCAGTGTTATGGATTATGATGCCCTCTTTTCCATGGTTTCCAGACTTCTTGCTTGTTGTCGTGTAGCTCCAACAATTCGATGAACACAAGAATTATTTTTTCCCTGTGTGTTCTAAAAGAAAGTGTGATTCTTTATAAAGGACATATTGCAAATTGAAAAGCTGCCATTCACACAGTCAAGTTGTCCTGTGGTTTATATCATGTATAACGGCTCTACACTTCCTAAAGACTAGTTTAGCACTTGTGCAAGACCTCAGACTACCAGCTGCAGAGACTGACAAGCTTAAAGGCAGCAGAGACAGTGGTAATCATCAAGACTGATTTCCCACACAATACAGACCATACATGTTCTCTCACTATTTCTTCCAAAGGAGACAATTTTTCTTCCTGGACCGTAAGAGCTATTTTATCTCTTAGACAGCAAAGGGACAGTGTCACCTTCTACCGTGTCACCTCATTTTTTGACAAAACAGCATCTGAAAAGTTCCTTTACTAAGTAATTCTTGGATTCTTTATGGACTATGTGAAGCAGAGCTGAGTTAATCTTGAAACAGGTATGTCTGCTGGAGAGTATCAATTTCAGTTCTTAATTAATACAGGCAGTGTGTCCCAGCCCTCCAAACACAGACATAGCTTTCCTACTGTTTTCCTGAGAATATCACAGTGAGTGAGGGGATTTCCTCCCAGGAATATCAGTGATTTTCTCCATACACAGACACAGCAGAGAACTTGCACTTTTGACTTAATCGCAAATTCCCACATCAGAAACCTGATCAAACAGGCCTGCTCTACTCTGCTGGGAGGGCATCCCTGTGCTGCAACAAAACAGTTTTAGAAATGCAGGCAGAAGAGAAGTGATTTGCCAGGAACTGTGCATGGATGCTGCCTGTCTGCAGGGCAGTGTGATGGCCAAGTGCATTCGAGAGCCCTGGGGCTTCTTCACCGATGAGGCACCAGCAGAAAGATGTGCTGATCATGAAGAATCACATTTTGACCTGGCCTGTC
This sequence comes from Mohoua ochrocephala, assembly GCA_013398855.1. Lineage (NCBI taxonomy): Eukaryota > Metazoa > Chordata > Aves > Passeriformes > Acanthizidae > Mohoua > Mohoua ochrocephala. Next base: position 226,827 of record VZTA01006037.1, on the reverse strand, counting down.
CATCCACGTAGAGAAGCATGGTAGGGAGGTAGAGAAATCTCTTATTCCCTCGGGGATTTTTCTTGTTACAGGAGACCAGCAATCCACGTCTTGTGCAGTGAACGGGCAGACAGGGGCGCCCATTCCTCTTGTCCCTGATGTGGTAGCAAGCTCAACTGAGCTTTCATGGACAAAAAAATAGAGGAGCCTAGAAGGCAAAAATGACCTATCTGCTCTCTAGTCTAGGGCTGGGGGTGGAGGGGGCTGCCGTGACCTATAGTCTGGCGTGCACTTTTCACGCGGAGCTGGACAGACACATGAAGCCTTTCCTCCAGGGACACTGGGAGATGGAATTCTTATCTGCCACGAACAGTTAGCATGGAAACAAACCATTTACTTGGTTTCACGGCTAAAATGCAGCAGCTATGCCTGCCACCGCTCTGCTAGAATCTGACATAGCAATTCTTAATCATGCTTTGGCTTTTCTTTGTGCTTTCCATCCTTATTCTTGGAGGAGTTGGCACAGCTGATGAATTCTACCTTGCAGGAAATTCAGAGAACGGCATCATGTTACAGACAGGAAAGACAGAGCCTGCTGACCAAGAGCGAGCGGACATGTGGCACCTTTTACCTGCACCTGAGGTGATGAAGGAGCTGCTGCAGCTCTCCCAGCGCCGTGGCGAATCTCTGCTCTCCCAGCAGAACATACTGCTCCTTCAGCTGCTCCTACTGCTCCTTCAGGCTCCTTCAGCTGCTCGTGAAAAGGCTCCCCAACCCATTTCAGCCCAAACGAGTGGGCCCTGCTTGAGAGGGCGATGAGTAAATCTCTGCCACCCCATCCGGGTTCAAGTGCATTCCTGCAAGCAGCTCAGGCTGTTTTGCCTCTGGCAAGGATGGGTAGCTGGGAGGCAGGGTCGGGCTGATAACCTCTTCAGCTGGCACTGCTGCTGTGGCTGGAAAAAGGATGTGTGCTCACACAGTGACTTGCTCAGGGTGAGACTGCAGCATAAAGAGACTTAGAGCTGCTTTCGTTAATAAGCAGAAGACAAGCACAGGGAAGGCAGGAAAAAGTTCACAGCAGACATTCTACAGAGCAGTGAAAAGAGAAGAAACTAGGGAAGCAAAGGGGAATAACAGTTTATTAGAATAAAGTCCTTTACTCAGTATTAGAAGAAAGGACGTCTTCTGCCATTCTTCACTTTTTGCAACAAAGTCTGTATACAAACAACTCCTAGTTTTATGAGGCAGCAACAAAAAAATACTTCTCCAAAACTGTTAGACAGTGATAATTAAAGCTGCTTTTGAAGAGACTGGATTTGAACCACGGCTTGACAGGGAGAGAGCATTATGCGGTACCCTGCCCTCCCTCTGCATCACACAGCCTTTCCATTGCAATGAACTCACTAAAAATGAAAGTTAAATCACATCAGACAAACACATAATGAGCTTGTGCTGCAATGTTTAATAAGTTAATCAAGTATGTTAATGATACATATTTACAAGAAAGGACTTTGACTCAAAATCAAGTCAGGAAACAACAAAGGCTAGTAATAAGAACAGCTTTGCATTGACAAAGTCCAGATGAATATGAGATAATTTGGGCATCAAAAAGAGAACAGAGAAACTGGTAATAGATGGAGCTATGAAGAAGAGCTGAATTTCACAGCATATCCAATTACAGAAGTCATTACTGATGGGAAGAGCAAAACAACTTGTCTATACAGGATGTGAGTGGAACTCAGTGGATTAAATTGTCTAAATCTGTACCACATTTCACATTTATTTTTAAAAGTGGCTTGATATGTGGAATCCGAATCCCAAACTCTTGGAACATCTGGAATGCCTCAGGTTTTTGGTTGGTCCATTAGAAATTAAGGCAGTTGTGAGTTTAGGGTTTCAAACATTATTTCCCCCTTTACAACATAAAGCATGCTTGGAGTCATTTGGATTGAGGTTTCTGTTTTTCCAGTCAATTCTCATGTCTTTAAAAATAAAATGACTGGAGTAGAATCATCTAGTTGTGAAAGCCCCCATTTTAGATAATGTCATGGGTTGACCCTGGCTGGATGCCAGATGCTCACCAAGGCCTCCCTATCACTCCCCTCCTCAGCTGGGAGAGGGAGAGAAAATGTAATGAGAGGCTCATGGCTCAAGGTAAGGACAGGGAGAGATCACTTCTTAATTACCATCACTGGTAAGAGAGACTCAACTTGGGGAAATTAAGTGAATTTACTACCAGTCAAAGCAGGGTAGGATAATGAGAGGTAAACCTTAAAACACCAAGAGTCACTACCATCGTTGCTGCTGAGCTCAGCCTCAGCCAGCAGTGGGTTTATCTTGGAGCCAGCTCGCATGGGCTCTGTCAGACATGGGAAAATTCCTGGCAGCTTCTCAGAGAAGCCCCCGTTGTAGACCTCCCACTACCAACAACTGGCCATGCAAACCCAATGCAGGTAAAAAAGTCATCCTCTCTTGATCTCAAAACCATGAGACATATTTAAACGGCTGAAAATGAAAGAAGACTAAAGTGTATCCCAGTGTCTTTCACTGAAGAGATTTTTGTTTCTACTTTCTTTCCTTGAGAGAGGAAAATTATTGGTCCAGAGGCAGAAATATGGCTTATAGTTCTGGCGCTAGCTTGAACCAAGCCTGAACAAAACATCTCTGAGCTCAGATGCAGACCTACTATACTGTATAATCCATTCATTTGGGTGCATTTTGTTCATCTCATCACACTCAAATCCTTCTTGGTCCCCCAGAAATGTGTAATGTCTATCAATGTTTAACATCTATTTGGTTGACTCTGGTGCACCCACTTTGCTTGAAGGAAAGCTCCCTGGGGTCAGATGGAACTGAGCCTTAAATGTGTATATAAAGTATCTGCGTTCTCTTCCTTTAAAATCTTTTGCTTCCCTAAATTTATTTAAGTTTATTCTCAAGGGTGATAATTAAAACTTGGAATTCAATGATGCTCAATCATTTTGAATTTCTTTTATCTTATATGTCTATTTTCTTGCAGAACTACGTGTATTTTAACTTAGTAATCTGGTTTTGCTTTGCAGGATTTGCCCATAAACATCCATTAAACATTCTGTCCCGGAATGGGGGCTGTTCTTAAGCAACGTGGCTGTTTGAGCTTTGTGAGTGGTTAACTGAATGGTAGGGACTGTTTCTGCTCCCTCCGTTGCAGGGCAAAAATGTTGCAATTTGGATAGCAAGGAGTAAGAGAGCTCTTTGGATACCCAGCGTTCTCTGTGCTGGAGTACCCAACACTCCGAAGCACTGATTTATTTTTCAAGGTTAACACTTTTCAGCAAAGTGTGATTGCGAGTCGCCTAATGTTTTACGTCTGAAATTCGGCTTTATTTGTAATAGGGACTGCACTAACAGCTCCATCAGAAGCCTAAACATTTTGCTGAAGGATGAAAGGCATTGTGACAGTGCTTGAATGGCTAATACTTTTCTCTTGTAAACTTCATAACCCAGATGTTAAAACCTCTTGGAGCTCTCGGTGATGAATTTCGTTAACTCATTATGTGTCATCGGCAGTGGCTTTCAAACGACAGCTTCACAAAATCCCACTGAAGACCGGTGGCCAGCGGGATACATCATCTGATGTCTCTGAAAGATTTTGGTTGGGCTGCTTTGACAGCCAGAATTCAGCATGCCTCAGACCCTGGCAGAGAGGGAGACTGCCAGAGACTGCATAAAGGAACAGAAGCTTTCCTAGTGCTGCTTCTCTCTTCCTTTGCTTCTTTCCTGTTCTCATCTCGAGGGCTACTTTCACTTGGTCCTTCTGACAGCTGCACTTTTGCCTCCCAGTTCCTCTCATCAGTTGTTCTGCTTTTTACAGTAAAACACAGAGACTAGCTAGCAAGGAGATGTTTTTGTGGACTGCAGTGAATATCTTTTTCCTTCAGGTTTAACCTCATTGCACACACTGAAGTTTTCCTGTATTGTTCTTGGCTTTTTTCTTTTTTTAACTTTCTCTGCACTGAAAAGCTTAGCCTCAAAGCGCATTTTTCTCTCAGCTCTTGCAGCAGGAAAAAAAAAAGTAGCTGTGCCATAGCTTTAGTTTTTAAATTTCTTCTAATTGTTGGACAGACTATTTCTTTTCCACTACAGCAGACTGTCTATGTCTAGCTAAGAAATAATGGGAAATAATAATAAAGCAGTTAAGGTATTGAATATTCGTGCGAGGCACGCACTTCATCCCGAGTCTTTTCTGCTCTTCATATGCTCCTGTTTAGTCCCTGTTATTGTTCACTCAGCATTTTATAATGACAGGCGTATAAACATTATAGAACTGTGCAGCTGGAGCATGCCTGAATGCAAATCACCTCGCACAGGAAATTGTGTAGCGCACTCAGTACCTGAAAATAAACATCCAGATAATGAACATGGAGACTCTTTGGATGTGAGTGGAATTACACTAATTTACAGCAGCTAAGGATTTACTTATGCATATACCTCAACAAGCAGGTGAAAAGCAGCTTGTCCTGTTCATAATTGGCACCTTTCTTGGCACAGTTCCTCTCACCAGCCCCTCAAAATTAGATGTAAATTCACCTCCTTCCCTCGAGATTGAAATACTGGGGCTTGAGGGACTTGACTTGGACATGATTTAGGTATAAAATGATTTTAAGTGCACAGACATGTCAATCCAGCACAAAGGTTAAATTTCTTCAGGGAGAGAAATCTCTGCAGTCTTGTCCCTTTCCTTGAACTGATGTGTCCTCCAGATAAAATGCCAGACAGTTTAGGAGGCAAGGAGCAGATTTCGAAAATTGTAATGAAAGGAAGACAGGCTCTTCGGCAAGGAGCTGATGCAGCGCAGCTACCTGAGAAAGCAAGTCAATTGAGCTATGATGACAGAAACTGGGTCCTTCCCAGTAGTTCCTTTCTCTCCTTGTCCTTCAAAAAATTTAGAAGGGTTTATTACAGCCCCACGGCAACTAATAGGAGCAGATCTAAAATTAAATAGGTAATTAAATATACACAGTCCTTTCACAAAGAAAATGAGTTTTGCACCAAAACCTCACAAACAGTTTCTGTTTTGGATATGGCAAATTACAGTAACAAATACTATAGAGAGAATAGGTTGGGCTAAGGTTCCAATTTGGTAATTTTGCTTGCACCGAGTATGTGCTTCGTTTTAATTACTGCTTTGTGAAAAACTCCAGTGGCCTCACATACCATACAAGCTTTAAGGAGGGATTTGTAGTGTTTCTTGCCCTTCCATTTTCCTCATGGAAAATGTTGATCTGTCTGCCTGAAGAACCATTGAGGTTCTGAATCAAGGCAAGGAAGGACCAGAGAATACCCCTGCCTTACATCTTGAGTGGCTGTTTACACTTCAACAGGAGCAGACTAAATCAAAATGACACTTTCTGATACTTTGTGTTATGCAAATTGTTCCACAAGGGGTAATACTAGCACTCAATGAGGACCAAAGACCCACAGAAAAAGACTTGCACAGCAATTAAATGTGAGCTGAGTGAAAGGCTGCTGTTCATTCATAGGGCCAAGGGCTAAATGTCTTCATTTTGCAGCCTGTGGAGGAGCAGTCAGGAACGGGGCAACCACTTCAAGCAAAACACGGCCTTCACGTAAACCTTTAAAGACATTGCACAGGCACTTGGAATGAAACAGCTACGTGATAGCAGAATGTATCAGCCTATCATCACGCAAAAAAATCCTCACACCTTTAATATAAAATGAGTGGAGATGTCTCCAAATGACAGGTATGAATTCCTCTGTGCTGAATACCGGGACTGTCATCCTCCTTGGCTCATTGTGACAGCAATGAAAAGCACATTGTGCACAAACTTACACACGGCGAGCTCTGCTGCATGTTGGGAAACACGGTGTCTGTCACCATAACACACCCCCCTGCATGCCCCCATCTTAGTACATTTCCGTAAGTTTTGTGTCAAAAACCATGAATTCATCCACCGTTCAAGAGGGATTTTGCATGTAAAGAAACCAGAATTAAGTTCAGAAGCTACCTGGTAGCACAGACAACCCGTACCCAAGTAATATCTCATCTATCCAAAAATGTAGCAGAAGACTATTTAGAAGAATACTTGAAAAGCTTTTCAAAACATAATCTTCAGCATTGTATAAATACTCTTCAGTCATGGCATTCCTCAATCTGACTTGAAAACATGCCTGAAGGTTCCAGCTGGACTGTTGCTATTCCTTCCCCAGACAGACCTGAGATAAAAGTGAGCTAGGCAAGAAAAAAGGGAAAGCCTATGCAATTGTGCTCTGGAATGTCTGGCTAAATTTCTTGGTAACGTGGCATCAGTGGGGTGAACATGTTGGTTTTAAATTCCTCGAGTGGTCGCTAAGCAAAAAGTGCAGAAAGGTCAGGGTAACACAAAACTAAGACTGGTTCTAGTGCTACTTTTGTCCTTGTCAGCTCCCTGACAGGAGCAACCTGCCACCTCCACTTCAGTGAAGAGCAAGAGAGGAGCAGGGCATCCTTCTGAGCTTGTCCTCCACCACACATTCATAATTTCGGTTCATTTCAGAAGACTCCTTAGTTATGCTACACTAGACACACTTTAGCTGACTTTTGGGGTGCATAAGACTTTTAAGATCAGGAAGTCCAACATTTAACCCAATGCTGCCCAGTCCACCACTTAACCATGTCCCCAGGTGAAACATCTACACGCCTTTTAAAGATCACCAGGGATGGTGACTCAAACACTTCCCTGGACAGCCTGTTCCAATGCTTAATAACCTTTTTGGTGAAGGATTTTTTCCTAATATTTAGTCTAAACCTTCCCTGGTGCAACTTGAGGCCATTTTTCTTGTCCTATTTCTTGTTCCCTGGGAGAAAAGCAACTCCCACCTCAGTACAACCTCCTTTCAGTTACAGACAGTGATAAGGTCTCCCCTGACCCTCCTCTGAAGTCCTTTTTCACCAAGCAGCTTTCCAGACACTGCCCCCAGCGTCTAGTGCTGCGTGGGGTGGATGTGACCCCGGGGCAGGACCTTGTTGAACCTCAGGACATCAATCCAGCCTGTCCAGCTCCCTCTGCAGACCCTTCCCACTCTCCAGAAGATCAGCACTCCTTTCCAACTCAGTGTCATCTACAAACTGATTGCAAGTACACTTGATTCTCTTGGCCAGACCATTGATAAAGATATTACACAGGACTGGCCCCAGCTCTGAGCCCTGGGGAACACCACTGGTGACCAGCTGCCCACTGGATGTAACTCCATTCACCTCCTCTCTGGGCCTGGCCATCCAAGCAGTTTTATGCCCAGCAAAGACTGCCCATAAAATCCATGAGCAGCCAGTTTCTCCAGGACAATGCAGTGGCTTTACTGAAGTCCAGGTAGACACCATCCACAGCTTTTTCTTCATCCACTAAGTGGCCTCATGGAAGGAGGCGCAGTGGGTCAAGCAAGACCTGCCTCTCATAAACTCAGGCCAAAAGGGCCTGATCCCCTGATTGTTCTGCATGGGATATGTGATGGCACTCCAGGTGATCTGCTCCATGACCTTTCCCAGCGCTGAGATCAGAGTGTAGCTCCCCAGATCTTCCTTCCAGTCCTTCCTGTAGTTGTGCATTATACTGTAATTTAGTGTATTGAAAAGTAAATTTATCTCAAGTTCTATAAGGTCAGCAGAGGAAGACATTACTGAAAAGAATTTGAAGAGTAGTATGAAAAACACGGCATGTTTCAGGGTTCTGCTCTGGTCCTGTTAGCATTTATGCCCCAATTGTGGTTGATAAACAAGAGCAATCATGTGTCTGAGATGAGGGGGTGGTCACAGGGAGATCAAAGCTGATGTCCCCTTGTCCCTGGGGAACTTTGAGGAATGTGAAGTCAGAAATGTGAACAAGGGGTTTTTCTCCTGGGTGCCATCAAATTCCTGTTCTGTTTCACTTGATTGAATGGGATCCCCACCAGGGACTTCCTGTGCTCCTGCCTAATCAGGTGAAAACACAGTGAAAGACGTGACTGGCCATCTGTAGGGAGCAATGTCTGGGCTACAGACAGAACACATTTCCCTTGCTATAAACGAATTCAGGCCGGTATTCATCACCCTTCCCGAGGCCCTGCTTCAAAATTCACTGTGATGGATTATAGATGCCATTACCAAAAACATCTGAGAACAAGTCTCTGTGGGCTACATTTATCGGCACAAATACAGACATTCTTTGTTAAAATGGATCTTACACCCCGTCCAGGTAGACGTAAGGGTGATTGCTGCAGCCTCCTGGGTTTTTAGGGGCTTTCATATTGGGAGTGCAAAAAAGCTCAGGAATGAAAGTTCTATTGCCTTTGTTACTATTGGTGGTGGTGGTATTATTATTTTTTTTCTTATTTTTTTTTCCAGCTGAGAAAGGAGGCATAGGCCGGTGACAATAGATGTCCAATGAGACCAAATGTGAAATGAGCCCAACTCAGTCAGTCACAGAATTGTTGATGGCTGTTCCAGATGGTGGAAAAAACAGGAGGAAAGGATCTACCGCACACCGTGGAGACATAAAGATGAGAAAAGAGAGGAAAGAAGCCTAATAGGTGCAAAGAATAGGTTGAATTCAAGGGAAGGTGGTCTTATTGTGACGTAGTTGGGTAAGAGAAAAGGTCATGATTGACTGGAAGATTAAGTGATTGGCAGATGTTCTCAAGCAGCAGCTTCCCACATAAAGCAGAGGTTTTGAGTTATCTTGTTTGTTGTGCTGGGGATACAGGTGTCTCTCCTGCCAGCATGTGAAATAACACTGCAACGTAGTGCACAGTAAGACTCAAGAAAACTTTTAAGACCTGGGTGCGATGGTAAAGAGCTACTTTTTTAACCACGTATTCAAAATAAGTGTCGTCTTTGACATCAGCAACATCTTATGATGTGGCGCCTGTGACCATTTTCCACAGAAGTACAGCCATCTCTCTCTGTTTTAAGCCTCTGAAGTAGGACTGGGAGATGTAGCAACTTGTAGAATCCCAGCAGTGAGTTTATGAATGATGCATGAAACAAAATCTACCTCCGCCTGATGCACAAAGGGAATATCAGACAGGGTTGCGAAACCACTGCTGGACCGGGGTGCTTGATGTGATATTCAGTTCAGGCAAAGCCAGGAAAGTCCACCAAGCACATTACTTTCAAAGTATGTGTGCAAAAGTACCACGAGTAAAAAGAAAGAGATGATGATGTTCGGTTGTTTGCATAGTGAGTTTTTTCCCTCTTCCTCCCTTTCCCTTGCTGCCATTCCCTTTCCCAAAGCAGCTTTCCTCAGATTGGGCAGGAGTAAAGACTGTTCTCATCTCTCCTTAAATAGATTCTTCAGAAACTCGTTGCAGTGAAATATGCCTAATACATTTCCAAGGAAGTTATTTCCCTTAAAAACAGTGTTCTGTGACCTTTTTAATAATGAAATATCTTCCCATATTGTGCATACTAGCAGAGGGATCTAAGAAACACTGGAAGTTATTTCTGTGGTGTAAAAAACCCCCTATCTTTTCCCCAGCCTATCCTGATTTTTCAGATGATGGAACAGAAATAGTGGCAATATAACAAACCAGTTTAAAGGTGCATGTATCTAAAATATGGGGGGTTATTTCTTACATGATGACCAAATATGATGCAAAACCTAGTGAATTCAAGAGGTCAAAAAATGTCTTTCAACTCCACAATGATTTTATATACACTACCTTATACATCACTTGGAGTTCTAAATTTCAAGTCATAGAGGCCTTCTCTACAAAACAGCAATGGAGGTAGAAAACACACTAAAAAATATTTTCTTTCCTGTTCTACATTTCAGCATGGGAATTTTTAGTTACTGAAACCTGTTTCTGGTTAGCAGGCATTTGTAATAGGCTTTAACTGAATCGCTTGTGCCAGTGGAGAGATGAGTGTGAGGATCAATGCACCTGTCAGCAGCAGCAAAGATGACAAATCAGCAGGCAGAATAAGTCACCTTCCTACTCCTACAAAAAAGCCAAACACAGAAATGTATTTTCTTGATGCTGATGCATCATCAAATATTCCACATCAGTGGAACCTGAAAAAAACCTTTGCTCCCCACATATGTATCCCCACCACTGACAAACTTCAGAATGTAAGTGCTATGACCATTTTCTCCAGCATTTTGTTAAGATGTAGGGCTTCAAGAACTTTTATCTTTTATTAGATTTAAAAAATAACTAGAGAAAAAAAAGTAGAGATTTTGGAGTTGTCTTACAAAGTCTGGTAAGAAGCATCACCTTGAAAAGAAAGCTAAAAAAAAGTCAGATATATTTGCTTGTAGCTTAATTTAATTTTGCTAATTGATTAGATCACTTGAGAGGAAAGCACTGACAGATGTGACACACATTAGCAGGGAGAGAGTTGACGGGTCCTATGGAACAGACACAAGAAAGAAACCATTCATGTCTACAAAAAATAGGGTGAGATGGCTAACTGGAATAGCACAGAATGCAATATCTTCATTATTGTCCTTTTGAGTAACCAAGGGAGTTACAAATTGTAATATATACTTATTATTTGAAGGGATCTGTAGGGTTTCCCTTGTGGTATGCTACTGAGGAGCCAGAGACATTTTGTGAAGAAGGGTAGAACTGAAGATTTCTGCCCTTTATTGATTATCTGCAAAAGTTCTTGCTTCTACACACATTATTCAATTCTTAAATGACAGCACTGGCTGTCATTTAAATAATTTTTTTTTTCTTTATATCTTTTCTAGGAAGAGTAGATGTAAAATCAAAGTACTTTGAGGGTCTACTTATGGGGACATTCTCAACGTATTCATTATATCATCCTGGAAGATCTGGGTCCATTTAATGAGTGTGTGGAAAGGTTTCAGGGCTTGTTGAAGATGGTATTGCTTGAGAAGCAGAAATGAAATAGCACAAAGTAGTATTTACCTGCATTATTTCCCAGACCCCATTTCTGCTGTAGCGTGCAGAATGCAGTGAGGGTATCTAACAGTGGTCAGGTAGAACTGTGGCTGGAAATCAATTATACTGGCAGATAAAAATGGTACATTCCAGTGCACAATTACACCTGAACACTGGCTCTTCAGTGGGGGCTTGGTACCTATTTGTTTTTTTGAAGTTTTTCCAGGGAACAGCTGCTCATTCCTTTCACTGTGTCATATTTGAAGCACTGAACTAACACGATTTTAATTCAGAGAAGTGAGGGCAGGCCAAAAGACAATCTGAAGGCAGAAAACCTGGGAGCAGCTCCTGCATTATAAAGTTACCAGAACGCCCCTCCAAGGCTGCTTTTACTTGCATGGAGAAGTAAGAAAAAGCAGGAGAAGTCCAGCACCCAAACTCAGTCACTGGGAATTCAACATATTCCCCTGGAGTAAGCTGCACCTTCAGCAGCCCTGCATTTATCACATCTGACACGAGACAGCAAACTGAGACAGCTGCCTCCAACGGGTGTTGTCACTGGTCAGGACAGAAGAAAGGAGAAGGTGGTGAGATAAAGACAAAAATAGGTGAGAACAATTAGCCTCTGACATACAGTATAATATGGTCATCACCAGCTTAACTGAGGATAGAAGCTGCATCAGGAATGTGCTCTAACAGGAGTACAAGCTTTGCAAGGTTCATTTGCAAAATGCCACGTATTTGCATTATCTGGGAGTACTTTGCATTTCTGTTCCCCAGTTATTTTCAGACAGGTGAATGCTAATAAAGATCCCCGGGTAGCAAAATATTAAGAAGATTTAGCATGTGAAAAACCACTTGATGTGGTTAAGGGTAACCACATTAAAGTGCGGGTCACCTAATAGTTTAAAGGAGGATGCGATTCCCATTGTGTCTCAGGAAAACTTCAGCCATGAGGCCTCCCAGCGACAGGCCCAGGCCAGCACACTGCATGCTGTCTTGAAGCCTGGAGACCAAAGTCGCCTTTCTAGATCCATCAGCTGTTTCATTTTCTTGGGCATGTTGTTTTGCCATTTATCCTGGGGACAGGGAAAATGTCTGCACACAGACTGACTCTGCATCTCAGCACACACGAGCTCTGCAAAGCACCTTGCTGACAGACACAAAGCACACTTCAGCCAGCAGGGCAGAATGGGCGGTTTGGTTACAGCAGATAGGAGCTGGCAGTAAATGGGTAATACCTAATTAGGGCTATCTGCAGATTCCCCGTCCCTAAAATGGAGCCGTTGGAACTTCACTCCATTGTCACACAGTTTCGCACCATGGGGGTAAAAGCTCGACGAAATGTTTGGAATCGCTGGAATTCTCCATATTAATGGAGTGACCTGCCATCTGCTGCTCTGCCCACGCTCGTGGTCTGCTGCTCCATGCTTAAGCATCCATTCACAAGAGAGGAATGTTTGTGTGGCAGGCAGCTAGGACTCTATTGTACAGGTCTTTACAAACATTGCAGTGTGTTTTCCCAGGCATTTTTAGCTCTGTCTCTAAACACTTAGTTTGCCTGTGGGGCTTTGTTTTTTGGGTTTTTTTTTTTAACCTCAAGGAAAAGAAATCTCACAGCTTAGTGAGACACTGTTAATGTTTTCAAAAAGTAGAGATACACATGCACACACATATAATATTTTAACATAGATTTCTGTGCATACATACATATGTATAAAAGTAAAATTACTGAGAGATGGTATGAATATCAATTTTGGAATTAAATCCCGCTGTAACTGAGTCTAGAGAGAGACTTTTAGGGCAATTAAATATTATTTTTGCTGACAAAACTGCCTTGGGAAGTTCCTCAGCACTGCCCTGACCCAGCTGCTGCCCCTCTGCTGCAGTTTGCCGTCTCCTTGACGGAGGCAATGCAATTGTTTGTGGAACACTCTGTGTCTCAGACCCTTGATACAATCCGGGGCAAAAAGAAAAACACCAGGAAAAAAAGGCTTTTGTTCTTGTTTTTTGTTTGTTTGTTTGCTTTTCAACACAGATCTCCCTAATCTGGTCCGTGAAACGATCCCACAAGCAGCCGTGCTGGCACGTCTGAATGAGTGTGGGAGCAGGCAGAAAGGGCTGAAGGGCAGTGGAGGAAGGGCAGCTCATTTTGCCACCAAGGAGCACATACCATGCAACTAATCCAAACAGCTCTCAGCAACAGTGAACCAGAACTTAAAACCTTCTAAACTATGGCTATATTTGATTCGTGTATTTGACACTTTAAATATTCTAGGTGTGGGGGTGCATTTTTTAAAAAAATTATTCTCTTTAGTTTTTTCACTAAGGCACACTGACAAGAGACTATTCATTCCTTCCAAAATGGAGTGTCAGACGCTGAAACGCAGCTTTAAGCTAAAGGAATTTCTTTTTTTGTAACATCTTTCTTGTCAGTGAAATAAACAACCGGCATGCATTTCCAGTTGGTGCTCAATTCTTCCTCATATTTGAGTCAGGCCTTGTACATTATTACATGAGTGCTATTGTTGCAGTTAAACACATACAGATCACTGGGTGTTTGCTCCTCAATGAAGCAATTTTTTCCCCTAGGATAAGTAATTGCAGGCATTTTATTTATGGAAAGCTCAGTACTGAACATGCTCATGCAGGTCCAGCAAATAATATAAGTGTATGCTTAACCCCAGGGGTATAATTTCTGCTGCACTCATCAGGCACAATATTTGCCTGCTAAGAGCAAAGCATGGGTCTCACTGGATTACAGCCAGCATGCTCAGAACTTCCCAAAACTGAGCTCATAGCTAATTGAAGTTACTGCATGTGCTTCAGCAGGAGTTAGTCACCTGAATACCATTGGAGATCTGGTCTTAAGGACTCTCTGGAATCCTACTAATCCCTTTTTCTCAGCCATGTTTTACTGCAGTCTATACACAGCTGCCTGCTATTTATTCTTCCAGAAGTATCCTTTTAACAGTTTTAAATCGGTTTCCTTATCCTTTATGGTGCCTCTGTAATTTTTTTTATTTTAGTATGAAAGCAAACAGGTGCCTCTGTCTAACCTTCTTTGTTCTAGTCAGTCCTGGATACATTTATGCTTTGTCATAATTTATTTGCTCCTTTCTAAAGCATTCACCTTTATAATCACCGTGCACACAGGAGACATCTTGCTATTCCTCTGATACTATTTTTCCTTGTCCTTCTCTGGATCCATTTGCTTTACCCTTTTTGAAGTGCTGTGCCCAGAATTGTAAGCAGTATTCAAGGTGAATGTACACTCTCAGTTTACATGATGAGATATTCTTAGTGGCATTCTTTCACTTTCTGAAGATAGACTTGTTTATTTTATTTGAATCTCGGCTTCCATCAACAGGTGGTTTTTATCAAGGACACTGTGATGAAAGCTGCTTTATTTTTTTCTGCAGGCACACCCACGGGAAACTCATAAGTCCACCTGCAGCTCAGTATTTTGCTGTCAATTTGCTTCCATTCAAATTCCTTGACCAGTAACATTTTGTCTTGGATTTAAATGTCTCTTTCTCAGGCCCTTCTCAACCCAAAGGTTCAAACATGGAGAAACAATGGTACTCATCCACACACCAAATCGTGGCTGAATTGCCATTTAATTTATCCTTCCTTCAGCTGTTCCCCAGTACAGTTTAGGGCATTCTCCACACACACATCCAGCTAAGGTGACAGTCCCACTGCATATACAGGTAGGCAACTCCTCTTTCCCTTCCATGCTTACAAATGCACATGAATAAGCAAGGAAACAAGCAGAAGTCCTACACAGACAGATCTCCACATTCCCAGGATGCAACTTCTTGTTGTTTCAGCAGCAAGTTCCTCTGCCCAAGAGTGAGGGGCTCCATTGTCCAGAGATTGGCACAGTCTGTGTTCATTCCTTTTTTCCTGTAACAATGCTATTTCACATTGTTCACAAGCTTTGCTTTATCCTCCTTTGCCTCTTTAGGCAAACAGTGATAAATTTGCTGCACCCTTCCAGTCAAAGAGTTGGGGGTTTTTTAATTTATTTTGCAAGTCAACCCCTCCCTGGGCTGAAATCAAACTGCTTACTACAGCCTGTGCTGCTGACAACTTAGCAACTCCTAATTAATTGTGTGACCCTCCTTTCTCATCCCACAACTGCGTAGCTGCCTTTACGGTCTCCCAAGGGACATTGTCAGGAAATCTCCAGCAGGTGGGACAGCTCATGTGTCATCTCCTACAAATGAAGGCTGAGAGACTACTCACCCAAGCTCGAGCACAGATAAGTACCCTAAAATTAGCCGGGCATTTGGTGGCAGCAGCTGTACGTAGCAATGCACTGCAAGATGTAGAGACAGATGGCATGGCAGAAAACACGGATGGTGTGTTTATTGTCTGACTGGAGGCCTCTCTGCCTCCCTCC
This sequence comes from Mohoua ochrocephala, assembly GCA_013398855.1. Taxonomy (NCBI): domain Eukaryota; kingdom Metazoa; phylum Chordata; class Aves; order Passeriformes; family Acanthizidae; genus Mohoua; species Mohoua ochrocephala. The sequence goes on along the minus strand of VZTA01006037.1, from coordinate 211,577 downwards.
TCTAACATCTTCGCAGGGTATTTGGGGGATAAAATGGGATTCCCTTTCTGCCTCCCTTTCCACTGCCTCTGTAGTCAGCTTCTCTGGAATTTCCCTCCATTCAGAGTTGGTCATTCCCACCACTTCTCTTCTGCTTTTGACTTCTTTATATTAGAGCCTTCTTTTATATTTTTTGCATGACTCTCACTTCACATGGTAGCAATAAACACAAAAATATGGTTCCTAGAGCATGTTGGCATTCATGAGGGGGGCAAGTGTACATATTAGCATTTACTTCAAAGCAGTCAAAGGAAAAATTTTAAATATTTATACCAAAGGATGTTCATGGATGCATGTTCTGCCAAAAAAACCCCCCAGAATACATGGAAAAAAGAAAGCTTTCTTTTTTTAAAAAAGTTATTTTCAGAAGAGAACCAGAAATGGAAACCAGTAAAGTTTTAACAAAGTTCTGGCAAAGTTTCCAATGATTCTTTCAAAATCAAGGAATTTTTTGCAATTAAAGTTAAATTTTAAGGCAATTCAGTTCCAAGAGATTTCCTCAGCACAAGTCCCTGAGCTCTGTCACACACAGGTAGCTCCAGACCCGGGACACCCACTGATTTTCTTACTGCAGCAGTAGCATTGCACAGCACTTCTTGGGGGGGCAGGAGGAAATTAAAACAGAAAAAACTGACTAACAAAATTTCAGAGGAGGTTAAGTGACAGTACCAGTGTGTCTCGGGGTGTAAGGGTGTGCAGTGGCCACTGGGGTAAGTGTTCCATGGCCTCCAGAACACGTGGGAATAGATTGCTGTTTCAAACGCCCCCGATCAGCTATCAACCCCCCCAGGACGGGGTGGCACAGCCTGCAGAGAGCCAGTGATGTGTATTTGCAGCCAAGGCCCAGCACAAACACACAAAAACAAACACCTATCACTGCCGAGGGGCTGGTGGTCTTCCCTCAGCAGGACCAAGGCCGTGCCTCTCCTCAAGAAGCACATCGGTAGCTAAATCTTCTTCTCTTGGGCCTTCTGCACCTCCACTCTACTGCTCTATACCTTCCCCCTCTCATTTCTGCTTTCATGCCCCTCTTCTCCTCACCCTAAGTGTCCCTCCATGGCACGGTTTTATGAAGTCACTCTGGCCTTTGAGGTTGCTTTGCTGGTGCTGATACAGCTCTCCCAGTCTGGCAGACATATTCTCCTTCCAAAAGGGCTGCTTCACAGCTTCTTTATTTACCCTCTTCCCTTTGAAGTCTTCTTTTCTGTGAAGGGCAGACGTTAACTGGGTGTGCCCATGAGGGACTCACCCTGGAAAAGGGACTCTCAGAAGCAGCCTGGCAGGAAGATCAGTGAGTGACAAAGGGCAGCAGAAGAGCATGGCTCCTGGCTTCTCTACCTCCTCTGCTGCCCATTGCCTCACAAAGGGCAGCAGAGACTGGAAATGGATGCTTTACCCATGTTGTTTTTAAGTGCTAAAATTCTTTTTTACTTTTGACTGTAAGATTTTGGGTTTTGGCGATGAATTAAATAAGATTTTCTCACTTAAGTCTGCTTTTCCCAGATGCCCTCTAAATTCACTCTGCCCGTGGGACCTTCAGTCTGCAAATATAAGTGTATATGGACAAAGACAGGGGGTGCATCCTCATGCTCCCTGACACAGCTTTCCCTAGCTGCTTTTGCCCTATAACAGCTACTGATGTAAACCCTGAGCACTTGCAAACTGGATGCCAAACTTGTGTTCGCATGCTCCTGACAAACACAAGCCACAAAATCCCCAGGCATTCCCCAGCCTGCTGAACATTGCTGTGACCTTCACTCCGACACGGGATAGAGTGGCTGGGGGCAGAAAGGAGCTGCTGATCTGTGATTGCTTTTGAGGCAGTGAATCACAGCCATGTTATCCCAGAACAACGGGATGGCGTATCTTCCAAATCACTGAAAATTTCAATTTCAGCCCACGAGTGGCATCGTATGACCTGTTTTGATAAGAGTTTCTACCTATCTTTCATCAACTGAAAATAACTGAACTGCAATCTTTACACACTTCGAAGTCTTATTTACAGTTTCTACAATCTTTTCTTGTTAATTAAAATCTGAAAATGCTATTTACATTGCATTACAGGATCTCCAGCCTACGAGCATTGTCATGTGTGACAATGTTTGTAAACCAGCACAGACATTAGGAACCACAGTGGCGAGGCACTGTTTTCTTGTGGAAAGAAACTCTATCAGAACTTGGGGCACCAATTTATAAATGTTTTCTTTTTGTTTAATTTTGGTGAAGAATCAAGGACTGTTTCTTCACAGGAGGTGTTAGGGGTGACGCTGTTTGCTTGCATTTCAGCAGCTATAAAGTAAAAATTTACATAGTTCCCAACTTCTGCCAGAGCACAAAATGAATGGAGAAGAAATACACTAAAATTTATAAGTGTAGGCATACCTTAAGGAATTGGATATCAAGGTATAAATGCTTTCTGTTCCTTAGGAAAAAATATTGTTGCAATCACAGGCTGCAGGAACTCACAGTTCTTCTGAAACTTAAACGAAATCCACTTTTTGGCCATAAAATATGTATTATTCATTTTGCCCAGGTTAACTTTATTTTTCTTTTAAAGGAGCCTTGACACTTTAAACTGGCATTTGTGAATTTAGTGTAAATCTCTGCAATATTAACCAGGTGACAAGCTGGCTGCAGAAAATGAGAAATATGACCTGTGGAACAGCCCATTTAAACAGAAGCATGAGTTAGGATTCAGCCTATTTACAGGCACTAAACAAGGTGCTCAGACATCTTTGCACTGCCTTTCTACAGAGGCTGCTCTATCCCAGTGCCACAGCAGTTCTTGAGTTATATATAAATTACTTTTTTTTCCCCCATCTCTTTCCCAAGAAATCAATTTTAAAATTAGTAGTACCAAGTAAAAATTTCCTGAGGATAATCACTTAAACACAAAATTGAATTAGGTCTGGCCGTGTTCTAACCCACTTTGTCTTTCACGTGCCTCTAAGCAAGTGAATTTTGCTAACATAAGTGCTGAATAAAAGTTTTGGAATTCACAGTGGAGACAGTGTATTTTAGGACATTCAGTGTTGTTTACACAGAAAGTGTCTGACCTTCTAAAATCCTTTCACACATCCTTAGTGCAGAGACCGGGCGATGATTCAGGAAATGTTTTGGCCACACCTTCTGATAATTGGCAGTGCAGATGCAGTCGTATTACCAGAGTGGTAAATGCTCATTGCAAAGGTAATTTGGGGAATTAGCATCGGGAAGGATGAGCAGGAAAAGCAGCCAGGTTGAAAAGCCAGAGCATGTCAGTGTCTCTGCTGGTGATGCACTTGGGTTATTGCTTCTGTACTTTGTATTACTGTTGATTAAGGCTGCAGAGAGCAGGGCTGCTCCATGGCAGTGAGATAGGGGAGAACCTGCCCCTCTTTTTGAACAAACTGCCAGAATAGAGTCAGCAATTCAATGGTTTAGAATGGGCACTGTAGATGTGTTCCAAAAGGGCACTCTGGGTGCACCAAGAGTATAGTCCAAGGGTGGGAAAATATCATGGACTCCAATGAATTCAGTTGAAGCTCTTCCTTTGTGGTAATAAAGCCAAACCTCTCTCTCATAAAAAACATCTTTCTTTCCAACCATTGCATGGATCTCTGCCTCCCTACGGAAACAACAAGACAAAGTCACTAAGAAATTTTTCATGGTTGAGCATGGCTGGTTTTGAGTGGGGTAACTGTGAAACAACACAAGGAGAAACCCACATCTCCTTCTTTTTTTCCTAGAAACACTGCCCTGAAAAAAATTAGGAGCTTGAATATTGACTGAAACCTTCTTTGAACTATGAGCAAATGCCTTGCCTCCCAGTGTTTAATTCTTTGAACATTAAGGGCCACACAAGTAGAAAGGCATTACCTGAAAGATACCCACCTCTCTCATTCATTTTTAGTCCTAACACAGAGCTCCGAGGCTCAAGAACTTTGGCAAACATGAGAAGTCAAAAGAGTCTCTTCCTATACCAGCTGCAAAGAGAACATAAATGAGGATGGGCAAAGGATGTCAGGTATCAAATGGTAAGTGAGAGCAATAACGGTGAACGGGTGAAATTATCCACCCAAGCAGCTAAGACTAGAAGGATTCCTAGGGAAATACTGAACGAGCCAGGCAGAATATTTCAGTGCATATCAGCACAAGAGAAAAAAAGTCTCCAGTGGAGAAAAACTGAAAATCTGAACTCACACTGTGAAGGAGAATAGGATTAACAAAATTCATTCACCTTTGAACTTACAGAGATTGAATAAAAGGAATGTTTCAATCAAAATATTAGAAGATTGTTGCACCCAGATGAAAACTCTGCACTTGGTCATCATGTGTTCCCAACAGCTGGCAAAAGAAGGCAAGGCATCCCATTGCTTTGTAACAGCCTTTCAAAGATCTTTCATATTGGCGTTGGAACATCCTGCAGAAAGAATAATTTCTAATGGAATTACAGATGATTTTAAAAATGAGGTGAGTAAGGCAGTGATAGCACAAACTAGAGCAGCTATAATCTCCGTAAAGTGGGTAGAGGCACACCAGGCAGAGTAAAATCCGTGCATGGCACAAGAACAAATGCAAAGGCTGACATAAGATCGCACAGTAAGCTCTGTTTAAAAGGAAATTGTGTGATAGCAGATCAAGGAAACAAATGCACACTTGTATTCAAGAAAGAGAATGAGCTTAGGCAAAAGTCCCCAGCAAATCTCAGAGCTGTGAGCAGCTAACAAAATCCTCATAGATGACAGCTTTGAAGAAAAGTAGTTTTACAGGAAAGGCATTGGGCTGAGCCTCAGGAGGTTGGTGTCCCCATTGCTACACTGCTGCACGTGTTCTCTGGGACTCTGGAGGACAAAAAAGATTCAGCAAAGCTTTTCTTTATAGAATGGAGAGAATATTTCCCTTCCCTGACATCCTTTGCCTTATGCATTTATGAGGTATGAGCATCTTTGCATTCTCTCTCAGCGAAACCTGCCGGGATTTACTGTGGAAAACAACATTCAAGGGACATCTTATAGAAGAAAGCGTGTACCAAGAGAGCCCTTCTGAAAACCTGCAGATTCAGAGGGAGAATATGAGGCCATGAATACCACTTTCATGGATGTCTTTCATGGAATTGCAGGGAGGCTGAATCCACTCACTCCCTTTCATGTCAGTCTAGGCGCTTTTATGATCTACAGATTGTCAGCAGGCAAACCTTGCAACCAAAATGGGGTCTCTTGAAGTCCATTGGCACACATTTAACCAAAGGGATCTCTAATGGTTCCTTTGACCTTGCTGTGAGCAGACTGAAAGACATCCCGAGGTCCATTCCAGCCCCACTGATTCAGTGACTCTATCGTACTGTGAAATGTCCAAATTAATCACGACTTCTGTTCAGTGCACGGCAAAATTAGAGTCTGATCTTATGATATGGTCTGAGACAAATAGCACACCACTGCAAAAGCAGCAGGTCCAGCTCCAGTCCTGAATATCTCCACCCATCGTGCTCCTAGCTGTGCTCTCTCACTGCTCACTTTGAGGTGACTTTCATGCTCATGTCTGTCACACAGCACGGCACAGCAGCCCAATCAGACAGCAAAAAAGGACAAGACAAAGCAGATTCATTTGAGATCAGATGAACCATTGTAATGGAATCAGGAGGGAAAGTTGATGGCTGTGGTCAGAGATGGGGAGGGGAAAAGGGGAGGATGGAGAAAGGAGGAGCCAGAAGAAAAGTTACTACAGTTTGCCCCTTTAGTCAGTGGTGAATTGTACATCAGCTCGGCCACATTGTGAAAACGTATCCTAAAAAACAGAGTTAATTTAGATCTACAGTTCATCTCAAAATTATCCCACTCTACCCATATCCTATCCAGATGTTGTTTGCAGTGAGCAGGGGCTTTTGAACCTCAGCAGAACTCTGAACTCAAGAATTAAGTAGTGGTGACAATGACACAGGATGGAAAAAGCTGTTGCTCTTGTGTGCTGTATGATGGCACTGCAACATGGTGAAAGAAAGGTTGGGAACATGAAAACGGTAGAAAAAACCTAGTCTGAAGGGCTTGAACCCTTACAACACAGACAAGGTGTTATGAGCCAGGATGGAGGAGAACCAGAGCGTTCCATTCAAGAAAAGGACATCCCTGTGCCTCCAGGACAGAGCTCTCTCCAGGACAGAGCTCTCTCACAGTCTGTCAGCAGCAGAGGCAAACTGAAGCATTGGGCAGTGCAGGACAGACGGTGAGGCTGTGTGGAACAGGCAGGTGCTGGCACAGGGGAACTAAGGCAGTCACCACTGCCACCTCTCCTCTGCTGCCTCCTTTCCTGCCAGGCCCAGCTAGGAAAGCCAGTCTTCTTTTCATTGCTTATTACTTCTCACCAGAGGCAGAGTTGTTTTCACACCCCCTGGTTCAGCCACTGGCGCTGCTCTCACACAACAGGACAATGATCAGCCCCTTCTGAGGGGCCTGTTTTGCTGCCCATTACAGGCAGTTTTCTGCTTTATTTTTTTCCCCAAAGCCAGCCCTGCCACCAAATCTATTCCTACCAAGAAGTGTAAATCTGAAGAGGAGAGTACACACCTACTCACGCTACAAATTCTGCTAGATTTTCCATCATCAGTGTCCTCGGTGATGATGTCCTCGTTTCCCTGAATATACACAGTGCTCCTAATTATACACTTTCCTCTCTGATTTATTCTGAATGGAGCAACATGATGACTGCAGTGCAGTGCTCTGTAACCTCATAACAAGAAATGTCTTTCTTCAATAACCTGCCTGTTACGGAAAAACAACTTTGTGAGTATGTGTGTCTTTGATTCCCAAGACTATGCACCAAAAAAAGCCAGTCTCAAAATGCTCTACGAGGGCCATAAATGGAAAACAACAAGTCTTTGATGGAGGAAAAATTATACACTGAGGCAAAATCTCGGGATAACCTAGAGCTGCTGAGATAAGTGGTACAAAAATATCAGTGATAATGGACACACAGCTTGCTAGGCAGAAGAACACATGCTATGTAGCAGCGGCTTTGTGAGTAAATGGCATTTAGGGACAGTCAAACTAGAGATACAAAAGACTGTAAGAAGTGACAACATAGCAAGGAAGGACCTTTCCAGACAGGATAATCCCAGATCTGAAAGTATACACTTTGTACTATTAAGGAAAATGTAATCCCAAAGACTGAAAATTACTCACTCCACAATAATCAGGACAGATTTAGATCACCGTGCTTTCTTCTAAATTTGGCCTTCCTCACACCTTACAAGCATTTAAGACCAGGTTCTCAAAGCAAATCTCTTCTAAGGGGTTGCTGTTACCACTGTGCTATGCTGAAGCGGCAGCAGTGGCTGGCTCCTCTGTGCTCTTGAATGGAGAAACACACGCAGCTCCTAGGGCTGCCTAGAGATGGAGAAGACCTTCTGTTCCCATCGTCTGGCCAAATGAAGTGTAGCCTGAAGGAGACTGCATGGTTTAGGAACCTGAAGAGAAAAGAAGCTTTGAGAATACCTCTTGCTCATATCTGATAGCTGTAGGGCCACTAGAGCACAGCACCAGAAAAGAGCTACCTTTTAGGGCAATGAAAGGTGGCTGACTAGGGAAAAGTGAACCAAACCAGCCTGATTCACACTAGGACTGTGCACAGGTTGTGTGCACTGATGACTCTGACCATGTCTGAAAGTAAAATTGTCCCCATTCTGGTTGCTTTAATGCTGTGCACTGCTACAGTCTCCTTCCATTATTTACTCAAGTTCTTCCTCTCCCTGGTCTGAACATGTGGGATAATGCTTGGTAGGAACACAAACCTTCCTTTGGTTCAGCAGAATGTGTTGGTTCCTCAGCTACCCCAGGCTGCCTGCTGTATTTTCTCCACTGTTTGGGAACGGCACCAGCTGGTGCTGACACAAAGGAGCAGCCCCGTGGGCAGCACCACCGGAGCCTTGCAAAGCTCCCACAGATCAGCTGAGGCCACTTTTGCCACAGGGCGGCAAACTGGTGCCTCCACTTGCCTGCCCTGCCCTCCAGCTGTCTACCCCAAAGCCTCCGAGAACATTCCTGTCCCTCAGTGGTACCAGCTTCACAGTCGTACACGTTCATCTGATCCACCAGAGAGGAAAGTTTGGAAAGATTGCTGGAGAGGACTGGCACGGCATCACATGGCCCCTTCTATTTCGGGGGGAAACCCTCGGGTGGATGAGCCACAGTAACAGCTGGGGCAGTAATGCCTCCCGTGGCCACAAGGGTTTTCCCACTGAATGAGGCAGCTGGACCTGTTTGGGACACGAGGACAAGGTTGCTGCTTGAGCAAGTCATTTCTTCAGGACAGACATGCAGTTCATTCTTGCCAAGAAAAAGCACTAATGTGACTTTTCAAAGTTTTCCCTCCTAGAAGGTCAACTCAGAGAAGAGTTCCGCGAGCCCAGAGCTGTATTTCTTTTCTCTGGATGAACGGCTGCCCTGAATTGTTAGCGAGGTGCAGTTTAAGGGAGCTGGTAATAGATTTGCCAAAGTCTTCTCTGTAGAAACGATATCAGCTTGTGCTCATAACAGCATTTCAAACCATCTCGTACCAGAGCCCTGACCATATGGGCCAGGAAATGGCAATGTGATTCGCATTTCCCCTCTGCTGGCCCCCAGTATGCCACCCCGGGGCTATTACAGCCATCTATTTTGCATTCTGGCTCCCCCGTGACATCGGCAATAAACAGTAAACAGTGCACTTGGTAATAACTTCTCCAAAGGAAAAAGAAAAAAAAAACAAACAACCCTCAGCAAAAAAGCATAATGTAGGCACACTCTGTAGGAGTTTCCAACACGGTTTGCAGCAGCTACTCAGGCATCAATGCCAAACAAAATTATCTGAGTGGTGGAAAAAGGTCCCCAAACAGCTGCCACCAGCTGTAGCAGGCTAAGATAGAAATAATGAAAGGAAGATTTTTTTTTTCCCTGAGCATTACAAGGAATGGAAGCAGAAATTCATAGAGTGCCTGCATCTTCTGAAGACTCTTCTGTCGCCCATAATCTTTATAGAAATTTACATATGTCACCATCTGCTGGCACCCTCCATTACTGCATCTCGATATTACGTTACTCTACAAGAAGAGGATTCATAAAATTCCAATGACCGTGTTTAGAGAAGAGTGGATTGAAGATGCCAGTGAAATGAAAATGGCCAAATTGGGGTGAAACCACCAGAGCCTGAGATTAGCTTCCAAAAGCTCAGCCCGTATTTTCTCGGGGAGAACCACACAAGAGGTTTTGGAAAGCCATGCCTGGGAATGGGAAAAGGGACTGCCATCCAGCATAACTTGCCACAGAATGATAGAGGGATTTGTTTGATTGCTTGTTATGGATGAGAGAAAGGAGAAGGTCTACAGGCAGCCAGGGATAAAGCAATACTTTAATCAGTTTGCTGTCCAGTCACTAGGATCCCAGCTTTTGCCTTTCCATCCGTTCTGCTTTACACCTGCCTGAGTCCTTGTCCAAATTCCAATCCTGCAGTCACTAATTTCAAACATTTTCACAGCAATCTTCTTTGGCTTCTTTTGAAGGATGGCTAGAAACTCCACCTTGTAACTCTTTTGGACAGTAAATCTGCCTAGTAATGCTTTCTTTGTCCAGAGACAAAATTCTTCACCATGGATCAGTGTAATGTTCCCAGGCTAACATTGTGTAACGGTGAATCCAGGGAGCTTTACAGGTTTAATGTAAAATAATCTTCCATAAATTAATCTCCGAGTGAAAATATCATGTTAAAAAAAAAATTTAAGCATGCCACATGACAGCTTTGTTCTCCTGCATCCATGGGTTTGATTCGTCCATCTACTTCAGGGCTTCTCTTCAGAACCAAAAAAGTTGCATTTCGAGCTGCAAGCAACTGAATAGAAATGGGGCACCCTGTGAGGATGAGCTGGGTAATATTTCCTTCCAGGTAAATTTACTCCAGTCTTAACTTCAGGCGGGAAATGGTGTTGGTCTGGGGGGATTTACCTTGGAGAGAAACCGGAATGTTGTTTTCATTATGCTTTTTCTCTGGGATAGAAAACCTTCCTAGATCAAGAGAAAAAAACCCTGCTTTTTTAACAATGAAGACCAGAGATCAGAGAAGGCTGGAAAAAAAAGTGACCAGCAGAACGGAAACCTCAGAGGACAAAATGTCAAAAATACACCACAATTTCTTGATTTTGTCATCTCTCTCATTGCCTCTGAAATGAACAATAAGGTGTGCCTCAGTAACAAAAAAGGAGTTTGGGGATTATGTTTTTTGGAGAGGGTGGATTTGATGGACTTTCCATCCCCACACTCCAGGTTTTGACTCAGCTGCTAAAAACTGAAACTTCAAATCATCATTTTACTTTAATAATCAGTTTAGACATTAGTCTATTAGTCTTTGTCCAGGTCTCATTGTATATATTTTACATGCTTTGTGTTACTTCACTTTTTTGTGGTTTTTTACATTCAGGAGACATGCTCTAAGCTTCAGATAAGATTTGAAGATAAGAGTTAAATTCTGTTAATTCTTATTTTAAGGAACAAGTCACGTTCCAGAAACAGCTTTATCTAGAAAAGAATTTGAATTTTTCCATGGCTTATCATGTTTCTGTTGTATTCAGGCAAAATGTCACACGTTGGCCTCCATAGGGGAGCTATTGTCCGTGACCTTTACACCACCTTGAAAAAGCAGCAGAAAGGGCTTTTTTTTCCCATTTGCTCAAAGAGAGGAGAGAGGAAACAACTCTGAACTCTTTCATTAGCAGTTGAATCTTCACTTACTTCTTAACAACAGTCCTTGCTGAGAGTAGGCAACAACAATCTCAGTGAAGGAAAATAACCGAAGCAAAAAAAAAATAAAAGCTGAGAAAACTTCAGAGTAAAGTTGCATTTCTTGTGGCATTAAAAGATGCAGGTTTTTGCAGGCTCAAATATTTTCCTTTTTCTTCATGGGTCCTCCACACAGGGCAGCATAACCGTGAGTGCTCCACTGTTCAAAACCAAAATTAAGACCAGTTTGCGCAGTGTTGTAGATTAAACAAGAGAAAATGTTAGGCAATTAAATGCTAATGATTCAAGCTGGGTGCTTATGTTTTGTATTACTTGCCTAATAATGTTAGCATTTAAATGGTCAGCTTTGAAGTTAACAAACAGCCCATTAAGATGCAACCGGGGAGTTGTGGGCTCTTTGGGTGCTATTGTTTCAGTCTGGCTGGCTGCAGACTCAACAGAACAGCAGCGATGGGATTTACTTAGTGAGGACTATTTTTGCAATTGGTAGGGCTAGAAGTTTTTTGTTTTTTTTCTTTTAGTGAAAGCTCGTATTATTGAGAACACAGCATGTGGGAAAAGCCTAAATCTACTCATTTTCTTCTGAGTCCTGGGATTTCTATTGTCCCTGCTGACCGCTTAAATACAAATCAGTTGGTTCCCAAGCCCTGCACAGTGATCATCCTGCTGCAGCCATCAAAATTCTGCAGATTGCTGTCTCCGAGCTGGTGTTTCTGGATACTCGCAGGGGTTAACGTAAAAATGTACTCCTGACAGCAAAAGTCAAAGGCGCTTCAGTGATGAAAATTACATCACGTAATGAGAAATCCTCAAAGCAGTGGCTACTTAAAGGACAGAAATAAGATCTAATTGTCAATGGAACAGAATATTATCCAGGATAATGGGCTCCTGCAGATGCAAGAACAGCAAGGCAAAGCCAAAGCATTTATGGAAAATAGATGGCATGGTGCAGCTTCTTCTTCAAAGTGCACAACACTGGTCCTGTGGCAATGGGCTGTTATTCCAAATCATTGATGTAGACTTAATTATTTAGTGTAATAGAGGTTGATGTGGGAGTTACTCACCGTGCCTCTGTAGACCTATTGCATTAGGAGTGCCTCTGAAGAGAAAGGCACCGCGGATTTCAGTGCCTGGATTTCATCAAGCGTTTCGTTATCCCTACTGTGACTGCTATTCCCAGTACTTCCCATGCGGTGCTAACCAAGGAGAGCCAGTTTTCTGCTGTCAAAAGGCAAGTGCTGTGACAGTTTGATGTTTCCTGGTGGCAACTGTAAATATTGACATTTTAGTCAACGACAATTGATGCAACACATTAAACGTAATGGGGCTTTTCCACTGAATTTAAAGTGAATAATTTCAGGCCCTGTTTGGTGCATTAGGAGGAACAAAGCTGTTCTTAAACTGGGTTTGTTTTCTGGTGTATTCAACATGATGTATAAATGCCAGAACAACCTCCTAGTAAAACTGTATTACTTCTTGGTCTTGATCTTTTGTGGCCTACTAAAGGGCTTATTAAAAATGCCACAAAATAAGTACTGCTAGGTCTCACATCTTAATTGAAGAAATAGGTGGTCTGGATGTTTAACAGAAACTTCTGTGTTTCAGAAATATGAAATAATGAGCTAGTTCTTCGGTAGAAACATAAACCAGGTGCACTAAAACAATGCATTTCAGTTATTCCCTTGCTATCTTCATGGTCATGATGTCATTTCTGTAATTTATTATGGGTTTTTTTTTTTTCTGCAAAATGTTAAACAGAACGTAGCTATTTATTTTGGCCTCCTGTTCCATTCTGGGTTAACTTAGGAAGACAACCCTTTAAAGGATATTTCTACATATTGCCGCCCACACGTGACATGACCAGCAAAATGATGGTCATTTTAATGCTGTGTGGGCTGCTTTCAGCTGTACAGAAGAGCACGGATTTGGTCCTCTGTGTTTTATGCAGAGGCTGAATGCGATGTCTTAGCAGGTTGCGTAAAAAAGAAAAAAAAACACCCAGACAAAAGAAATCCAGAATACCACAATGATATAGGTAAAGGGAAATCAATAGTATGATTAAAGTACCGGGATCCCACTGGGTTTTTTCCAAGTGTCTACAGCTGTTATAGTGAATGCCTGATGATTTTCCAGCTAGCCCAGTTTTAATTGGGTAGGTGACTAAGGGAGTCAGGTAAAGCCTGCCTTTCCTTCTGAAGGCTTTCTTTATTTTTTTTTCTTTTCCCAATGACATTAACAGCTTATGGTCAGCTCTATGACCTTGTGCAAGGACAGTCAACAAAGCCCCCACCTCTGTCAAACCCTTCCAGAAGATCATAGTGGAGATTATGTCATCTGCATCTTGAATTTAGCCTCAATTGCTCCTACAGAGGCTGATGAGCACTTTTCAGTGCAATCTGTTTACTTTTTGCCATATATGATGTTTTTGTCTGTTTCTAACACTTGAGAATATGTGGGCATTCATTCTGAACAACTTGGCAGGCCTCTTACATTTACTTTAATTTCTCTGGCACTGTAAATGGCCGCTGCATGGATGTCACAAGCAATGTAGATTACTGCAGTTTTTCCCTACTCTTTTCATTTTGCGTTGCAGCATTTTAGAATGGCAGTCACAATCTGGGGTATGCCTCTGAGCTCCAAGAAAGGCCAGTTATTAACTAGCTGTGTCTGTGTGCCTGCTAAAACCACGTTGAAGCTGGGAACTACTGCACTGGCTTCTGTAACACTTTCTCATGACCAGACCTCATTCCCAGGTTCTCTGACCCAAAGATGCAAAGTCTTTGTTTTTCAACATCTTGATGGGGGGACTGAAAAAGCTCCTTGAGGCACTGCAGACCACCTAAATGTGTCTATTTTCTTAGCACTCTTCCCAGAGACGTGATTTTCAATGCACTCCACTGCTGATACGTTTATCCACTGAAAGACTAGTGTACTCCACACCTCCTCTTCTTCAAGTCCTTTCTCCTGTGCCACAATATCAAACTGTAGGATTTACACAGCTGCTGGGGAGAAGTGATAAAAACAGCATTCCAAAGAGCATCTTTCAGGTGGGAAGGAATAAGCAGTCTGTGAGAGTGTGGCTGCATGGCATGCAGAAGTTTCTCTTGCTAAATTTGCTGTTGAACACACTCAGAGAGGTACCTACTTGATGATGATGTCATACTGTAGAGAATTGACAACACTTTTCAGAAAAGAGGACTTACTGACCTGCCTTAAGCATGTCCCAGGCTCTCTCCAAGGTTAGCCCTTGATTTCTGCCTCTACATGGTTAGGGGCTAATTTGCTCACCATATCCGAGTGTGCTTCAGAGCTCCCCATCAGCTGAAAGACTCTCCGTGCCATTATTCCTGTGTGCTGCCCTTACTTGGCCGCCTGAGTTTACCACTCTCCATCACAAGGGACAGCAGTCCCTGACTCCTTCCTCGTGGAATTTCAGCAGTACTCATGAGAGGGTGGATCCTGCATTGCAAGGCTGAAGCCTCCTGTCTTCAAGCCAAGAAAGTCAGCCTAGGATATCATGGCTCTGCACCAGTGCCAGGACTGACCTGTTCAATATCCAGACCTTGAAGAGTGACCAGCACCGCTTGTGGTGGATACAGACATTGCTTCCAGAACTGTGAACAATTGACACATAAATAGAACCAAACCTTTCTCTGTGACAGCCACTGACTGCCCACTCTCAACAGGTATAGATAAAAACTGTGTACAACCATCTCTTCATTCTCTTACATGATGCAAGGAGATGCATAACAATTCATATACAGTCAGAACTTGCCAAAAATGTTACCACCAAAACTCCACTAATCACAAATTTAAAATAAAAACCACAGCTTTTAAATATATTAATGTCTATGTTTTCTGTTTTACTCAAGGCAGAAAAATGATTCTAAAATTCTTCTGATGTTTTAGACTTTACCTAATCTTAACAGAAAACTAGGCGTTCTTCAATTTTAGTTGCAACCAAAAAAGATATCTGAACAAGGACTGTCCATACACAAAACACACTTTTAAAAATGTAAATTAAGTGCTTCAAAATGTTACTTTCTAGGGTAAAGTTATTTTATATCAGCCCTGCTTTATTCTCACTGGAAACAATGGAATGGTTGGCACTGGTGTCAGTGGAAATGGTTTAGTAGGCCTAACAGCTGCAGCACCGTGTATAGCAGGTTACAGTGAGCTCAGAAAGCAGAAAATTGGAATTTCACATGCCAGTCTCAGCCTCTGCTTCTTCAGATGACTAACTCTGCATCACTTTCTACCTGGATGTCATTCAGTGCTTTCGCTTTTTTGGCCAAGTCTCTCCTGGTTCCACCACCCTTCTTTGCTTACCTCTACCATGAATAGATTTGCAATGTCTTCATGCAGAACGGCTGGCTCCCAAGATCTCATCCATCTGAAACCACCAGGGGATGGAACTGAGTAATTAAGTTCTAAAGAAGAAACCTTATGAACAGTTTATTTAAGATGGAGGTAAAACGGGAGAGGCAATGGGCCCACAGAAAACACAGGGCCTTTGGAATACCTGTCCTACTGATGTTAGAGGCACCTGCAGTGGAGGAGAGCCCCCCACTGCTACGTGTGATGGCTGAGTGGGAAACCAGCTGTGCCTGTGACACTAGAGCCCCTCTGCAATTGAACAAACATATCAAAGGGCTGCATCAGACTGTGAAAGGCAGAACCACTCGAAGCAATTCACTCAGCTGCTGCCACTCTGTTTTGATTGATATGAACAAGTCTTATCTTCAAAAATATATACAGCTAAAGTGAGTATTTCTATAATCACTTCAGATTGCATCTTAGAAAGGAAGAAAATTCTGCCTCCTCCCTGCCCCTCCTCCTCCTCTTATGTTCCCTCCACTCTGGAGAAGTCTTATGTATGTCTAAAACATATGGTAAATGTGGGAGGAAAAAAGGTGCCTTCCAAATCTTCATGTCTTTGACAGCAAAGCAGCTGTATATATCCCTCTTCTTTAAGAGTATGAATTAGGGCTGAAGAGCTGCTACTCCAAAATCTCTTACCTTTTGACAGATCATTTTTGTGTGTGGTGGCTGTGGTTGTCAGCAGCAGTTTGTCAAGCTTGGAACAATATTTGATATTGGAGGGAAGGATTGCCTTTTCTTTCTTTTAAAAAAGAGGAAATCCAGGAGGAGAATGCCTGTCCATGCACAGCTGTGCATGTGTTTTCAGTTTGGCTCAGCCAATCTCGCAGTCCTTGCTCAACAGCACAGATCTTGCAGGCTGTGCAAGGCGGAGCTGCACACTCAGGGATGGAACCCCTTCCTCCACAAATCTCAGCACAGACTCAGCTCCTGGTCCAGACACAGCAGCAGTGCCAGGGGACAACGCTTGCAGTGTCAAAAAATTTCCTTCCACCGGGTGCATTGAACGTGATTGTGGCTATACAGTCACATGTGAATTCAGTCCTCCATTTTCTTAATAGGTATTAAATTGATTTCTAGGAGAGCAAAAAAATATTTTGGTTTTAAAAGCTGATTCTAACAAATAAAAAATTCTAAATATCAGGACCTGACTACAAAAGCTTTAGGGAGAACAAAACAAGAGACCAATAGCCACAGGAAGATAGAAAAATGCAGCAGATTTTGATGAAGAAAAGAAGTCCTCTAAAAGGACAGCTGTACTTAAAAAAGAGGAAAAAAGTAGGCAACAAAATAAAGAGAACTGACTCTAGGTTAAAGACAATTCACAGAGGCTGACCAATCATATTCAATTGCTGTGTTGGTGGTCTTTAAATAAAGGTCAGACAAAATTGTACCAAAATCCACAGGAGGATTATTAAAATGCTTATTTAAGGCAGTGGGTTGCCTGCGGGAGGCAGTGCTAATTTCATTATATTTCTAACAGTGTTTAATTTGTTTATTATTGCAACTGAAATTACTCCTTTCTTAGAGAATTTTAAGTCCTTTTGTACTGTTCAATACTCTCTTCCATCCACATTTCTTGCCAGAGCTGCAACAGAAACATAAATTTCTGATTTTGAATTCTGTATCTTGATCTCTGCATCTTATCAAAGCTCTCAGGCCTCACCAATAAGCTCTTATGCAAACAATCAATCAAAATATTACCCTCTGCCCCATTTGTCAATGCTCATCTCCTGCCCCTGATATTGGAGCAACGTGCCATGCACTCCCTGCCCCTCAGAACCTTGTCATTCCAAGATTGATGATGAAATCATGGCTGTTTACCCTTCGGCAAGCCTAGTTATCGAGCACAAGGTGACAAAAATGTTTATCTGGAGTGGTCTGCTGACCTTCTGTTCTCACAGAAGCTGGCTGATTGGAGAACATGTGCAGCAATACAGTCTGTAGGGCTGCACGAGCAGCCCGGGCCTGTGCAGCTTCTGAACGTAACCTACACGGAATGCAAAACCCTCCTGGAGCAGGAGCAGCACTGCTGGGTGCTCTCCTTTCTCCTGTAACACGTGACAATGCTTTAATCAGGGATACAAGCTTGTGAACAGTTTCCCACTGGTTGAGAATGCTCAGTATCTGTTTGCTAAAATACCTCATCTCCTTACCCAGTGAAGGGAGAAGCTGAAACCTTCCAAAAGACAGGCCTGTATGTGACTGTGGTACAGCCAAAATACTTTTTTCCCCAAATCTTGCAGCTCATGCCTGTCCAAGGCTTTGCAGCTGGACCATTTAAGCCTCCAGATACAATTCTTTAGCCTTTCAGTACCTAAAGGGGCTACAAGAGAGCTGGAGAAGCACTTCTTACATGGCCAGGTAGTGACAGGGCAAAGGAGAATGGCTTTAAATTGGCAAAGGGTAGGCTTAGATTGGATATTAGGAAGAAATTCTTTACTGTGAGGTTGTGAGACACTGGAAGAGGTTGCCCAGAGAAGTTGTGGGTTCCCCATCCCCAGCATTGTTCAAGGCCAGGTTGGATGGGGCTCTGGGCAACCTGGTCTAGTGGGAGGTGTCTCTGCCCATGGCAGAGGAGTTGAAACCAGATGTTCCTTAAGGTGTCTTCCAACCCTCAACCATTCTGTGATTCTGTGATTCTGTGATTCTATGAACGTGTGAGCATAACGGCCCTGTGAAAGGCTTGGGCTGGAGACATTGCACCCATTAGACTACGCAGCTTAAAACACATTGGTTTTGAGACTCAGAAGGGATCTCCTTCAGAAACTTGTTGTTCTCATGTTTTTTGGGCAGCCTTCAGCTCTCACCACCCAAGGGCAGTTCATGGCCAGCGCCCGGCCCCATCAGCCATCTCAGAGCTGCAGGCACCGAGGGGCTGGGAGATGCTGTGGAACAGCTGTTGCCACTGCCCATCTGACACGATAAAACACAGGGAAGGAGCATCCCATGAGCAACACGAAGCCAGCTGATGCTTGGCTGACCACCACCCTCCCATCTCATCATGGTGTCCAACACCAGGCTGTGTACAAGATTTGAGCTTGTTGGATGTAGCATGTTGTCTCAGACAGCTCATCTTTTTCTCCCTACAAGAAGCAGGCTGAACTATTCCTAAAAGTGACAAAGCCAAGTTTGCCTCGAGGAAAGCCTGTGGTACCAAGGAGGAGAAGATATTTTTTAGGAGTACTGGTGTGGAAAGTGAACTTTGGTGTGCGGGGAAGAAATCACATTCAACAACAATTCATAATGGTACTACAAAGCCCAAGCCCCTCGATGTCCTGGAGGAGGTAGATGTTTAGTTCAAGCTGGTGCATGTCTTTCAAGACAAAAGCTCTCAGGGTGTGAACAGTCCAGGCTCCATCATCATTCCTGTGCGTAATTTTACACAGGGCCTGAAACGGGAGCACTGTTGGGTCCTTGTACTGCTCACTGTGATATAAATATAAAAGGAGCCCAGCAACACACAGACCTACTTTGGGATTGAAACTACTCTGAAAATTGTCCTTTAAGGCAAAATTGATTTCGTAATATGTGAGTTCTGTAGGGAATATTTTCCACTTTTTTTTTTACAGAGAGTGTGCAAGTTGGTCTCTATCTTTCACAAAATGGTATTTGATATGAACTATTATTAGCTGCAAAAGATAATCTGTTCAGTGAAACATGCTCATTTTCTGGTCCTAAACTGTCTCTGCTCCCTAGAAGCAACAATCCCACAGCAATTCAGAACACAGGCTCTGCTAATGTTATGCTTGATGCACATATTTATCAATCTGATAATTATGCTTAAAATAAGGGAGGGAAATAAAAAAGGCTGACTGAGATAGAATTCTGATCAAATGCTAGAGGCAGACACAGTCCAGGTCTGCTAGCTCAGAGTTTTACAAGAAAACAGAAAGATAAAATGCAATTTTACATTTTATTCAGTGCTGTTTATTCAGCTCTTTTTCCCGAAGAATCATTATCAATATTTTGAAGTTATTTATGCTCCCATTTCTGATGGAACTTGGGCTTGGTCAGCAAATCTTTTCCAGAATACAGTATTCTTTCTTTTTTATATTTGCTCACAGATGTTTTAGGATGAGATATTGATTATCCTGCAAATGGGCAAGAAAGCAGTTGCTTTTGAACCAGAGGGTTGTTTTCCTCATTACAGCTCTAAACCACTTGCTGGTTTTTTTAAACCTATCCAATCTCCCGGTTGTGTTTCATCAGCTTCCCTTCAGGGTTGTTTTTTCTTGGCCTCTCCTCTCTCAAATCCTTAAGGCCGCAAAATTCCTGGGATATTTCACTATTCTATTAGTGCTGCACAGAGCTGAGAGAACTAAGGGACAGCAAGTGTGTGTGTGTGTTTCTGTATATGTTTTGAAAAGTTATTGCTGCTGTGATACTGCCACTCAAATATTGTCGGTGATGTGTTTTTGTGGTGGGCTGACCTTGGCTGGCCACCAGGCACGTACCCAGCTGCTCTTTTGCTATCCCTCCTCAACAGATGGGTGAGAAAATAAGACAGGGTCGCGATACAGACAGGGAGATCACTCACCAATTAGTGTCACGGGCAAAACAGATTCAACCTGGGCAAAATGAATTTAATTTATTGCCAATTAGAGTAGAACAGTGAGAAAAACAGACAAAACTAAAACACTTTCCCTCATCCCTCCTTCTTACTAGGTTCAACTTCATTCCCTCACTCCTGACTCTTTTAGTGGAGGAAGTAGGGAGGGAGGAATGGGGGTTGTGGTAAGTCCATAAAATTTCATCTCTGCTGCTCCTTCCTCCCTTTCCCCACTGTGGGATCTCTCTCAGGATGTTCTTCAAGAGCTGCTCCAGCATGGGTGCCCCGTGGGCAGCAGCTCCTGCCAGGAAACCTGCTCCTGGCAAGGGCTCCTTTCCATGGACTGCAGCTTCCTTCAGGGCACGTTCACCTGCTCCACCATGGTCCTCCACGGGCTGCAGGGGACAACCTGCTCCATTACATTCTTCTGCAGACATTGCAGGAGAATCTCTGCTCCAGCTGCTGGAGCACCTCTTCCCCCTCCTTCCTCCCTCATCTTGGTGTCTGCTGGGCTGGTTTTTGCACATTTTTCACACTCCCCTTTCTCACACAGCTGCTGCACCACGTTTTTTCACTCTTTGAAAATATGTTATCACTGAGGCACCTCCAGCATTGCTGAGGGGCTCAGCTTTGGGCAGCAGCAGATCCTTTTTGGAGCCAGCTGGAAACATCTCTGGCCCACATGGGTGCAAGTCCTGGTTTCTTCTCACAGAGACCATTCCTGCTGCCCTCTCTGCTACCAAAATCATGCAGCATAAACCAAATGCATTTTTTTTCAGACTTCAAAAGAGTATTTGGCTTGGAATGTGGTGGTCATCAAGGACACCTTTGAAAGTCTTAGAAATCTGATTTTTTTGTCATTGATATCGAAATACTGTGAGCTGAATCTTAGGAGAAAAGTAGAAGGTTAAGAACAAAAGCCCATACAAGTGTCTTGTTTTCTTGTTAAACCAAGAAGGATTGTCCTCCCGAATAAGTAATTCACAGCCCTACCAGTTTCCTAAAGATCTGTTTGTGCTAGATACTAGATCCAGATAAAGCTGGAAGCTCATGAGTATGAAAAGCAAAGGAATCATAGGAGACAGCGAAGTGAGAGCTGAAAAATCAGAAGAGCAAATTCGTAAAAGTGAGTGGAGGTATTTTGTGCATCTTCAACCACACAAGGAGATCTGGGTGATCACAGAGTAAATATGAGGCAGCAGTAATTTCCTGAAGTTTCTGAAGTAGAAAGTTAATTGTAAGCTTTATCTTGTTTAAATTTTATAGCCAAACTTTTTTGTTTCCCAACTGCTGCAAACTTTTGTAATAGGCACCCTTATTTTTAAGCGAAAATGTGTGAACGAAAAGAAATCTTAGCACCTTCAGGCTTTGGGTGGTGAGGGGAAAATTGCTTTTAGCAGAAAAAAAGTGTTTGAACTAGGAAGAGATTTAACATCCAGAGGCTGGTGTTGCAATAACCCACGAGTGTTGTAACACAATATCACTCACCATCCAATGTCATCCTCACTCTCTTACACGGACAGTCGTGGGCTCAACGTTTGCCTCGCGGTAATAAACATGAGTATCAAGGTCTGTGAAGTCACATTTGTGTAAAAACTGTGTTGTTGGAGGTTGTCATTTAGAAAAGCCATGAATGGAATCACAATATTCTTCAAAAGGGCTCTTGAAGGAAGCTTGGTGCACAGCATCTCCTATCATCAGTGCTTCCTAAAAGGACACCCTTAATGAATGACTGACAAAAGCACACGAAACAAAAAGCATTTTGCATCTTCTTACCCCTTCTGTGATCCAGACTAATGGTTTTCTGTTGCAATACCCTACCCCACGCTCCTGGTGGGTGAGAATGAAGCACATTCCAGCTCACAGGTGGAAATGGAGCAGCTCAGCAGGGTGTGGCAGGGAGGGCTGCTCGCTCTGCTGGCAAGGGCTGTGTGAGAGGCAGCACCCTGCCCTGCTGCACGCCCATCACCTGTGCAGCTTTGCACCTCTTCCCTTTCCTTTTCTCTGTTCACAGTGGGGCTGCAATTGAGCCCGACTATTTCATGCCTCCTTTTCCTGCCTGAAAAGTGGCTGAACAACTTCCAGGCTCTGGTAGGACCCTGTCTCTCCATCAAGCTTACACTCACACATCAAATCCTTTGACAGGCCACTTTACACAGATGTTGGAAGAATTTGGAGAATTTGACCAGGAACAAATGTTTGGCTTGGTTAAAATTTTAAAACCAAACCAAAAGCATTCACACCTGTTTTCCTCCTGTTTTCTGAGGTGTGTTCCAGGCTGAGCTGTCAGTGTAAGACCAATCAGTGAACAGAACACAGAGAGCAGTAGGAATTATTATGGTCTTTAAAAGAGGGACATTCTCAGATAAAGAAGAAGACCCAGCAGGTGAAAATTCTGTTTTGCCTGAGGTGCTCTGAAGGTCTGGGAAGCGCTTTGTGTGTTGGGGTGCCCATGAGAGTCTGGAGGGAAAGTCAGCTAGGGAATGGTGACTCCGAGGGCACCCATCATTTTGGGGTTACTGTGCTGTTCCTTCTACACCCTGCATCACTGAAACCTTACACTGAGAGCCACCAATTGATGACACATGTTTTTATAAACACAAAGCAAGTGAAATCAATGAAATTCTCAGCTAGTGTAAATTAGCTTAGCCTGAATGGTTTCAGCAGTTATGCAAAACCGAAGCAGGAGATCAGGGAATCTGCCCCAACATACAAAATATTAAATAGCATTAATTTACTAATAAATTATTAAATATTAAATACATGTGCGGGTATGTTTGTAGGTGTGTGTGTTCACATCCATAAGACCATAATGCAGTAGTAGCATTCTGTTTTAATATTTTTTAAATTCAACCTCGAAATGGATGAAGTTGATGATATTTTGAGGATATCAGGTCTTATTAAAAAAAAACCAAAAGGAGCAATTCTTGCAAGGTTTGAAGCTCTATCTCAGTAATACTGTGTCCTATTTATGGCAAGTCGTCTATGTGGCAACTCTTCAGAGCAGAACTGGAACAGGTCTCAGGTTGGGTGACACTGACATGGTTCTCTGACAACATGAGCCACTCAAAAGTCGTGTCATTAAAAAGAACGTGCCATTTTCTGACACAACTGAGTAAGGGACTTTGCCTACCAAAAAACAGAAAAAACAGGACTCTACCTAGAACTTTTCTCATTTCTCTCAGAACTCCTATAACAGCCCTCATGATTCCTCTCTGCCACCGAATAATTTTTGGCTTTTAAAACCTTACTTTTCCCTTTAGCTCCTGATGATTAACTCTCCCTGTAAACTGCTTCGTAATACAAAGGACGTGGAGGACAGTATATAAAAATAAATTGCATTGAGTTTGATCCAAACCTCATTTGACTCAAAATTACACTGAGGTTTTGGGCTGCCTTTTTTTTCACCTCCCCATTTCTAAGTCTGACTGGCAAGCCAAATCATTTCTATTTGCTATCATAAAGGCTAAATAAAAGGGCAAACAACTCAATGCTTTTTCAATAAAATTCATGTTGTTATTTCAAAACGTAGCTCTCCTTTGTCAGTCCCCACCCCCATGCACTCATTCAGACACAACGCCACTTGGGTTCCTCATGCCTTTGCACATTGCAGCCTGCAGGAATTATGGAATAAGGTTCCACCTCTTTTGGTAAACCTGATTGCTGAAGAAAGAGCGAGTCTGTTGGAAAATTAGCCTTTATTTACAACACTGACAACAGTGAAAAGATGCAGCTTCCTGCTATTGTGCTGAGGTTATTACCTTCCCGTGGCAAATCTCAGGACACCCAATTAAAGTTACCTCGCAGTTTGCAACAAGCAGCCTGTAAAGTGTGCTGGAAAGGAGCTGCCATATTGTCATTCAAAGTACTTCACACCAAACAGTGCAAGACGGCGACAAAACATCTAATTATCTGATTACACTGCAAGAATGGCTTCTTACATGCACTGAATTTTGCATCCCATCAATGAATACAGACTGTGTGCGCCAGTGACTCACATAAACACAACAACAAAATGAAAATAAGACAGAACAATGTGCCTCTGCCACTGTTCCTAAACTGCACAGACAGCTTTGCAAGTACTTCAAATTAACACTGGGGATTCTCGGGGCATCCAGCTCAGGAACAGAAGTTTCTTCTGCTCTGGTTTTGGCCCTGCACAAAGTGCATGGTGGCCAGAGGCTGGACAGTCTGGGTGGCCACCATGAGGAAAGCTGTGCACCAGCTGTTTGGCAAAGGTGGTGCTCCATGGAGTCAAAAGATTTTTCTAAGAGAGGATGGAGTACAGAAATGCACCCTTAGGTTTATTATTTCATATTTGCCTGTCCCTGCCACCGCACAAGGAGCCCTTTGGAGAGTGGCTGGGGCTAATAAAAATGTTCCTGTGATGTAAAGGAGGGTGGGGATTAGCAGCTGCCTCATGGAGAAGTGCTTGTGCACTTGCTCTTACTCCGGAAAAATCCCAGAAAAACCATCCAGGAGCCCTGGTGGAAACTCAGACACAGACAGTTAGAGAAAATGAATAAATTTCAGTTTTATGCACAGGTTTACCCCACAGCTGCCCATTTCTCTGAGCAATTCAACAGGTGATCAAAGCAGAAGAGCATCAGCAAGGGTGCTGCACTGGTTTCCCATAAGCTTTTCTGTTGGTTAGTCCCACCATGGCTGGGCTGCCAGCTGATTGCACAGAGAATAAATCTGGCACTGCGTGTGCAAAACTAAATGCAGGTAATGCACTCTCACTTCTTTTACTACATTTTGGGGCAAGACAGAGGGGAGAAAAGGGTTTTTTTTCTATCTTATGACAATAACAAATTCAGTGGAGGAAGTTTTTTACTGTGCCCCTACTTTACTGTGAGTACCTTCACATCAGCCATAACATAGTCCAACTTCTTCACAGCTCCAACTCTTTACACCATTACACACAAATCATGGCCTCAAGAGACCCCCTTTTCCAGAAGGGAGAAGCAATTCAGCTTCCATAACATATCAGTCTCCAGCTTGTCCTGAAAAGGCTGTCAGTTGTGCTGAATTATGTACAAAATCAATGAGAGGTGCTGTCTGCCAAAGATGGCTTGGCATTAGCAATTTTATTGTCACTGAGGGGGGTCACAAGTCCCAAATCTTCAAGATTACAGAATAAGTGCTCATTCTATCCCTTCTTCTCTAGTTCTAAAATTATACCCATTTTGACTCTTTTTAGAATTGAAAACAGGTCACAATAAGATGATGCTGCTGTGAAACACCTCTTCAGTTGTCTGCAATGGGCAAATTTATGCAGTGTTGCTGATGGGGTGCTATTATAATCTGCTCTTTCTACCCTAATTTCATTATGATCTTTATCAAGTGGACATTCACAAACATATTCTTTTTGTTGGGGATCCCACACAGTGTTATATTCAACTAACAAAAATGTGCACTTAAGACTCACTAAGGATTTCCAAGCAGTGGAGAAAATCTCCCCCGCAATAAGATCCACGAGCATGCAGAAGTACAACACATTCACGTGAGCTGAAAGGACAAACAACCTTGTGATGATCTTCAGAGAAGCCTGATATGCTATTTGAGACTGACTATGAATCCTATCCTTGTAAAATCACCTTCACCGTGCAGGTGGCCACAGACCTACAATAAATACAGCATCGAGCTCATCACCCAGCACTTCATGCTTTTTGCTACTGCACCTACGAGTGGAGCAGTGTTAAAATCTAATTTCATGGCATCATCTTTCCCCTCTCCTCTAGAATGGCAGCTGATCTGATATTCCTGCGGCAGCTACTGGGTGTCTAGTGGTCCTTGAGACCATCAGCCAACAAAATTGCCATCAAAATTCTCTTCCAAATACTCGGTTCTGAAATAGATTTCTGTAAAAGCTCGTTTAAACAGGGTCACCTGTCATCACAACATGGTCCAGAGTTCAGCAAACACAGCGCCTTAATGAACACAGTGAGTTGTTAAAAAACATGAAGTCATTAAAGGACATTTTTCAAGAGGAAGTCAACTGACAATTGATAACAACTTGGAATTGTTATCTCAGTCTTTATTTTCTGAAAAACATGTATTCGTGCATATATTACTGGTGATTCAAGCTTGTTTAGCTTCAAATGCTACCATACATGGCTGCAAGAATAACACAGACGTGAATGTTTCCCCGAGCCGAATGCTCGGAGAGCTCCCCCGCGGGAGCCTCTCGGTGGCCTCGGAAGCTTTGGGTGCGAAGCCCCTTTGGAAGGGCCGTGCTCTGCCACTCCCAGTAATGTTCTGTAACATGCTGCTCCAGTATATATGCTGGCACCACTGAGTTTCAAAGGGGAAGCATTTCTCATGAGAACTCGGCCTGATGGGCTGCTATTCAGCAGAAGGGATTGCTTTCCAGCCTCTGAAGGACGAGCCTGAAGGCTAGTGCTCAAAATGCTTCCTTGTGGTCATCAACCCGTATGAAAACCTTATTGCCATTTCAGTCCTGCCTTCAAAGAGCTGAAGGCCGAGCGGGAATGTCCAGAAAACAATTTATTTTGTGAATAAATGCAAAGGATTTTTGAACTGCTTCCTTCGCGATAAAATCTAGAGCTTTCCAAGAGATTTTCATGGCAAAACTCATTAGTTTCAAAACATTCACTCAGCACATAAAACACCAAGGCACAGTTCCTGAGCATGGGCCGGGGCTTTTTTACATCCCAAACAGTAGCTCAGGTGTCAAAGTATTTTCTTAGGTATAACAATTATTTAATTAGTCACACCGAGAAGGAACAACAGGAAACACCAAAGTAACTCTTCAGTTACAGGCTGGATTTAGACATTCTGCAGTCAGAGTGTTTGGTCTCTAGTCAGTGTGAATTCCTGCCACACAAAAACATGGGAAGATCAAAACACTTGGCGATAGCCCGGAATTCTTTGTTATGAAACATGACAGCAGAGCAGGTCTTTGAAGCTGCCTCTCCCGTTCCATGAGGAGTTTTTAAGGGTTGGGTTGACTATTTTTGGTCATTTCTCTTGTTTGCTTTCATTTTGCCCAAACGAGGAAAAATCAGTTCTCAGAAAGACAGGGCTCTGAATATTGCTGCCTGACTAGGTCAGGCTAAAAGATACATTTTTGTTTATTTCTCCGTTTATCTTGAAATAACCTTGCTGAGCAAACTGCTCTTTGTTAACTCCAAGTCAAAACATACCAGTAATGATTCCACATTTTTAGCGTAATTCCCTCTAATCATCCCAGCACACTGCTTGTTTTTATAACTGCTCCACACAATGCCACCAGTAATGAATGTTCTAGAATTGGAGCATAATTTTGATTATCTGGCCATTACTTTTGATTTATGGTGCACAGAGACAGCTGGCTTTTTATATACTCACTCTGCAGTACTGCAGATAACAAATGTAATGTAATAATCAAACTTCTGTAATTTGGAACCCAGGACGGGTGGGCCCAGGGATCTGTCTGTCTGTATAGACCCATTCCATATCAAACAATTTCATCTTCAGAAGCAAGAGTGTAAAAGTAATTTGCACAATGCTACTATTCATTATTCATACCCAGAGCAAAATATGTTTCTTTCAGAATCAGTGTTTAGGCTCTTTGGGAGGGAGTGAACCACCTGAAGGTGGTTTCATGAAATTACATAAATGTCTATCACCATGAGGTTTACAAATGCATTAGTGCTCTAAAAAAGTTTTACAAAGTGCCTCTCAAAATGAATATATTTTAAGGAAGAGTAATAAATAAAATCCATCACGAACAATGAAAAATCTAACTTTTTTCCTGGGTGCAACACAGGAAAATAGGAAGTCCTCAAGAATATGCTCCATTAGGAGGAAAAAACCAGCAAATTCAAAGAAGAGGTTGGTCACTTAGTTTTGTTACAGGATATTGATCAAATGTCTGAAAACAGCAGCAAAAGAGATGGTTACAAAAACTGAAAATGGTGAAGTGGAGGAAGAAACAAAAGTGGAAACATTTTCTCAGCCTTGCCAAGAGAACTAAGAAAGTAGAATTTGTTTATGCAAGGCAAAAAGGTTTAAAAACTGTATCTTAGATGGGAAATGCAGCACGAAACAAGAGTAATTCATAAACCAGAGTGCATCTCCTTGTTAATGAGAGACTGGTGGTGCCAGGTATTTTCTGAAACAGAGTCTCTCACAAGGTGGGGGGAGAAGAACAAAGATGGAAGGAAATAGGAAATAATGACCATCTTGTTGAGGCAGTGAGTGACTGCAAAGGTGGCAAGGCACACAGGAGATGAGATGTGTGGGTGCATTCCAGGGGTCCCACATGGGCAGCTTTTGTGTGCTCAGAGAAGAGAGGCAAGAGATCTGCAACTGTGCTTAAATCTGAGAGACAACAGTGACACACACAGAAATGCATTCCCTGCAGCCAGAGCCACAGGAGAGCAGCTCAGAGAGCACGTCCACCACCTCACCCCGACTGATCTTTCCAAAAAGCTCTCTGGACAGGGTTTCAATGTCACGTTGTCACCACAGGATGTGTCCCTCTGTGACAGAAAAGTCAAGAGAGCACATAAATGCGAAATGGTACCTACTGTATCACTGGCAATTGCTGCATTTTTAGATGTCCTGGAAACCCACAGAGGTTTCGGGGGTAAAACACTGTTCAGGACACTGAACTTCGAAAAGGAAGACAAGCCTTCCCAGCTATTGCTGTGTCCTCCAGCCTGCAGCAAAACAACCAAACCAAAACAAGGCTTCAGACCTTGGTTCTTTGAGGCTGTAAACTGAAGATTACATAAAACCCGGTGTGAGATTTAGCACTGTTCAACTATCCAGGTAAACTGAGGAGGAAAACTGGGAAAGCTCAGTACTGGAATGTAACCCAGCAGGACAGGCAGCAGCACTGACACCAGGAGCTCCAGAGAAGGGGCATCTCCAAGCTCTCTGGTACACCCAAAAAAGCTGTTTGGCCAGTACAGAGCAGCAGGTTGGCTGGAGAGGGTCTTGAATTGATGAAAGGGTCCCTAACAAATGGGATGCTCTTTCCCTATCTGTGTGACAGAAGGCACCTCGGGTCCCTGGGGGGAGCACTCAGCCTTTTTTCTTCAGCCTTTCTTCCCCACTTCTATTTTCCAGCTGGGCTTTGCTGCTAAAGGGAAAGATTTTCATTATTCCTGTGACATATATAAAGTAAAGGCAAATTATCCTATGCTTTAAAGAAATTCCTAGGAAAGATCCTTGTCTAGAGAAAGACTAAACATTAAAGTTTATTTAAGCAAAAGTAAAAGAAAAAAATAAGGACACCATACAAATCCAGATCATCCCTGGCTAAAAATTGTGTATGAAATATCCATTGTGGATTAGGTATTTAAGCATTCGAGTGACTTTTCTGATTATTTGAATAATAAATATTGACTGAAGTAAAACCAGGAACTTTACTGTCACATTCCTGAACCAGAAAGATAAATCTGCCAAAATCATGTTACTACTGCTAGCAGGAAGGCTCCTCAGGAAGGAGGGAGTTGCTGTGTAAAGGAATCAGCAGTGGCTCATGTGAGACAACTACAGAAAGGTCTGAGAGACCCTTTTGTGGATTCTGTGTCCCATCACTTGCCAGAAGAGATTTTCCCTTGGGTGTTAAGGTGAATGGGACCATGGCAGAGTGGATGTAAATGCTCCTGGGTAAGGAGTCTGGTCCAAAGAAGCACTGCATACCAAGAAACAGAACTCTCAAGCAGCAGCTTTCATGTAGCTTTTAGGCACCTTGCTACTTTGGCACCCAAAGAACCACTTAGGAGTTCAGCTCCCTGGAGGGAGCATGGTGAGTACATTTTGGATTGTTATGGGATGAGTTTCAGCATATATTCATCAACATCTGGCAATCCCAGAGAAAATGCAGTAAGGGAGACCCATCCACACACAAGGCCATCGGTACCCATTTCAGGTGCTTATTCCCTGAAACCACCCTTCCCCACCTTTACCAGCCCTGGAGTTGAGGAGGATACAGGCTACGAAAGACTGTCATTGAAAGAAAATACAAATGGCAGAAAGGCTGAAAGGTCAAAGCTGCTAAAGCCTCATTTCTTGCCAGGAACTCCTCTTGGATACAGCATCTACAAAGCAGAGATAACGCATGAGCTACCAAATGCCATTTACAAATTAGGCAGCCAAAATTTCCAACTTTCAAAAATATTGTAGGGCCCAAAGTTCAGCCATCTTCCTCTCAGGGCAGCCCTCCCATGGGGATTGAAGCAGGTACCACGGGTACAAAACCTGGTTGCACATTTCTAGAATAAGAATGAACCTGAAATTTGATGAAAGACGATCAGTTCAAACATCTTTTTCTTCTTCTATAAGCGTCTGAGATGCATAAAAATGATTTGCCTTTTGTTCTGCTCAGCAGACCCAATGCTGATCTATCACCAGGTCTGAGAACTGTTGCTACAATTTCAAAGGAGCTGTAGAGCTGGAAGTTTGTCTGATGAAGATAAAGCTCCTACTGCTGTGCAGAACAGCCAAGTGCTTATAAAAGATGACCTCTGTCCACTTTTAACAAAAAAATGTGCTATAGCCCAAACTGGAAATCTTTCACAGATCTCTCCCCCAGCATGTCTTTTAACAGCCAATGTCAATGAATAAAGTTCATTTAGCATTTCCAGTTTATTGGTTCCAAGTTACAATAATAGATTATGCTTAAAATACATTTTTGCATATTTTTTTTTGTGCTAAAAGTGGTCCTTTGCTTATTTAACATGCATTTACAGTTTAAATCCTGCCCTTTATTAAGGTTTTCCTTACTTAACTATGCATGGTCAGATTTCATTTTCATGTGCTGATCTACATCCCTTATTCCTTATACTACAAATTGAATTTGGAAGTAGCTTAAAGGTGCTTGTTCATAACTTTGACACATTACTCAAAAATCAAGGCTTTATTACAGCATTAAGCTATAGTTGCAAATGCACGATATAAATGACAGCCAGGTGTGCAGAGGTTGGAATACCCCAGCCAGAGAGGATTGCTACTTTTCATGAGGAGCAAGAGGAAGAAAGGGGACGTGCCCATGGAAAGCCCAGGGGAGATACCCCCATGCAGCATTTAACGCTCCCCAACTCTGATTTCGGGATTCACCTCCTGAACTCACAGTCCAATGACTTAAATTGGGGTGGGAATGCTGAGGAAGCACTGAAGTGGCACCAGTGAAGAGCTTTCCCCCCAGATTAACTCACTGTCCACCCAGCTGCCCCAGCACAGAAGGTGCCTGTGCCAGGCCCAGAGCCTGGCTCCCTTCCCCGTCCACCGATGGCAGAACTGTGGGGTTTCTGCCGAGTTTGAGCTTCACACCTTTCACAATTAAGTCCTTAATGTCTGTAAATGCAGGCATTAAACCCGAGCAGATTGCTGCAAGAGAACAAAGGCAGAACTGCTGTACCTACTGTGCTTGCTTGGTTTGCAAGTAAATCGTGGTATCAGGTCAGAAACATCTTTAGTAATGACAAATCTCCTCGTGGGGCTTTTTGACAGAGCTCCACGACCATAAGCACCTCCTTGAAGGACGTGATTTGATGTGCACTCAGGTTGGAAGGGGCTCGTCTTCACTTCAGCACAAGAAAAGTCCAGGCAGCAGAGGTCTGCCACAATCTGCAATTTATTTTATTTCTGCAACCTGCAGCACAATCACACACTCATTAAACTCTCAGTCGAGAAAGGAGCCAAAAATGAGGCAAGTTCTTCTGTAGATAATGCACATTACACCAAAGAGCTAGCCATCAGTGGGGAACTGAAAGTTGTGAATTCCCAGAAATCCCAGCACAGATCACTTTGCTTTTACCTGGGAACTCGCCCTCCAGATTTGTGCTGGGCTTTCTTCTACACGCAGCTTGTTTTCAGTGCAGCAGCGTGAAACGCCAGAGAAGCACACGTAACCTCTCACAGAACTCAAACACTTTTTATTTACTGTACTCAGGGCTGCTCAGGTAGAAGAAAAAAATGCCAAAGCAAGCACCAGATCCAAAATTAGCATTTTATTCAGAACGTTGGGGTCAGAGGTGTATCATTCATATTCTGGTACACAATACAGAGGCAAAGCTGTTCTCAGAAGTCTCTCCAGTTTGAAAGCTCCTTCCCCTCCTCCCCTCCCCGCCCCCCAAACATACTGTATATTTTCTCGTGCCACCAGTATCAGGCCAACTCCCCTCCCCCCCCCTTTTTTGGGACAAATTTTTTAAAAATTTTTTTGTGCTAAGAACTTTTCTCCCTCCCCAAACAAAAAAAATAATAAAAATAAAAATAAAAAAAATATTGAGTACTCTAACTACAGTTCAACAATTGAATCAATGTCACTTGTTTGCAACCTGTTTTGTAAATACTTTATCCATAACGAAAGATATAAACATGCAAAAACCTGAATCCATAGTCCAAATAATACATACACGTGTTCTGAAGTTTCTGCACTTCTCCACAGACTATGCCAATAAAACATTATGTACACATACCATTTTTTTACAGTGAAGTGGGAAAAAAATACTAGAAATTAAAAAAAAAAACAAAACCAAAAACCAAAACCAAAAAGTGTACATGGATTAAGACCAAAATGTGTCTAACATTCTAGCATAAGAAAAAAAAAAATCAACTCTGCTACAAACTGGTGATATGAAAACTCCCTTTATTTGCAACCAGCTGCATAAGTTTTAGAATTTTAGTGAAAAAAGTCCCCTAACATCTAAAACTAGAAGTAATGTACATTGTTCCACCTCATGGTCTTCTCTCCCGGATAACAAAATGGTTCCATGAGGATTTTTTTGTTTATTTTTAATCTCCTTATTTTAATAAAAGCAATGCGATGTAACAAAAGCATGTTGAAGTATATTGTGTTTCACCTTACTCCTCCCCACCCCAACATATTTTGTCTCTTTAATGCATCATTTAATAAATCAGTACCATTAAAGCCTTAAACATAAAACTAATTCCGATCTGAAAAAGGTACAAAAAGGCACATAAAATCCCAGTGCTTCTGTACTGTAAAATTCAAGTGTAACTGAGCTCAATATTTTTTTCCAAACAGCATTGGATCACTGATATTCCACGGAGCCCAAATTGGTTTGCAGCCTAAGCCAAAGCCTTCAGCAAGCACTTGTGCTAGTAGACTACAAAGTTAAAGCCTAGCTTCTGTATGCTTTTGGGGAATATCAGTTGAAATGTTTGTACTTGTCCAAAACCAAAGTTCACTTTGAAGTTCAGTCATCACCTCCACCGTACATATCGGCAAGTTTCTTGAAACGTGGGCCCCAGTCATTTAGGTAGTCATAGTCTTGCTCACCACCACTACTTGAGGAGTTCAGAGAGCTCAAGGATCCCGCAGTGGAGCCGCTTCCTTCATAGTCAAAGACTAAGAGGGAGTCATACGGTGGGGCTGTGGGGTCATTGTCGGCTGCTTTAAGTCCCTGCAAGGAGGAGAGGGAGAAAGGAAGATAAAGTTCTATATCTGAGAGCGAGACAAAAGCACATCCGGAATATCTGCAGCACAGTTATCTATCGAGCACCACTTGAGAAAACAAAGTTCTTCCTCTTCTGCCCTTCAGTGCAAAACAGGATTTACATTTTTGTGACTCCTTTTCGAATGGCCAGGTTTCCAGCACTGCAGCACTGGACATTTTGAGTGCAGCTGCAATTACAGCCCTAACAAGACCTTAAGAGAGAGCCATGGCACTGGGACAGAAGCTAGTAAATAAACAGTTTCAAAGATACACAGCTCCCAACCTGCGCTATGGGCAATGTGGGAATGGTTAGGCAGATGAGGAAGGAGAAAATAAGCCTGTTTGCAAAGATTCACTTTAACAGCCATCTCACACGGCCAATTGCACATCCACTGACTTTTCTGGCCTGCAGTCCATCTGCATGTGCCAAAATCCATATTTAGTTAGTCCTGCAAACTCATGTACCTCTGTAAGCTGCTGTGAGAAAAATATATGGTATGTTGTCTCAAGCCTTTTATGTTTTGCCACATCCACCCACGAGATCCACCTGCTCCTCAGAAAAAACACACAGTGACATCAAAGCTGAATGCAAGATGATGACCGTTCTTCTTTCCTCATTTCAAAGTACTGAAGTTACCAACACACAAATAGTGGGTCTTCAGCAATTTCAGATTTCCAGTCTATAGAGCTGAATAGCCCAAATTAAAACCAACACAAATTGAATTGGAGGAAATGCTGGGAAATTGAAGAGGAAAAGCCAGGAAAGAACCACACTTCTTCCAGAGAAAAGCCTCTTCATTCCTTGTTTTCTTACAGAAGTCCAAACCTAAACAGTTACACGAGTAACTAATTTTAGAATATGAGACCATTTCTCTGTGCTTATCTGGGGAAGATTTACAAGCTGAATATAAAAGGCTGAAGCCTGAAGTCAAAAAGCCCTCTTATGATTTGTATTTTTCCAACCTCACAGTTTCTTTCATGGGATTAACAATGCTTTTACAAGATCTTCCGCTGTGGCAGCCACTGACAAGGGATAATGTATCTTCCAGAATTCTATAAGGCTGTGCTAACACTTTAAATTGCTCACTATTAATTTTTACCAGTGCTATTTGGGCTGGTTTCACTTTTAATTTTCACTGTTTATTTATTTAAAGAATGGCTTTATTATGCTCCCACTTACTTGAAGGAATGAGTGTGCCTCCTTCAAATTATTTAACATATTCTGGATTTAGAAAAGTACGTTTTACTCTCAATTGTGTTTTGCCCAAATATGCCAAAATGGAAACAGATGCTGATTTTTCTTCTACAAATATGTATTATGGAGTATATACATATTAAACCCATTCATTAAAGCATTTGGCATTGATAAGGTAGAAGTGAATCCTGGTTCTTTATTACCTATCTAAAACAATTCAGAATTGTGCAAAATGTACCTAAAATAATTCCCAAATCAGTGGTGGAAAAGCCCAGCATGTTTATCAAGCTAATGACCTCTAATCAAGAACAAATTTTGGCCTTGAAATGATCATTTCATGTGGTACAACAACATCAAGCAGGTTATTAATAGCCTGCATTAAAAGTGCAATTCTGAATTATGAGATAAGAATAATTGGTGATGCTCGCTATCTCTCTCTGGCATTTTCCAACCTGACGGCCATAATAAGCACAAAAGATGTGAGATTTTGAAAAGGCAAAGTGTTGGAAGACATCCCTTATTCAGCTTCCAAGGGGGACGACGTTCTAAGGCTTTCTCTTACTTTCTGCTGCTGAAGCACAAAGCCAACTTTACTTCTCAGGCAGTAACTGGCCTCGTGGTATTTAAATCCTTCCTGAAGCCTGCTCGGGGTGACAGACACCCGTGTGCTTGGAACGCAGGTGACAGGCAAGGAGAATCAATACCAGCTGAGTTCAAGGAGTGCTGAGGTACGAATGCCAGGTATCCATGTGTGAAAGTCATTTAGAAAGTCGGTTTGGAGATGAAATGTTATTTCCCTGCAGTTCTGCCTACTAATAGCCAGTCAACCATGGGATACCAATTTATTAAAAAAAAAAATCAGTGAACAAAACTTTGTCCTACATCGCTGCAGAAATTCTGATACCCATCAGTCATCCATGACAAGGCAGAAGGCAGCCTCTTTCCATCTCTTTTTCCAAAGGGGAAGTTGTAATTTTTTTTTTCAATTTGCTGCTGCTATCATGATAGCATTTCAAAAAAAGGAAACTGGTTTTGAGTTACTGACTTACGAGATAGGATCTCACTAACAAATTCACTTTCTCAAAGGTTGTGCTGGCGGCGTAATCCATTTCATTCAGAGAACGTTGCCACAGGTCATGTTTTGGAGGTATTGATTCAGCCACGCAGCACAAGTTACACTGACATTTGCACCTATCTTCTGGTTCACAGAGTGATGACTGAACTTAGTGTCTAACTCTTCAAATGACAACCAAGATTTCTGCTGTATTTGTGTCACAAGTTACACACTAAAACGAGAGAGAAATACTATAATGTTTTCTCTTTTTCCCTGCTGAGCTGATTCTCTGAGCATACCCAGGGTACTGCTGCGCTTTGCTGTTGGGCTCCACAGCATGTCAGACAGCCCTGGCAGCGGTATCAGCTTAGGAAGCTCCCTTTGGTTTCAGCACTGCCACCTTTTTTGTTTATTATGCTGTCCCTTTCGGTGGGTGGAGGCGGTGTGGACACACAGCCTGCTGCATCTGCACAACAGGAAAGGCACCAAATGGCTGCCAGGAGTGGCTTCTGCTGACTTTGCTGCCAAGGTGTTGCCAGTCGCTTCTGAAAAGAGATCTCAGTTTTTGCCAGATGTGTTCAAGAACCACAGAGCAGCAGAGTTGTTACAGTTACTTGGTTTACAGCTTCCTGATCTGAAAATCCAGATTTTTTATCAGAGTGAGAAGCTCATTCAAGAACAGAATTTCCAGGGCACATCCTCAGGAGCAGGGGAACTGCTGGGACAGTGACCTGTCACATTTCCTTGCATGTGCTGCACCACCAGTACACAACAAGCAGTCACAGAATTGCCACGGCAATAGAAAGGCCAGCTTGAGACCTCGGACAGACTCACTTTTTGCCTTTTCCTCTGTTATATAGGTAGTAGAGCTTTCACTAAGGAGGAGAACTGGAGGAACTGCAGTGCCTTGGCTGAGGAACAGTGGTAACCTTAAGTTATACTTGCCTTAGTACAGGTTGCATTCTCCATTTCTCTCAACTGAAAGGAAAGCAACCCCTTCAGATCTTGAACTAACATGGAACATTACAAAATCTAATGCTTCTATTTTCATTAATCCTACTATTTAATCAGATTCAGCAGACCTTTAATGGGAAGGAAAGGAAGAACAGAGACCTTCAGGGAAATACCAAAAAAAATTGGTTTTTATCTGGAACCATGTTTTGACTTGACAAGAGGAAACAGAAACCATCAAGGGACTCCATTCTGCAAGGAGGTGCACTGTATCAATAACCACTTACTGAGAATGAATTGAGGGTCCTCCATGTCCCCTTGGGGTGAGACCTTTAGTTTGCAATTTAAATTTAGCTTACCTCAGGCTGTGTCCTCTATTGATTATAAACATATTCTTAGCCACAAACTCTCCACCACAATATCACTTCCTTGAGATTTCTAGGGATGATATAGGTGGGTCTTGAAAACAGGATTAAAAAAGCTACTTCAAACAGGTCTTATTTATACTGTCCTGCAATTCCTGAGTATTCTAAGTGTTAATTATGCTCCACACTCTGCAGGTTAGGCTTTAAAAGGCTCAAAATGGAAAACAAAGTCTACAGAGGATTCTTAATAACACATGACTTATTTCACCGACTTGTTTGTACGCTGGACTGGAAGAAAAGGAGGTTTTTCCCTTCCCCTCTTAAATTAGAGATTCATCTATCCATTGAAATAGACAAAACAAGAAAGTCCCTGAGGTCATTTAGCTTATGCCTGCAAAACATATTTTGACTACCAGACACCTCTGGAACCTTCCTATTTTAGACAGTTCATAGCTCTGTACATGTTATCTCAACTCTGTGTTATGAAAATGCACGACTTCTTTCTGTAATTCTAACTTGTTTTTCAACTGCAAAGTCACTAGAACGCTACAAAATACTCTTACTTATGTGTGTCTCATTGAGTTAAGTAGCTTTAATACAAGGGATGACAGATAGAAAGTAATATACCAGAGCACTGCTAAAAGGAGAAAACCTAAATGACCCACTAGATCTTTTTTGCTTTTTGTTTCTGTGATTTTTTCCTGTAATGAAAAGAAGAAGAAAGAAAACCCTCATGCTTGCTTGGCAATGGGAGCTAAACCCTCTAGCATCTGAAATCAATGACCTATAGTTATTTTTTGTCAGAAGCTGGAGTAATTCAGAAGCTAATCTGAACAATGCTGTCCATGTGTCTGAGGTGCTGGGGAGCATTCAACAGACTGAATTAATTCCCACACGTGGACCAGCATCCCAAAAGATCACACTGACCAGCATCTCCTGGAATAGGGTCAAGTCCTCGGAAAGATCAGACTGATCTCCAAAAGTGCTGCACCTTTTCAAACCAAGGGGGTAACACAGACTTTGCTACCGAAGTCCTGACAATTCAAAGGCAGCCTCTCCCTGCTCAGCCAGGGACTGGGCTAGTTTCGTGGGTGGTTTGGGTTAGAGATGCCCGAGGGAAGAATTACGTCTAATAATATTGAAGTTGGATGCAGAGAGATATGAACTCTGCTCTTTCTTATCTCGCTATGTTGTTTCCGCAGCTCAGCTTATCTTCTGTAGGAACTGCCTTGAGAAACATCTGGGACAGGCTTTACTCAAGATATTTCTTCAATTTACCTCAAGTAAAACTGAGAGAAACTTACCAAGTTGCTTGGGTTTAATCGTACCAGGACTGCAGGTGCAATTTTCTGGAGAGTCTGCAAACCTGTGCAGCCTGAACATTTCTGCTCTAGAGACTGATAATTTTGAAATGTAACTGTAACGAGAATACTACTATGAAAGACCCATTTCCCCCCACACCCAGTAGACATTTTAGAATCACGTTTGCCATGGGAGATTTTTTACATAAAACACAAATTAAGGTGACACTATTTTAGAGAAATAAAATGCCCATTTTGCTCAGACTTCGGGGAAAACAGACTGAGCTTGGACAATCTTTGGGTGGCTACTGTCTGCTAGAGAGAGGGTTAGGTGGAATGCCCCACAGTAAAACAATACGTTGCTGTGAAATCCTAAGAAAAAAATACCTTATGAAGAAGACAAGCTAAATATATAACACTTAAAACATAGAAACTACCTCACATAGTTCCTTTCAATCAGAGGATATAATTAATTCTGAGCTAACTTGCAGACAAGAAAATTACCGTGTTTTCTTTAGCTTCATGTATATTTCCATATATTAACTTAATCAATGACATTAATGACATTATTTTACTGTGTATGAATAGCTGGGAGAAACCTTCTTTTTTGGTGGATGGCAAGGGGAAGCACAAAGGGAGGTACTGATATAATACAGTAGACAGCAGGAAGAAAACGACTCCATGCTCGTCTGTGCTGCAATATAAACACACTGGCTTAAATCAAGACAGCAGGTACTGTTTCTTCAGCTCCATGTGTACACACTGATGCTATCATCTTCAAGAGTGATAACCTACTAAAAAATAATATTGCAAGAACAGCTTGCTAAGTCATTTAAAAACTGCAGGAGGCCGGACAACCTCTGGCCCCTTTCTGGCTTTCCAGCGGAATCACACCCATTCCCCGCCTCTGCTCCGGAGCAGAGCTTCCCAGCTGCTTTGGGAACAAGAAAAACAAGGGTTCCTCACAACTGCCTGCCAGGTGGGCACTGTCTGGTCACAGCTGTGTGAGAACAGGATGGCAATCTCTGATTGTCTGGAAGCACACTGCCTTGGCCAACAACGTGGGCCTTTTACTGCCCCGTGTCCCCGCTGCTTTCCAGAAGCCAATTACAACTGTGACATTTAGAAGTGTAAAGCATGCAAAAACTGGGGTCTCTTAAAATACAGTGTCTCACAAGAACATTTGTACATCTCCTGCTAGGCAATTCCCCTCTAAGTCTTTTGACAATGGTATCACCGTATACCTTAAAAGGGGCAAATTCAATTTTTTGCAGCTTTCTAACACAGAAGACTTTGGTGCATTAGCCTGTCTTTTCTTCAAGGCAAACAAGAATAGACACGTTTGCAGAAACTGTTCTGCAGTACTCTGCAATATGTGTCCAGCTCTGGCTGACAAGGAAGATATGAGAAAATCAGAGAAAATCATTAACTACTACAATTCGTGTACAGAATAAAGTAAAAATAGTAGTAAATTCCGGGTTAGTTTTTTTTTTTTCTATAACCAGCAAGCACAAGAAACACATTCTATCATAAGTACCACAACACCAAATGATTTAAGACTGACCAGTGATAGAAATAATGAGGATCGTTTCTTTCAGAAACGATCTGGTATAGTCTGAATCTCAATTACATTTATTAGACTGAAAAATCAAAGATAATGCAAAATCTTTGAAAGCTCCATGACAAGACAAGTATTAAAAGCACTTACATAACATTTAATTTAGCTGCCCTGCTCACTAATCGTATTTGATGGAATTCTTTTGGTCTTATTGAAGGTACTGAATTTCCACTATTATCTGGATTCAAAGGGTAATGTATGAGGAGAATGAAAATGAACTTCTTCCATTATTAAATTACTGTGAATTAATAAATGAATTTAGGCTACACTACAATTTTGTTAGTCTGTTTATTACTTGGAACCCATTGCATAATCCTGCTTGGAGATATTGTGGTTGCAGCTGATAACGTATTATGAATGTAATTAATACGAATGCACAGAAGTTAATTGATATATCTTCCCTTTCTGTCTGAATGAGTTAATTAAATTTGTCTGCACTTTAAAAGAATATATTTACTTCTGTCTAGCAAGACCATTTTAATTGTCTAAGGAAGTTTTAAAAAGTTATTATGTTCTAACATAACAGCTACTCATGCGGAGTAGAATAAACAAAATATAAAAGCTTATCAGATCTTAGGAGGAAACTCTTTCTCGCTCCTCTACCTCATTAATGAAGTCCCCAATGTCCCCAGGATGAGGAGCAGCTGATCTGACTGGATACTGAGGTTCTGCATGGATTGGCCTTTCATCAAGACGTCTGATTCCAACAGGTTTGATGGCATCTGGTTCCACGGTGTCAGGCTGCTGGAGCTGGCTCAAGTCATAATCCTGCAAAATATGGAACAGAGACAGTACGTTAGCAGAATGTCAAACAATATCTGTCAGGGGGAAACACGAGAAGGAAAAAAGGGAAAATGCAAAGTATCATTTCACCAGAAGTCCTGCTTTCAGGATGGTAATGCTTACTGAGAATAAGTCAATAACATTGTTATTTGCATACCAACAGGATGTTATTTGATTTATGCTCCCTGAATCTCCTGTTTTGATTCTATTCCACCAGATTTGTAGAGCTTCTCATAAGTTTTCCCCTGAGAAGCAGGGATTTGAGTAGTACTATTAAGAGACTAAACACTTTACCTAGTAATGATGATTTACAGCATAGAGCAAAGACGCCAAATCCAACTCTTATTTTTCTAAGAAAATAAATACCATACATTCTGAGAAAAAGGCAAGCACAGTGCTCTGCAGTATTTTCTAATACCTTCAAAGAATGAATTTAAGACTCCTTGCTGATTTCATGTGGCTTCCATAATATGAAAGCCAAAGGGGGAAAAATGTCATAAGAAGTACAAAGCTCCTCAGATTTGGCCTTAATTCTAAGCACTTTCTAGAGATTACTCATGAATCTGTTCATTAAGTACTTGATGCTGCAGTTTCAAACTCTGGCAGACTGATGAAGTTAGCATAGCAGTATGAATTCCAATAAGCAGTCTGTATGTATGTAAAAAATTTAATTAGATCAATGTTTATGCATTTTACATAGACACGCCTGAATTCTCTTTGCACAGTGTGATGCCTTCCATCATTGTCATTCCCCTCACTGCTGCCATGTCTAGAAGAGAGTCGTGCTCTGGGATGCCTTTACACGGGGCATTGGTGAGAATGTGCAACAAAGAACTGCACTTCGAGGCTTAAACAAAAGCCATTCAAGAATCTCAGCAGATGGGGGCTCATGCCAGATACCCTGCACCACAAACAATCCAAGCAGTTATGAGCATCTCAAACAAGCTACTCTAGCCATCAAAAATATCCATTTTCCAACAGTGCTGTTCTGGTAATAATCTTATTTATAATCTCAACTTGCTGGAAGTTGTCTGTGCAGGCTATTAGATTTTCATTAGTTCCTTACTGGCTCCTACAGGAAGGAATGCAAGCTTTTACTGCTGCTGTTATCTCACGGGATGTGGATCCTTTTCGAGTGTATGACCTCCTGTAACCCCAAACCCAGACTTTTCAACAGGAGAAGAATTCTTTTTGACAGCAGTTATGGTAGTTTGTGGGGAGAACTGTAGCTGATTATCAAATCCACTACACCTTCTGATTTGTTACTTGGGTTCTCAGATGACTGCACACAAATATATAGTCAAAAAAGGTGGAACAGCTCCACTGAGATCTGAGAATGCAGTTTCATATGCTTTAATTAGATTACAAGTTCCTTGGGGCAGAGCTGTAACTCCTACCCTTCGGTACTTCATGTACCAAACAGAATAATAAGTGATCTCCAGGAAGCAGTATGAATCGGGGAAAAGTAAACAGAACAGAACTTTTTATCCTTTCCCTTTTTATTACATAAAATAAATCAAAATAGTTTAGAGACATGCTATCAGAAAATCCTATCAAACAGAGAGGAATGTACTTTTGAGAATTTAAAAATAAGTAACACAAGTGCTTTTCATACCCACCCAAAAGATAAAGGTGGAAAACACCAACAGGGAGAAATGAAAAATATTTTTTTTTTTTTTTCAAATCTAAGCATTTCATTGTGGAGGAATTCAAACTGCTATGGTTAAATAACAATGTATTAAACCAGAAGAGCAGCTCTGTTCATTTCTATAATTTTTCCCCCCACCCACACGTATATGTACACAATTCTTTTACTGGTTAGTGGTCATACAGAAATATAAATCAAGTCTGTCAGTCTATTATGTTCACATCTAAGGGCATCCTTTTGTATGTATTTAATAGTTTGAGACCTATCCAGGCTCTGAAAGCTAAAAAGACAGCAAAGATGGCCACCTGTGAGCTAACAGCAGTGCAGAACGTGTCCTTACGCGGACTCCCACGTTGGTTTTCTTTTCTAGGGTAATTTATGACACTGTCATTCAGCCTTCCATCAGAGGAAATTCATCTTGCAGGTCTAATAGTGTCCAGATGGGAGAAGAAGATCCATTGTACGTATCACCTCAGCCTCTCAAACCCCTCGTATCATTAAAATCAGTGTAACTGCACATCAGTGGGGTATGGCCAACTCATCCACCACCTCCCCAAGCCGGCCCAGTGCCAGGCAAACACAGCAGCGTGCAAGGGCTCCAGCTGTTCCAACATTCTGTCTGAAGCCAACTCTACTCAATTAATGCAAAGCAAAAGAAGGAAAAATGTTTTAAAATGTCAGGTCATAAGCTGTTTAGAGGTGCTGAAGGCCCATCTCTTCACTCAGTGCTGCTTTCACAGACAGGAAAGTGGAAAAGCTTTTCACATATTACCTAAAGCTCCTGAATGGACTTAAAGGTTAGCCTCAAGCAGAGTTTGTTAAGATAGTTAACTGTAGAAGTGACAGCTAAATGGAAAACTGGCACATCAAAGAGAGAAGAGAACCTGCTGGGATAGGCTGGGACAGCCAGCTTTGAGCAGTATTCTGGGTCATCATTTTTACTCTTTAATTTCAGGACCACAAGTCAACAGCGTTTTGCTTTTGCTCCAGTCTTTTCCCATGTAACCTGTTCATGATCAAAATCTGCTTAGGGGCTACTGGCAGCTCCTTGGGTTACAAGACTCTGCCTTCCATTGGAAATGCACCTCAGCAAGAGTTGGGAGCACCTAATTCATAATGGCTGCCAATTTCTGTTGTTATTTTTACCGTTTAGCTCTAACTCCAGCAATTCTAGAAAAAATTCCCTTCCGTCAGTTTGGACTTGAGCACACCCAAACAGAGGGTCAGTTCAAGTTTTTCCTCCTCAAACTTCTGGACAAACTTAGATTGTTGACAAAAGAGAGAATCTACTTAGTTTTCCTCTATTGTAAGATTGCTAGGACATATTAGTTTGCTCACATTTTGCATCTAGAAAAACTCAGGCCTTTGGAAACCAGAGATTTGGACTAGTCTGACAGTCCAAGCCTACAGTAAACGGGGAAACATAAACCTCACATTCTAGAACAGGGATCTAAGTGAAGCAAGCTGAATGATTCTGTGTCTTTCCGCTTGTTTATGAAGAGATTTGTTACCACTGCAGACAATACAGACGCCTTTTCGACAACTGGTGGTTAAAGAGATGACAACCTCAATGTGCTTGAAGGGCATTTTATCAGAAGTTGCATCTTGTGGAATCAATCAATCTATCTCGCAGCTCCACCCCTCCAAGGTGATTACAATATTGACATTATTAGCTATTCACTTAGTTCTAACAGCTTTAAGCAAAGACTTCAACCTTAATTAGTTCAAACCTTACGTTCCTGAAACACACAATCCCAGTGAAGAGTGCTAAATGTCAAAACCAGGTAGCCAAGCCCTATAAATCAACCACCTAACCAGAAGTGTATGCAGAAGGCTCTAAAACCCCCAAAAGCACTTCTTTAACAACTACACACTAGTTCAAAGCACAGTTCAAGTATCTCAACTTGAATAGAAGAAACAGCCTTTTTATACTCCCCAGTAATCACACAGAAACAAGATAATGCAGCCTGCAAAAATCTCCTCCTTAAACAACTTCCTCTTGGGCAAGACAGCTATTCACTGAACAGCACCTGAGTAATAATCCCTCATACAGCAGCCATCAGCTACAGCAGGAGAGATTTTTTAAAAAGTACCTCACTTTCTGACTGACAGCTACCAGATCCTACAATCCCTGAAAAAAAAACAAACAAGAGAACAAAGAGGGAGTAGGCCAGGAATCAAGAGTTTCTCGGAAACTTCTAGTTTTAAACATCTTTTATTTTTTTCATCCTGATTAGCTGTTCTAAATGAGAAGATTTACTTCAGTTCTCGGAAAAAACCCTAACAAAGTAAAAATTTTTACAGCAATTGGTGTCTGCCTTATATGAATGTATACTGGAGCACTATAAAGCAGAACTGCAAACAACAGAATGAAACCACAAGGTACTAAAACCATAAAATGCTATGCATAGACAGGACTGACTCTTTTTGAGAAAGGAAAACTCAGAAAATATTGCAATTTATTACACCTGAATTGAGCTTTCCACTGCCACAGCCTAGTGCCTGGAATGTGACTGACACCCATTAATGATTTATGACTCTGGCTTCTCTGTTATCTCAGAGCTCTGTTTATTTCCTGGCTGTTCATGGGA
This sequence comes from Mohoua ochrocephala, assembly GCA_013398855.1. Taxonomy (NCBI): domain Eukaryota; kingdom Metazoa; phylum Chordata; class Aves; order Passeriformes; family Acanthizidae; genus Mohoua; species Mohoua ochrocephala. The sequence continues at coordinate 166,937 of VZTA01006037.1, read as the reverse complement.
CTGTGATACACTTCCAAGGATGACTTGGGTTTTACCTTCTACACAGCAAAACCTTTGGCTAGGCATGAACACAGGACTGGACACATGAATAATGGAACAAACCACTGCACTTGTTTCTCCTTTTTAAGGGATGCACCCTTGGCAAAGAAATATGGAAGTTCAGCTCTATCCCAATGCAAGAAATAATCAACTGATCACTTTGTTAATTTGATGGTGAGACCTGTGTCTTTCACTGAACACCATCAGCTGCAGTGGCTTAGGTGCATATAAAGCAACAGGAGCAGAAATTTGAATTTCACCTGCCTGTTTTAGAGGATGGTGCCTTAGTATAAACTCAGGTTTTTTATTTTCTGAAAAGAATAGAACTAATTATGACTTTGAAGTACCTATGGATAAAACACATGTTCTGCTTTGCCTGTGTTCTACAGACAATTAGTGGCTACTCCGACAGAGAAAGGGGATGGGGAGGGAAGCAAGGAAAGAAATATTTTACTCCTATATGCTCCCACTGAGATCTTTTAGAAACAAAGAAAAAGGAAGTGAAAACCAATCCTGCTATATACTCTACCCTCAAACATCACCCTAAAAAGCTATTAGAAATCTGCACTTAAATATTGCCTGAGTTCTGCAAAATGCTCCAACCCACCCTAAATCTTACATTTGCTGAAATAATGAGACTTCAAAAAAAGCAAAGACAGAGGACTGACTAGATGTAGGCTGCAGGTGGGAGGATAGTTAAAATGCCTACACCAACAGTTGCTCTTTGTTTGCCACTTGCTTTTAGATTACTTTCTGATTTATTGCTTTTCCCATTTGTTTTTATTATAGATGCATCTGGAGTACGACAAGTTAATAATTTTTAAGATAATGAAGAAGCTAGCTTATCTTTTTAATGATAAAAAAGGTGAAAGTCAAACACCAGCTGCAGATAAAACGCAGTCAACAGGCAGAGGTTCTAGATATGATAAAATAAAACAAAAACAATTTTGTAATGGAATTATGAAAACATTACTTTTCATACCATGAGATAAAGATTCACTAAGGAATGACAGTAATTCCTCCACAGGAGCACTGTTATGAGTCACTTATTCAAAAAAGTGAAGCTAATGTCTTAGTAAGCAAACACAATCCCCGAAATAACTACCTTTTAATTATAGTATTGTATATTCATGGGGAATATCTTAGCAACCTTTATTTCATTCATTATGTTTGAAATTTCAGAACATAAAACATCTTCTATTCTTAATGCAATGCAAAATGAAGGTTAAAACGTGAGAGTAAATGATCTGAATAAGGCTCAGGGTGGTGAAAAAGAAAATCTAATCACATGGATTTATAAAGTTCATGGAGTAGGCAGGGACCATTATCATGTTTATGACAGAGGTTATAACAAGATGCAGCACAGAAGGCTCATGTTATCTCAAAATGTGGGCATGCAGAAAGTTATGAAAATAAGGAAAAAAACCCTGCAAAATCCACACACAACAATTCAGAAGGATTGCCCGATTTGCTTTTATCTATGATACATAAATGCTGGAACACAGCTACCCTTTCTATAAAGGAGCAGTTTCTGTTTAGAATTTAGATCCTGCACACATAACAACAAACCATTCATCTTTCACTTTTAATGCAATTAACACCATTAAAATAAATACTACTATTTTCTTGCTTTACATAATATGCAACAAAATAAGACAAAAAAGCAAGCTATTGACTAACGTAAAAAAAAAAAAAAAAAAAGTGATGTAGGAAGGACCATGAAGAATCCTCAGGAAGAAAACTACTTTGAACAATAGTAAAATCATTGCACTGGAAATTCTTGTGCTGAAAAGATCTGAGGGCTAGATTACCCTACATGTTCAAAACAGCTCATCTGCAATACTTTAAAAGCATACCACCCACTTGCTCAGGCAACTTGCTTCAACAGGACCACCTGCACGAGCAAGTACTACTAAAATTCAGAAAACATTACAGAAATGAACTCAAAGGAGAGAATCATCTTGTGCAATGAGATGTACACAAAAGCAATTAGATGATAAAAATGTATCACAGTTATCAGGCTGACATGTGCTGTTCATATCCCAGTGCAGCAGCCACCGCCCGATGTCAGTCACAGAAACGGCCCGAGACATGGGACAAAGTGAGTTAGTGATGGTTATGGGGTGTGAGGTGCTGTGGGTGTGAACTACGCTGCAGACACGTGCCAAGGGCTTCAACACTCACTCAGCAACAGGTTTTGGTACCTGGGACTGAGACTGGTGTGACAAATGCAGAGCACAAGGCATCAGGAGAGAACAGCCACCACTTGCCCCTCACACCTCCCCAGCTGCTGAACAACCCCAAGCCACGGATCATGTGGTCCATTAATGATCGAGAGAGGCACTCACAACCAGTTCTGTAACTTGAACCTTGTGTCTTCAGAACATAACAAATTATACTGTCCCCCAGCCCCATGAGTTTAAGAGTCAGATATAATTTCAGGAAAAAGAAAACAAAATACCAAGGTTTAACAAAAAAAAACCCAAACCCAAAAGACAAACTAAAATCTAAGCACAAAAACCCCAACACTTTTCCCCTCCCTGAACCAGTCCCATTGACTTCCATGGAATGATGCTGACTCAAAACCGCTTGTGGCCCATCTCCTCTAAGTCAGGTAGCTAAATTGTTAAAAGTAGGAAATAGCAAACAGAATCCTGAGAAGAATCCAAAGCTTTGTACCTGGAACACCTCTGCTTTCTCTCATTCCTCCCTTATCCCCAACTGCTGCTAGCACAGTCATCTTTCACAAAACCCAGAAAGAGTTTCTGCCTGGAACATCAGGAGGGCTGTGCACCTTTTGGAGCCTGTTTTTCAGCCTGCTTCTTCTAGGTGAAAAAAGTCCAGAACATTTCTGGTGCTGACAGTGCTCTTCAGTGGCGAGCAGGCTGACTTCAATTACGACCCACAGATCAAAAGCTTTTCTGCCTTAGAGAATTAATAGCATTTTTCTCAGCTGTTGTGGAGAGATCCTGTGTACATCATGCCAGCCTAGAAGACGACTATGAATCATTCAAGATCCTCAATTTTCTTGACAAGCACTCAGTCTGTCAGAGTGAACAAAGCAGGCCAAGATGGCCTCAGACGGGATTAACAGAAGACCTTCATGATGGACTAAACTGCTCTTTTACTAGAGATTTCACATCATAATTCCTTGGAATTGCTGGCACAGGAGAAAAAAAAAAACAAAACACACCAACAGAACCAAAGAGGAATTCCAACTTGTTATTGGCAGTTGCTATGACTCAGAGGAACTAGCTGGAATTTGAACTCATCTAATTTCTTACGGGAGACATCACTCTGACGGAATGCAGTTTGAAAGGAACATGCTGAATGTGCTTTAGGAGTTTTCTGGGTCTGCCCTGACAGCTACGAAACCCAACTGTGTAGCTTCAAAATACATAAATTAAACCTCTCAACTAAATAAATTATTTTAAGATAAAAACCTCCAGTTTAATTCAGTTCAGGGTACAGAGAGATCTAAGTTCTATCACTTACCTTCAAGCCTTAACAGTCATATCTTCAAATAACCTAAACATCTGGGAAATATCAGGCCACACAGGGTAAATCTTCAAGTTGTCCTTCTAGAGAAGCAAGCCAGTTTAAAAAGTAATTTGCTGGCTATAAATAGAAGTAATTTTAAATGGTACCGATTATGAAAATGTCTGAAGCTTTAAAATATTGTTTTCACTGAGATGCACGTGAGGCTTTAAAATTCCCTTCTATTTCACCACATGAGATGCACCCTGGGCTGGATGGCTCTGTGTTTGAGTCACCTTGTGTACTGCCTTCTACTGAAGCTGCTTGTTTAATCAATCCTCACGATTTTAGGGATGGTGCACCAAAAAAAAGTTAATATTGACGCAGAGCACTTTCCTGTCATTTGCTGACGACTTATGGATCCAAGACTGACACAAAGCAATTTTTCTTGATCTTAATAGAACAGTGGCAGTTTTACCCTATGAGGCCCCATTTGGAAAATACATTTTTGATGTTAGTCCTATACTTTTTTAGAACGTTCACTTTGACACTTGAATACTTTCATTAACATTGACAAAAATGCAAAGATCTTTATAGCCAATACCTTTTGCCCACAATGCTCTGTACACAGCTTTGCTTACGCAGTATTTCGCTAAGCCGTGGTTTGCGAAAATGAGATTACTGCTTGCAGAGAACTTGTTGGGACATTCGAGGAGCTTTGCATTCTAAGTTCTTAAATCTCACATAAAATGTGTGCAAAACCAAACAAACCCCAATGAAATATAATTCTCCCTCTTTCCCCCGGGCACAGGCGGTGAGGGCAGCCAGGAGGGAACCAAGAAGAAACAAACCTAGGAATTATGATCATCTAGTTAAGGACAGGCAGAATTTAGATTTTACAGAATGTCAAACCAAAATAAAGTAAAATAATCTCCCTGAAAAGAAAGACAGAACTTATCTACAATCATCCACTGTAGACAGAAAAATAAGCTGAAAAGTTTGTGGTCTCTCTTCATCCATTCTGCATAGGAACAAATTCCTACCTTTGAAGCTATGGGAGCACCTACCCCCATTTCGCCTGGTAGTGGTATAAAACCAGCTACAGTAGAAGTGGTCATAAAAGCTTGGTATACTTTGTAAGAGCTGTTCTTTTCCTGACGTGTTTTCTACATTTGGAGTGTGTAAGTGTGCTTTAGACCCCCAGAGACTGGCCTACTGTCAATGGATCAAAAACGGGACCCATATACCTAAATGAAGATAACTACATCGCAATAGTGGCTTTACAATTCGTCTTAAGAAAGTAAGAAGGGGTTTTGTGACTAAAAATCATTCAATCTTTTGCACAGCCCTTAAAATTCTCTATGTCGAGATGCCTTCTATGCCCACTGTGAGAGGAAACGGTCCTAATTTCCCATTTCTTGCTATTTCACTGCTGGCCCAGCCGCTGGCAGTTCTCCTTTCGCTGCGTGCAGCACGTTCCCTCGCTGCCGGAGCAAGGCTGCGATCACGGACAGTTCGCATCGCGCTCATCTCTGCGGCATTCACGGGGTGCTACCTCCCGCCACAGCACCCCAACTGCACCTCTCACAGAGGCAGCACTGCCAGCTGGAGAGCAGCACAGCACGAGATGGGCACAGGACAGACTTCAGAACCAGTCCCCTTTTACTCTCAGACTTCAGAACCAGTCCCGTTTCACTCTCAGACTTCAGAACCGTTCCCCTTTTACTCTCACTGTACACCGTTACAATGCTTAACATTTCTGATCTGCAGCACAATCCCTCCCTACGGCACCCTACCATCGCCTATGACTTCCCAATGGACTGTACTCGGAGAACCCAACTCACTCTGTCCTAAGGGTGGTGTGGACAGTAATTAAAAATCAAAGCTCCGTGACAACTGCTGAACTGATCCTCCGGAGAATTCGGGATGAACGAGAGCCGGGAAGATGTGAACTGAAAAATTACTTCTCACAGGACGGAGTTTTCCTAATTTTCTTCAAAGCTTGTAACTTTTCTGTACAATAACAGATGCACAAACAGGATGCAGTTCTTGTACTCCAACTACATACAAACGACTGGAATACATGCATAGACTCAAAGGGTTGTTTTCACTTTATTTAACAACATAAGCAATTTTCCAAAACTGCATAAACTGAAGTTTCCTTTGAAAACTGCCTAAGAAGAACATTATGCAGAAAAAAGCCAGGAAGTAGGAACAGTATTTGGGGAAATGCAGGAAGCATGGAAATTACTAAGGGGAACACAAATTTCAGACAAACAAACAAATGAGCAGAAGGAAACTGTAATAGTCTGCACCAACGAAGGGAGACACTTTTCAGATAACTCAAGTGCCAGAGGACTGAGACTGGGATGTGTGGAAGAACTGCACTTAATTTTTCAAGGCTTTTAACTGGAAAATTTCTTAGACTCTATTATAAGCACTGTTCTCTTTGTAATTACTACACTTACTTCTACCATTAATAATGTGCATAAATCTGCTGTTTGTCATGTTCATAAAGCACTTAATAAATGTCCTCTGAAGGAAGGAAATCACACTGCTTGAAAATACACTAACTTGGAGAGAGAGAGGGAAAAAGAAGCTATTCTTGGCATATACACATCACTCCTAGTCCTCTGACATATCAGCGGTGGTTCAACCAGAGGTGACATGAGAGTAAATGCATATGGCACCTGCCTGGAAAGGTATTTGAATAAACACAGATGTGCCCTGACAGCCACTTGAAACCTAAATGCTTTCCAAGCTTGAAATCCCAGTGGTGGCAAATCTGTCAATAGCCAACATTACTATACATCGAGAAGGGCACTCACCCACCACCAAGAGAGGGTCATACTTTAGGTTAAGTTTAGGTGATATTGGGCACCCTGCAATCGTTTTTCTGCACAAGTTCCCAGCTAAGGAGTGAGGAAAGTTTACAGACAGCAATGAGACTGGATGTTAACTTTCATTTAAATGTGACAGCCTTAGCTGGAATCTGGTCAGAATGCTTTCACTGCAAGAGGACAAGAAGCTGTTTTTACATATCCAAATGGCATGCAATTGGAATATCTGGAACTGCAAAAAATCCAAAATGAAAAAACAATGTTTTATCTAAAGTTTTGAAAACCTCACTTATTGCCTTCACTATTTAATGTAAAAATTAGCTACCTACCAGAGTGTTTCAATGTAAACAAAATAGAAAAAGAAAGTGAAGTGAGAAGTGTAAATCTATACATAAAACCCATTAATCTTTCCTCACCTGATCTTCTTCTCCACCCCCTTCTTCATCGTATTTCAGAATGTTGTCCCTCACATCATCCTCAGGATCGATCAAGAGCTGCTTTGCCTGACGCTCTTTGTCACGGCGTTTCATCCACACCACGAACATTAAAACTAAAACTGTAATGCGAAAATGGAAGAGACAAAACCACATCTTGATTCTGAAATAAAACCATGGAAAACTGTAGAAATTTAACGTCAAGGTTTAAAACAAGAAAAGAAAAAAGCAATAAAGTTGTATTTGACCATTGTGGATAAGGTACAGGGTTTTTTAAATGAAAAATTTGACAGAAGGCAGTGTAAGCAAGAGATGTTTAAACTCAGACCACTATAGGCAACTTGGTCTGGAAATCAATCACATATTCAAGTAACAAATCCATTCCACATCCGCAAAATACACTTGTCATGAAAAGAATTAAGGAAGACTATGCTTCATAAACCATTAGATTCAAAAAGAAATCTCTCCTTTGATAAGGTTCTCTTAGTTTCATACCTGGCATTTAAAAAGTATCTTGTATCAAGAAAGCAACTGTACTGTGTGCTTGTGTAGAATCATGTGTTTAGCCAGGCTCAATTTGTTTTTTTTAATTACTCATTTCCATAATTTTCTCTGTTCTAGACTGGTGCATAGCGCACTATGAACAGGCTAATCTCTTCCTTGTGTTCCACCACAATAGGCAATCAGTTAACTACAATGTGTAGGAGAGCCAGCATCTAATTTACTACACTGGACAGACACTTACTCATGATTTTTAGTCATTTCCCTTACTGAATGCACTTCACACAAAATAAAATACCAGTACAGCTTTAAGCAGTATTAAACAGACACACCATCGTTGCTGCATACCTGCCTTTCTTGTCAGGCCTTCTGTGAAGGGCTGTGATGTATTACTTTCCAACAGCCTACCTGCATTAATCTGAAGGACAACAGTAGTAACACCAGAGCACTCCTCAAAAGCACTGTTACCCGCTGTGGGTGGCACCAAATCACACAATACTGGCAGCCCAAGAGAGATTAGATGTCTGGGGACTAACCACATCTTCAACCTGGTCGCTCACTGACGTAACATTACAGGTGTCCATCGCTGTAAATGGAAAATCTCTTTCACAGACCCACTGCAGGGCTTGACTGCCAAACAGGTGCTGGCTGTACTCTGCCCAACTCCAGATCCTGTACTATCGGGAAGTTCTCATACTTGTCCAAAACACTGAACCATGCAGCAACAACTCCTGGACCTGAGCCTTTAATAACTCCCCTGTCTTCGTCAAGGTACCTGATACTAAAAGGTGATATTGCACTTGCAAAACAAGAGTAAAGGAGTTAGAATTAAGAGAGCCATCTACTCACTGAGCAAGATGATGATACAGAGCAGAATGGCAATGATGGCACCAGTGCCCAGCCCTGCACCAACAATCCGGTCAACGTCAGTGCAGTCTCCGTTCAAGTCACACTGGCAAACTTTCACCTTCAGCAAGGAAGTGCTGGATGCGTGTGGATTCCCAGAGTCTGTAATTACTATGGGCACGTCGTAGATCCCGGCCTCCAGGAACCGGATTCTTAAGGAGAGCTGGGCATGATCACCTGTGTGTGAAAATAAGGTGCTGGTTAAAAAGTAATGTATTGCTCACATGGGCTTAGAATAGCATTGGCAAAGATAGCTCATGTTTGAGCTCGGCACTAACTTCTCGCTCAAACTACTATGTGACACTCAGGGTAACAGACTCCCTGACTGCTGTGAACATCTTTTCTTTCTTAAAATTTCTTGTTCTCTGGGGAACTTACACTAAGGTGATTTATATTAACCAAATTCACGTATGTTGTGAAATAATACCAAAGAGAAAACATTGGCAAAAGTTTCTTTAAAACTATTAAAGTTTCCATAATGTTAATTACCGCTAATTCGAACAATGGTCCAATTCCTCTTAATGCTGGCAGGTGTGTCAGGCAGCTCAAAGGCAAACGGGCCTGCATTTGGATCTATGTCAGGGTCTACAGCAGTGATGTTGATAGCGTTAGGCTGCAGCGTTTCACACGTTGTGGCTTCCTTCGGATGCACTTGGGGGGCATTATCATTGATGTCCAGCAGGTATATCTGAAGCGTGCCAGTCCCACTCATCGGGGGTATTCCTTAAAGAAAAGGAAATAGCATTAAGCCTGTTTCCAGCTGCAGAGTTATTTAAATGAAGCTGTACCAACACTTTTATATGTTTACCTCGGTTTTGGGATTCGGTCTTTACAAAACCAATCTAACGCTGCCACTGCTCCTGCTAACACACTAAGTCTTATGTAGTCTGCTCTCAGAAAAATGGCCCTACTCAGCAAAATTCAGCAAATAACTGCAGATCCACAGATCAGGGACTCATCCACTTCACTGACCAGACACACAGTAATCTCCAGAGATGGTCCACATCAAAGGCTTCAAAGAAGAAGGTGCAAAATTGGGATAGTTTGTTCTCTGGACATATTATTTCCTAACTTTGAAGGCTTAAGTTCACCCTTTACCATAAGTATGCTATTTAAATTCTTTCTAATACTGACTTTCAGCACGCTATTTCTAGACATTCCTGCTATCCCTATCGAATGCGTGATGCTTCCATAAACCTTGCTGGAATCACACGTTTATGTGATCATTTGGCACTGAATTTTTCAGCATAACTAGCAATGGTTCTCATGCCACCTCCCATAATCTTCCAGTTCCATTTATGTTTCTTCTCCAGAACAGAGCCAAAGTATAGAAAGAGTTGATCTAGCTTCCAGGTCAGAAAATTCTACCATGTCTTCTTTCCAAGGCAAAGAGCCCCAGTGTTCCAGTTTTCCCTTCTAATGTGAGAATGTTCCTAACTGCGCCTGTCCATCTCTCTGCTATCAGCTATGAACAGTACAGCACTCCAGCTGAAATCAAAGCACTCATTTCTGAGCAGTGTTAATTGCCATTAACAAACTGACAACAAAAAGATACTTTTCCCTCTGCACGGCTGCAGCCTGAATGTGGGAAAATACAAAGCCCCTCCACCAACACGTTACTCCCCATAAAGCACACCCATGCTGTGCATTCACTCAACCTACCACACTCCCATGCAGGGCTTTTTCAATTTTCTGTCAACTCAACTAATGTAACTAAGCCAGTGTTTTTCTACAAACTCAGAGAATTATTTTTCAGCCATTTCCCAAGTAGCTGGGAAATTATAGAGAGTCTGATAGTAACACAGATTTCCAATGGGATGTATTCTAAGCATATCCTGTTTTCTGCCCCGGTAAAACTGAATGCCATTCAACCACAGAGAAGAAAGCTTTTTGAAAAAAAAATATACAATATTGATACATACCATTATCAGAAGCAAGAAACGTTGCATTATACATATTGTTTTGCACATATATTGACTCTCTGTCCAAAACAGCTGTAGTAGTTATTTGTCCATTAACAGGGTCAATTTTCAGCCAGTTTGCAGGATCTGAAAGTTTTGAGTATCTGCGTATTTAATAATAAGTTGTGTTATTTATCTGCCTACATAAATATTGACAACAAAGACAGTGTTAGTACTTTAATTTGTATTCTGAACACAGTTTTGGAATTTGAAGATAGCATTTTACAAATTTCCATTTATCAAGCCCTGTCACTAAAATTCTTGGAAATACGTATTAAAACCAGTCCTGCATTTCAATTCTTGAAGTGCCTTGCCCTGTAAGTTATCATGTAACTGGAGGAAATCATACAATTACCATAGACTATACAACATTAATACTCAGACTCAATTAAAATATCCAGTCAGGATCCTGCTTGGTTTTTCTACACCTACAGAGCTGTTCATACTAATTTTCATCTTGTCAGAGTGCTGAGAGCAGGAGAGGTAAAAATGGATGGTGTTACAGTTGCACTCACATTGTTCTAGCATTTCAATATCACTTGATTTTCAGAGGCCCCAGGTTTCCTGCATGCTTCTCATCTTAATTTGAAAGAGAAGTGTCTTCAAAACCATTCTTCTATCTGATAAACTTTCCCTTTGACATTAATCAAGTGCATGCTATCTCAGTATCGAAGCCCTCATGCTGTCATTTCTATGATGGTTATGACCAGAAATGAGCAAAATATCACAAACAGATATCCAAGAATCAAGAGAAAATAAAATTGCAATAATCTTGATTTTGGAAGGAAAGACAGAACATTAAGTTCCGGAGTTTCTTCTACATGAGCTAAAGAAAAAAAAAGCAGGATAAGGTGAGTCCTGACCCATGGCCAGCCAACACCTTAGCCTTGCAGATAATGACCATGTCTTATACAAGGCATGCTCATGTAGCAAAGTTTTAGACATAAGGAAAATTATGATCCAATTATGATCACAGCTATCAGTAGGAGAGTTCACAGACAGACAACAGCATCACTTTAAATTGCTGGAGAAAAAATTAAAAGAAAACCCTTCAGATTTCATCAACAATCTGATCTTGCTGCCATGTGAAAATTACTGGTGAATTTAAATTGCAAATGATCTTGGTTCACAGAAGCACGTGTCTGCTCTGACTGAATTTGTTGGGATGGAACATAGACTTTACCACAGATGCATAACTGCATTCCACCTTGATGAAATGGGACTCAGGATGAGAAAATGACCCAGTTTACTCAGACATCTATGAATACTGGTCAGTTCACTTTCTCTACAGCCAAAAACCCCTTTGGAGAGAGCTGCCCAAAAACCAGAGGATGTGTTGGGACAGCTGTGTGCTACAGTCAATGCAGCCATTTTACATGTCATCTCTTTGCTCTCCACCCATCCCATAACACAGATATTGCAAAATGTTTCTAGAGACCTTAGAGACGTTTGCTGCATGTAACGATCGGGGTCCTGAGCAGTGAAAGTCGTCAGCATGCTACCAGCAAGCAGCCCTTCCTCCTGACGCACGAGCTTGGGGTTTGGAACGAAATAGGGGCTCTCATTCACATCGATGACCGTAATGGACACGGTTGCTGTTGACTGAGGAGGATGCTGGATCCCCTTAGCCAAAGGCACTTGATTTTCCGCAGCTACGGTAAGTACAAACATCCTGTTGGTCTCGAAGTCAATAGGCTGGGAAGAACAAAGAGCAGGAGGTGTTAACGTTTACTCACAGTAGTAATGGTCACACAATAACATTTTAAATTTAAAGCACATTTTTGAAGATTACTTGTACTGCTTTTCTCAAAAGTGAGCATGGAGCCTGAAGAGAACACAGTATCATCTCCTCAACGCGAGCCCGTGGGCTGAGGTTTTGCTTAGCAGCAGCAGTTTTGAAGTCAGAAGAGCTAGAAACCTTGTCATTCCTGGATTTAACTTACTCTGGTACTGCCACTACAGACAAATGAGGAAACAAATAGTTTAATCACAAAATGATGAAGAAGCTCCCAGCTTTGTGCCAGGCACTCACACATGCCTCCTGATGATCTCTCCTGGGGGGAGAGAGCTGCCTTTTTCTGTTAGGAGGATGAAAATTTCCTTCAAACAGGTTCATGACCATAGCTATTCCCATAGATCAGAGATTCTCATGCCCTCAACATCTCACTAGAAAGACTCTTGGTAATCCCAGCCAACCTCATTTCTGGCACACCTACAGCTCCCATCTTCCCAGTGCAGACAACCTTCAGTTTGGAGATTTCCTCACTGAGACAGAAGTCCAGTTTACGGAAAAGTAAAACCAGTTTGAATCTAGAGTTCCTCTGTCATGCTGCATAGGGTTGAGGCATTCCTGGAGGCAGGATGTGCCTTTGTACTGAGCCCTGTACTGCTCACACAGACCCCAGACTGGAAGAAACCCTGCACCTGACAGGGGCAGTTGGCACGTGACAGCATGAAGTAAGTGACAAGAGACAATCTAATCTTCATTACAGGTTGACAGATCAACTCATTGCACTGCCAATAAAAACTGCAGGCAGGTTTCCAACTCTTCCCATGTCTGGGCACTTAAAGGAATGTTAAAAAGCACAGACACGCACATAATTCTTCCTGGAAGACAGCAATATAACAATTGGCACCTCTGGGGAAGAGCAGTTATAAACCACAGACAGTTCTTAAAAAAACCCAGTGTGAATTACCATTAATGCTGTAGGAAGGTTGTATCTTTTTGTCGCCTAGATTCTGGGAGGATTAAAATCAAAAAAAAGGAAACAAAACAAAGCAAAAAAAAAAAAAAGAAAAGAAAAAGTGAATTTTTAAATTTCCAAATGGGAATACTGGCATCGCACATTTGACTTTGAAATGGATCAGCCAAAACCAGAGCGGGCCAACTCAGAGATGAGACACTTATCAGAGGGTCATGAGGAAAGGTGGCTACTGCCTGGAAGGTTTAATTATAGAACCACATTGTTATTATCACTCGAAATAAGTCATCCCTCAACGCAGAGCTGTGTTGGCTAGAGAATGAAGATAGACAGGTTGTTCCATAAAAGGTATTTAAATGAGGTTTTAAAAATAGCCAGTCTTTAAACGTCTCTTGTAGAAGTACCCTCCCACCTATCATTTTTTCCTCTCTGATTGTGCTTTGACTGCCTATATCTGTTCCTTAATGGAACATCTTGACATAAAATGTGCAGACAACATGCATGACTACTAATTGAGGAGGTAGGAAGTTGTTCCTTTAGACTAGCAAAAAATACTAAGCAGACACTTTTTCACAGAGGAATTTTTAAATTTTGGCAAATAAAGCTTCACAATTTGTAATTTTTAACAACTTATCCTGATTTTTAAAAGGGATCAGATGGAGTACTATTGATAGCATAAGCAAGGTAACATTCTAAGAGACAGATTGCTAAATTCCACAAGACACACAGTGCCCATCCATTTCATTCCAGATTCATGCTGGCCTCAGGAACTCACATTTCCCCCCGTTCAGTGCTCTCCCACTTCTTCCATCTCTGCCGGATTCTCTGAAACGCAAGCACGCCTCACCTTTACGACGGTCACCAGGCCATCGTTGCTGTTGGGGTCGGTGAGGATGGTGAAGCGGCCCGTCGGGTCTCCTCCCGTCATGCGGTACATGGCGTTCCACGCCGGCGTGTGCGGCTGGTCCTTATCCGTTACCGTCAGGTTGGCCACGATCACATCCACCCTGTTTTCCGGCACTTCCCCGTAGAACTGCAAAAACCACGGAAACACCTCACCTCGTCTGGAGAAACATGCAGGAGCCACACCGTGCTGAACATTCATCAGAGGGGCAGCCCATCTCTCTTCTCTGGATCTCTGACAATTATCTAATGAAGTTTACCTGAGGCCACCCAGAGAAACAATGGCTTGATTCCCCTGTCAGCTTTTGCCTTTTGGCCAAAAGCAGAACACTGCATGTAAGGGATAGATATTCTGCACATATTTTAATTCTGCCTGCCAGTACAGTATTTAATAAGTAATAAATATTTACTGTCTGTGAATATAATGAGAAAAACAGAGAACGGTTATAAATATGCACATCCTTCAGTAACTCCTATCCTGTACTTACAGTCATGGCAGTGAACTCTGGAGGATTGTCATTGACATCTGTCACAGCGATGACAGCAGTTGCCGTGTTTGAAAGACCATATGTTGGGTTTCCTTCCATGTCCGTAGCTTGAATTATTAATGTATATTGTTGTACTTTCTAAAACACAAAATGACAACATAAGTTTTAGACAAAACTAACATTACCATAGGACAGCAGGTGTTCCCAAAATTGCACTCTGCTAAGCAATGGAGCCTATCACACTGTTTATTCTAGTTAGCATCACCCGAAATGACAGGAGCAAAGTTTGTGCCACAGGAATACAGCAGCAGGTTGCTTATATTGAGCTACTGTTTGCCTCTCTTCAGAGACCATCAAGGTAAGGACAGGCTGACTGCTTCCTATTCTAATAAATCAAGCCACTTTAGACAGTTAATGCATGATCACAGGTTTAACAACGCTTTTCAAATGGCAAAAAGAGAACCAGAGTGCAGTTTATACTAAAACAGGGAAAGTCCTCAAAAGCATTTGAGAGCACTGAGCCAAGGTAGGTTTGTCGGCCAAACGGCCACAACTGCCAAGGTTTTGTTTCAGCCAAGCCTGAGTATAAAACTGCTGCTGCAACTTCTTGTGATCTCTATGGAAACCAAAGATGTCGAGGCCAACAGAGACAAGTAAGGGCACTGGGAGAAAGGGGGGGGAAGCACCAAATGAGCTATTTCCATAAATGTTAAACACCCTGCCCGAGCATGGCGGCCGTGGGCCCCCTCTCCCCCCACACAGCTGGAGCGGGGCCAGGGTCCCTGAGCACCAGAAACGCCTGGTGGAGACCTGACCTCAGCCTGGTGAGCTGTTTAAAACGACATGAACAAGGTTCTACTAAAAAAAAAAATAAAAAGGAAAATCACAAAGACATTTTCTGTATAGAGTTGCTGAAAAGTTCATTTTAACTCACTGCACTCAAACATTGTGCGTGCTCCTTCATTTACCAGCTCATCGTCCTTCCTTGGAGAGAGGTGTTACCATTCAGTTCTTCCCAAAAGGAAGGACACAAACATAAGGAGCTGCTATGACTCTGAAACAGCACTTTCACAAATGGTTTACTAACACTGGCAAAAACCTTTTGGCAAAATAAAGATATTTCAAGAAAAGCCTATTTTTATGCTTTGGGGTTTTTTTTCCACTTGGTATGTTATTTTCTTACACTGTCTAAAGAGTGGGGTATATGACAGATTACTTCTCATGGAAACAATTTATAGAGTCATGAAACATGGCAAGTTGGAATGGACCCATCAGGATCAGAGAGTCCAACTCCTGACCCTAAGCAGGACAGCCCAAGAGTCACACCATTTACAAAAAGGAGCGACAGGTACTGACACAAAAAATAAGCAAGGACAATGCCACTGACAGTATGTAGCTTTCTTTCAAATTTTGGCCAGACAGTACGACAGACATTAACGGTCTGCACGTTTCCAAGCAGCAAATATGAGTCACTGAATAGAAAGTTTTTAAAATACGCTGTATGGATCTTTATCTCCCACTGAAGATAATGATTTATGCTCATGCCCTCTTTCACATAGAAACCCTTACAAGACACCCCAAATGTGCATTGCCATATATGCATCCCACGATTCTTTAAAAAAGCAAGATCAGTATTAAGCCTACAAAAATGCAGTATGTATGTTTAATAATGCATAAATACATATATGAATTCTGGCTTGGAAAATATACTTGCAAACTGACCTTCAAAAAGCTTTAAACATCCTAAAGGTTTCCTTCATGACACCAACAAGAGAAGTAGTCACGAGGGAATCAAAGAAATACTTTTACCACTTTCATCCAGGAAAAAATCATACTTTACTTACTGTGAAGCAATAAAATCTAAAGCGGTATTGAAGCAAATCTCGCTGCCATATGATTCTATGTTATTGAAACAGCAGGTGCTTCTGATTCATCTGGGTCTTAACACATTGATCCCAAGAAGCAAATTTCATTAAGGAAACTCCATTATTATTACACAGAGACTCAGCTTCCTTACAGTCGTCTTATTTAATTCCAAGAGAGCCAGCACACTAGAAGCTTCCCCAGAAAGTGCCCCAAAAGACAGCAAATCAGTGTTTTTGTTTGGTTCCTTGTTTTTTTCCCCTCTTCCCAGCACTCGCATAAAGCAGATCAACTGCTGAGAGTGAAATTTCAGAAATCAACAAGCACACAACTTTCCAAGCATGGGGAAATTGGGGGAGGTGGGTCTCCTCTTTTTACTGTGGTTTGAGAAGCAGCCAGGAATAAGCTGTGGAGCATGTGTCAGCAGCCTGCACAGAGACTTAGCAGCAACACATCCAAAAACGAACTGGCAGCTTCAAGAAAGAACGCAGACCTCATCAGTTCACATCTTGCCACTTCAACACAGGCCAAATAAAAGAGCACTTCACTGAATTAACCTCACGTGAGGCAGGAATGTCAGTGTGTAAATTTAAGTACCCTGCCCGACTTCTGCAGCACCTCCAGCAGTAAGGCAGATGTTTTAATGCTGAAGTGAATTCCACAGCAATAACGGAAGAAATAAGAGCAGCTGGATCTCATGAAACAGCATCTTTTGAGATAACAAATGAAAGATTTCTTCTGCCTAAAGCTGAGTTTCCTTACCTAAGCAAATCTCCTCCTGTGCATGTTAGCACAGATAATGCATTGTGCATGTTAATCCAAAATACCAGCAGATGAGCAATGCTATCAGAGGAATGTTTTTTTTTTTATTTCTAATGCCTACAACACTTATGCTCCCATAATGTGTCACATTATTTAAGAATTTAAAATTCTGCCTAGCATTTTATGACTTTAATTAGAGCTTTATAAAG
Organism: Mohoua ochrocephala; assembly: GCA_013398855.1. Lineage (NCBI taxonomy): Eukaryota > Metazoa > Chordata > Aves > Passeriformes > Acanthizidae > Mohoua > Mohoua ochrocephala. The sequence goes on along the minus strand of VZTA01006037.1, from coordinate 149,852 downwards.
AGAGACATGACTTACAGAAAAGAGTGGCAAGGCAGAAGTGGGCAGACCAGCTGGGGTACATGGACAACAAGGCACGCCCTGGCCCACTGTCAGAAGAGGATTCAGCTTTTGCTTTCTAGACTCCCGGTCATTTTAATTTAATTGACTTCCACAAAATGACTCAGGAAATGGAGGAAGCAAAGCAAAGGCTTGGGAAGGAAACCATTTTATCCCATATTAGTCTAATTTAATATTTGAATGATTTAATGTTAATCATTAATATCCAACATGTTCAAGAAATGTTTATATATACGCATTTGGGTATCAGCAGAGTGATCCATCAGGAAGACTGATGGTGAATGACAAGGCTTTTCCAACTGTTAATGTGAGGGTCTAAGCTCCACAGGCAGCTGCTTTCTTCCGAGTTAAATCCCTCCAGTACAACCAGTCACCAAGTGATAAAACCTCAAGAATTATCACTATGTCCTTCTGAAAGTTCATCTGTCAAAGATGACCAGGGGATTTTAAAAACAAGGGCAAAGCTGCCCATCATTCTTTTAATTTAATAGGGCAATACTGTAAAGTTCAGGGTTTTCCTTTGCTCAAATCCCTTCTCTTCAAAACCAACTTATATAGAATGAATGTTAATAAAACCTCAAAAATTAATTGCAATATCTGAAAGTCTGTTGAGCTTTTCAAATCTTCTGATTGCCCCTTTCAAACTGAAATGCATCAGAATATTAATAGCAAGCCCAGAACTTCAGAAAGCATTTTCATTCTCCATTTTAAATAACTATAAACAAGCAGCTAAAAGATGAACAGCAAATCCAGTACTTCGGATTTAATGAGCTAAAATGAGGTTAGTAAAACAGAAGTTGAAACAAGATGTGTTCAAAAGAGATTTGTTTGGATTTTATAGTTTGTTTATAAAATAATGCTTATCTCTTGTGAAGTTTTCAAGTGCTTTAAAAGCACAGTTAGTGTGACAGATTTGGGGTTGGGAGGGAAATATTTTTATTCCCAACCTCACAGATGGGTGAATCAGAGCAGAGGATCTGGCTCCCTCCTTCTCCGGTGGCGGGCACAGTGAAGAACTGTCTAGACAGAATGGGCCTTGCCCAGCACGTAGCAATGAATAACTGACAGATTATTTCTTTATTATTATTATTATTATTATTATTATTATTATTATTACATTGCTCTGCTTTAGTGTGTACCCATTTCTTAAGAGCAAACAGGCTTATGGGACAAGATCCTTTCCAGGACCCCACAGAGCCAAGAGTAACTACACGTATGGAATATGTAGGTCCAATTTTCACCCCTAACATAATTTTCTCTCCTCTGAGTTTCTGTACTCTGGGACTAGGACAATGACCAGTGTCGACAGGGTGAAGAAAGGGAGTAACTTAGACTGAGGAGGGAGAGAAATATTTCACAGCATCATAAAATTGTTTGGACTAGAAGCTACCTTAAAGATCATCTAGGTCCAGACCGCCAGCCCTGGGCAGGGACACCTCCCACTAGACCAGGTTGCTCAGAACCCCATCCAACCCGGCCTTGAACACTTCCAGGGATGGGGCATCCACAACTTCTCTGGGCAAGCTGTTCCAGTGTCTTACCACCCTTCCCAGTAAAGAATTTCTTCCTTTTATCTGATCTAAATGCACCTGCTTTCAGTTTATAGTCATTTCCCCTTGTCCTATCTCCATATGTCCTTATTAAAAACCCCTCTCCAGGCTCTCCTGTAGGCCCTATTTAGGTACTGGAAGGCAGCAATAAGGTCTCCCCAGAGCCTTCTCTTCTCCAGGCTGAACAGTCTCAGCTGTCTCTCAGCCTGTCTTCATAGGAGAGGTGCTCCAGCCTTCTGATGATCTTCACATCCCTCCTCTGGCCTTGCTCCAGGCAGGTCCATGTCCGTCCTGCGCTGAGACCCCCAGACCTGGATGCAGCACTCCAGGTGGGGTCTCACAGGAGCAGAACAGAGGAGGAGAAATCACCTCCCTGGACCTGCTGGCCATGCTGCTTCTGATGCAGCCCTGGCTATGACTGCCTGCAAGTGCACACTGGCAGCCCATGTCCAGCCTCTCATCCACCCCCACCCCCGAGCCGTGCACCTTTACAATATTAAATGCAGCCCAGCCCACGGGACTAAGACCTGCCATACCTCTCTGTCAAGGCCAGCTGCTACAGTGATAATGTCACCAGTTTCGTTGTTGATTGTAAACATGTTTGGAGAGGGGCTGCTCGGGGCCTGCGACAGGATCCTGTATCTCAGCATCCCGTTCTGGGCGTTGGGATCGTCAGCGTCGATGGCAGTAACGGTCATCACGTAGGTTCCTGGCAGCAGGATAAATAACTGATGTTACATAAACAGTTTACACTCAGATTATACAAGATCACTTTACAAGCAGTGGTCAAAGCATGTATTTCTTTTGGTAAAATCCGCGCATTCCTTCTTTACTTAAAACAAACTGGCTAAACTCAAGACTCACCAGCAGAGTAATTAAAATACATAAGAGGAGATAAAAATACTCTGTGTTTATAAAATACCGGATTTGCTTATAACTGAAGAAGCTACATAAACAATGAAATCCTACAGTTCTGCCACAAATAACATTTCTGTAACAGGAGAACATCTCATGTTTAGATACTTATGTTATTAATTGGGCCAAAGGAAATATACTTATTGTTCAGAATTGGTGGACATACTGGTAGTGACTGAAAATCAACATAAATAATACTTTTTCAAAAGTCTTTGAAACATATCTCAAATGCCAAGTAAACACTGCAAAGTTAGAAAACACATTTCTGGTGCTAACCTTTCATTTTGCACTTCTGACAAATTAAGAAAGTGGTTTCAGCCATAGTGCAAACTTTAGTCTGAGCTGATTAGAATTTTAATGAGATCTGAACAACACTTAGGTTTTCTTGAGAATTCAAATGACACTGATTTCAAATCCCAGTACTTGCAAAGCCTCTGGGAATCAAAACTAGAACTGGATCTGGTGACATTTCGGAAGTCTCTTATACCCTGACCTGTCAACTAAATGAACATCAATGTCTATCATAAAAATAAATGTAAGAACTGTGATGTTATAATTAGGATTTTCAAAAACATGAACCAGAAGTCATATTCTTAAAGCCTTCCCTGGTTTTAGTTCATGTACATAGCAATTCTGCCTTTTGGAAATGAATCCTAGCATGCTAAAAAGTGCATTAAAAATGAGGTGTAATAAGAAGATAGTATCTGAGATTTTGCTCATCACACTAAAGACACCTTTCAAAGCACTACAAGGTCTGAAGGCACCCCCTTCATCACACCTTCAAAATGATACCGTAAATATGATACTTAGCCCATGTATTACCTGGCTTTGATCCCTCAGGGACTGTCCCATTCCAAACCTGGTGTAAGAATTCAGGTCTATTGTCATTCATGTCAATGACATTAATAACAATGTCAATAGGATTTTCCACCTGGTTTCCATTTACATCCACTGCGTGTGCTCTCAGCTGCAAAAATCATTAAAAGTATTAGAATTTGCACAAGGTAGAGGTGCAAATAGATAGAATAATAGTGACAGGAAGTTTCAGGCCAGACATTTTTAGCTCAGTGTATTTTGTTATCTGCCACTGCTCCCTCATATCGACCTTTCAAGTTGCTAATCGAACTGATGTTCAAACTCCCAAACTACTCTAAGTTGCAGACTTCCTTCTTTGATTTGATGAAAATTATTTTAGATCATGTAATTTTGATTACTAGTAGTTCCTACTGTCATATAGAATTCTGGTTTTAATACTATTAGAAAACATATTCTAAAAATATGCAGATTTAAATGTAAATCTTTGTATTTAGAGCAGAGTGTGGCCATTTTTAGGGAAAAGAGCAACTTTCTCCTATGGGAGTCCTGCTGATGCCTGTTATATACATATAACACACACATATCTTATGGCTACAAAACCACTAGAAAGCAGCAAGATGGCATTATTAACTCACCGCTCTGGAAATGATTCATATAAATGTAAATTCCCAAGTCAGTAAATCTTGAATTGCCAATGTCAAATGCTCAGTTCAAACCTTATGGATGCCGGAGCTGTTGTTTGAGAGAGCCTTTCACCCAACGCCTCCCCCCCAGATGCCTCCTGCTGTGCTCTCTGTTTGGGAGAAGCACTTAAGGGGCTCCCCAGAGAACAAGGCAAGGAGTATTTTAATCCACAACATGCTGGAGAACTCTCTCCAGGAGCTGGGTGACTTCTGTAAAGATTTCAGCATCTTTTCCCAAAAGCACAGAGAACTTTAGGTCACAGCCTGCTCTCCCTCTTCCTTGAAACTTTCCTTTTCCACTAATACTGGAATCTGTGGTCTGCTTCGTCAATTTCTTTACAGCAAAGAATATCATTTTCATAAGCTGACAGACCTAATTTACAATTCTATTAAAATGCTTAGATTTGCCCCTAAAATAAAAATTGGTACGTTATTCTTCCCATTCATTTCTCAAATCACAGCTGCTGCAATTCTAATAGCAGTCACATCCTAATTTAAGTTGCTGAATTAAAAATAAACTTTTGGTAAGTATACAATTCAGTGTAGACTGTGATCAATGGCCTGCACTTGAAATATAAGCCACAGTATCCATATATCAATCTTTTAAAATTACTTTATCTAAATACATTTAATCACTGTTTACATATGTTAATGTATTTAAGCTGCTTAAATATAGTAAGAGTTAGCCTTATTAAGTACAATAAATACAAATCTGCTACAAACTCTTCAAATCATATCTCATACAAAACTAAACGCTGGCTGCTCAAGTCATGTTTGAAGCAGATGTTCGTCTTCAATTTGATAATCTGATTTATGGTAAATTAAACTCTTACATGAAAAGAAGCAATCTGCTCCCGGTCTAAAGGCTTTGTCACAGACAGCTGCCCTGAGATGGGGTTGATGATGAAGATGCCTGTCGGAGGCTGGTCAGCTCCCGGGCCAGTCACGCTGTACCGCAGCGAAAGGCTTTTATCACGATCGGACCTAATCTGGGTGTCAAAGAAGATGAAGTTTACATTAGCTGGAAACAAGCACAGGACGGGACTGCTGCTGAGACAAGCAGCAGCTCTCTTCATTTTCTCCTTGCTCCTTAAGGTGAACTTGCAAAAATAATTATTCTGGAAATGGTACAGAGCTGGTTTAAAGTCTGAAGTTTTCAACAGCACTCTTTGTTAGAAAGCTGGCCAATGAATATTCAGAAGCATAAAATTATCCCTGTCTGTTTCTCAGCATAAAAATGATTTGTGTTAAACAAAAACAAGTAAGAATTTTTAACTTAAGCAGAATTGTTCAGAACTTAGAGAAAACATATACTATCATAAAATGACACATAAAAGTCTAGTTTATGTTTTTCCCCTTCTCTTTATACCTTTCCAGCCCAACGCTACAGACTCTCTTCCACTGCAGGCCAGCTCATGAGAAACTCGCCACTTTTGCTTAGACTGAACTTGTTTCATCTTCCAAGGAAACAACTGAAGGGCAGTGCACCTGTGAGGAGCAGCTGAACCACCAGCACACACAGCAAACAGAACACAGTGAAACTGTGTCCTATCAGCTTGGGCTAATGCTCTGCCAAGTTCCAACAAATTGATCGTGACCAGCCAGTACCATGGCTGGAACCCAGCCCAGAAGAGGTGCTTGGCTCCTTGAAATGGCCCCTTCTGGGCAGCAGATTCCTGTGGAACAGCTGCTGTTCTCATCCCATCAGATCCCATTCCCTTTGGGCACCCTTTGGTGCACTCTGCTTCCTGCTCACTCCCACACCATTGCCCAGGCAGAGAACTCCAGTGCAGGAGACTGGAGAACTCCTGAACCAGCAGAGATACCCTTTAACACACTTGCCACCCAAAACAAGGTCACCTTCCACTAGTACAGAAGCATAGGGACAACTTAAACCCCAGGAAATTAGGTGCAACCCAGCATGCCATGCAGAGGTAGCAACAAGAAACCAGCCCAAGAGACTCTGACAAACGTCTGGACGATGAACAAGACATCATTTACACAAAATCTCCTCAAGAGCTCTCTGAGGGACACTGAAACCACACTTCTATTAACTTCCTTACCCTAACTAATTCCTGAGGAAAAGGTCCTTTGGAATTTTCTGGTAGGTTGATGGGAGGAATAACCCAGTCTCTCTTCTGCCTCTTCAGAGGGCTGCTGTGCTTGTATTGTTGCCATGGAAATATGATTTCTTCAATTTTCCTTTGGTCCTTTCCCAGGTACAAGATAAAATTAAGCACACGTTAGTAGGAGAATTACTAGTAGACATTATAAAGTAACTCAGGTACGATTACATAATTGACTGAAAGGCTGTCTCTCCTCTGTGCTCATCGAACTGTTTTATTTGCATTCACAGTGCAGTTGGAAAATAACCAATATCATTTACAACTGCACTGCAAAACTGTAAGAGCCCTATTTTCCTTACTTAACCAGGAGGAGAAAGGGAATTATAAAACTCTTCATTTATAACATGGCACTACTGTGTAAACTATTCTGCACTTTCTGAGAAGTAGTTCATATTTTGCAGAATTTAATAGTACACACCTCTATGTATTTCTCATTAGCTAGAGCTTCAGTTCAGGTAATGTGCTACTGTACACTAAATTTAGATCTGGGTGTGCTATAATGTAATTTGAGCTCCAAGAGAAGTTTAATACATACTGGTAAGGAATGTCTCAAATATTTATGACCCTATTAAATCCCATAGAATTAATGCTGTAATTATTTTAAACCTATGTCAGCCATGATGGATGCAGTAGATGACCCACTTTACACACTGGGCATTAATCTCTGCTGGGTGTCAACATTCCCTTCCTATTCCCTTCTATATCTGCAATCATTTCATCCTTTGGATGACAGCACACACAGCTAGCTTGCTTAAGGTTGGAAACAGGGCGACAAAAACATTTTCCAAATCTTTTAAAAGAAGAACTTTTTCTTTAATCTAATCGACTATGTCACAGAGTATGAACAGATGCCCAACTGAAGGCCAGATTCTACTCCTCTGCACTCTGCTGATGGTAAGGATACCTGAACAGTGTCTTTGGAATAAACAGGGCATGCTCTGGCACATCTAAGCATCTGCTCTTTTACTACGCTTCCATGAACAAAATGACAGTATTTCCATTGTTAAAAACACGCCTTAGCAGATTTAACACAATCACCAAGTAAGCAAACAGAAACCCGAGGATTACACAGCAGTGGTCTCCAGTGTGTTCTCAGGAAAAATGTCTTGCATAACCACATTACCGATTTTGACACTGTGCTTAAATCTTTAATGTGCACCTATTGCAGGTATGAATAGATCTATGAATAGATTTTGTTCTTTATCTGTAAACTAAGCACTTCTCCTTCACTAAGGAGAAGGCAAGAAACAGCAGGCAACAGGTAATATAACAGGAAAAGGCAGACAACCTAATATGCTTTTCTAAAGTAAATACATTGCTAATTGCATATTGCTATGTCTGATTTCTGTTACAGTACATGGTTTATCCTATGGCAGCCTCCAGCAGAGGGAGACCATCTTCCTTCCCAAGTCGTGCTGGAATCATGAATAATTTACAGTCTCCAATTTGATTATGACGGGACAAGACAAAGCCAATATTCCCTGCCAGAAGTGCTTTCCTACTTACTGCTGTAAATCTACAGCTCCCATCTAATAAATGTGACTGATGCATTCTATCACAGATTTGTTTATTTTGCGGTTATATTTAACCGCTTGAATAAATACTATAATACTTTCAAGCAATTTAAAATAAAGAAATGGCTGTGTGAAACTTTAATTCAGGTATAAATCTTAAGCTATACAAACAAAAAGCTCAAACATAAAGAATCCCATATAGTTAAACAGGCATGTCTTTCCATGCCTTAGCAAAACTACAGAATAAAAGACTGCAGAAGTTCCTTCTACAGCCCCAGCTTTGCATGCACTAGGTGTCCATTAATAAGCTGGTTCATGGAGAGGTGCGTGACAGGCAAAATTAAACCCTCATTTTTAGGTCTCTTTGTGGAGATACATTTATACAGGCTGCATTTAGCTGTTGTTTCACCTTTTCTGAAGCCCCTGTGAAGGCTGGTTCAGGGGTTAGCTTCACTCTCATTTGCCATTCTTGCTGGGTTTCCTTGTCTTGAGCAGACACGACAAACTCTGTAGGCTCTGCTGAAAGTTGAAAGCTTCGCTCTGCATAGACCACACCATCTTCACCTACTCTGAAATCTTCTGGCTCACTGCTCCCAAAGTGTATTTTTTTGTTCCCATCACAGCTTCGAAACCTCACTGTAAAACAGACGTAAAATGACAAACAAAAAAATTGAAAAAGCGGCCCACTTGAATTCACTGCGACATAAAATGCACCAAGAACAAACTCAAAAGCAGAGATACTTAACTTGTTGCTGCTTTTATCACATGCAATTAAGAGTTAAGAGTTGTACTTTAGGGGTCAGTCCACACCACGTAACAGTGATATTCTTCTGTGGACTGCTAGGCAGAGATTTTAACCCTAGACAGGAACAGCCTCCCTCCTACAAATTCACTGCACCACCAGCAAGAAAACCCTCTCCTTCCAGGTCCTATGCTCCATTTCAGCTGGCTGCCAGTTGCAGGAATTTGCACCTCAAGCATCGCAAAGATCCAGTCAAGCTGATCCATTAAAAACACTCAAAAAATTTAATTACACTGCAACCATAACTGCAAACACAACCCTGCTTCCAGCACCTTCTCTGCCACTGGGGGTAAGGCAAAAACTCAGAAATATGTTAAAAACATTACATTCTGTGCCCACATCAGCCTGTGATTCAGCTGTGTCAGAGCAGGAAGATTACTTATGAGCTCTGGGAGTTTCCTCGTACCTCGCTGACAAGATGGAGGAGGCAGTAAATACCTCACAGAGAAAACCTAAGTTAGAGACCTTGAGTTTTTGGTTTGGTTTGGGGTTTTGTGCTTGTCCAGTTGGAGGTTTTTTGTTCGGTTTTTTTTAAGCTACATTATGTACCACACATGTCCCTTTATCTACTTAGGAATTACCTATTCTTGTTTTAATTCCCTCCCTCCTTCCTTTTGTCAGGTCTGAAAGACACTCACACTGGGAAAAGAAGTCAGTAAAACCAATTGTACAGATAATGATGTGATGTGCACAAACCAGAACTGGCAACAGGTTACTGCCTTCTCTCCCCCGTTCTTTTCACCACCACTTATCTTCTGGGTGACTGCAAACAATAGTAAGTAAAGAAATGAAAGTGTGCTTTTATAACCAATGATCGCTCTTTAACGTTTCCAAAGCATTATGAAATATTTTGATTGTATGGGCAATAGAAGTGCAAAATACCATTATGAAGGTTGTGCTGAAATCCACACAGTGAAGATGAAGATGAAATGAGGCTTTATGCCTCATTTCAGTTATTGGACTTTTTATATTGTGCTAAACCATGCACAAACTATTTAGCTTCAAAACCTAAAGGTCCTTCTCAAGAAAAATCACTACGAAATGTCATGCATCATATGCTTTCTTCTGTAATGCACTGTTTCCAGGAAGGTACGGAGAAGAAGAATCACACTTTTTTGTATTTGAACTTCAAGGACCAAGCTGATGTTCAGATGACAGACACATTTCTTTCCTATTGCACCCTTTCAGTGATTTCAGCTATCTAGAATCCCCCATTTGCCCTCTCCTGACAGAAAAGACTGTAATTTGAAAGGGTCCATCAGATAGAGAAATGAGACAAAGCACAGCACTTCTCTAAATAAATGATACAGCATCAACCTTCTTAATTTTAATCTTGTTGGACTGGGCAGGGATACTGCTCTTTCCAGACAGATCCCAGAGTTGGAAGGTCTTTTCCTGTGAAATGCCAGCCTCACCTTGGGGAGAAGAGCACGCCATGCCCACAAAGCACTGAGCCCTGGAAGAACCAATCTGCCTGGGTAAAAGGCTGAAGCCTCATCAGCAGGGCTCCTGCCGTGATCCTCCTTGGAGAGGTTGCCTCTGGTCTTCCTCATAAGCAGAGAGAGTGCTTTTCTAAAATTCTAATAAATACTCAGCCTCTCGCATAAGTTTTCATATATTTAAGCAATTCCTACGGCTCCTCAAGCCCATCCTACCTGCTTTATCAGGTACAATGGCTTCCTTCCCTATGATCTACACGCTACAGGTCTGCAGAATTTGGAGAAGGTGACAGATCCTCTGGTTTGCTGTTCACATGGAAGAAGAAAACTGACAGGCAGAAGGTCCAAATCCCAGCTGCTCCCCATCCCATTGACCTCCCGCTTTTTTCAGCATGGGCCTTGCAGCTTGAGTCAGAGCTCACTGCAACACTCTGTTGAAATGCAACGGCCAGCTGAGAAAATGCACGATTCTAAGCCAAGAATATAAAACTAGTACTTAAAGCAACTATTCCAGTATGTAGAAATCATTACTCCTAATTCTGTCATTCTGACTGGCCCACCTTCAGAGCTGGGTAGACTGTATTGCCCAGCACAAAAACAAAAAGATGTCCAAGAAGAGCTTACTCAAAAGTCACTACATTGAATGATGTAAGAACTTGAAGGACTATTAAACAGTGCTACTTGTACTTGGTTACAGAGGCACAGACCACCCAGGCCCCAAGCATGGAGGAAGCTGGGCATCCTTGAAGTGCCACCACTGTTCACAAACAAAACTCTCAGAAACACTTCACAGGTCACAGGAGTCAAAAAACCCAAAAAACCACCAGCCAGCAACATAACCCATGGCTCTGTGCCTCTGCTAACCTCTCATCTCAGCTACAACCGCTCTCAAAATCTGCTTTTCAAAGGAGTGTCTTGACCAAAAGGACAAAGAGCAAAGACAGCTCCACCTCTGGCTCTTCTCAGACTTCCGAAAAGTACAGGAGCGGGAAAGAGAATGAAGATTAATCTAAACTTTGATCATCACTGTTTTTTCAAAAAGGTGGAAGCTAAAATGAGTATTTGTCACTATGGTCCAAAAGACTACGGTATCACAACAATATTTTATAAAAAACTGTTTCCTAACTATTGCCCAGTAACAGAATATATTCATATTTTAGATATTCAAATTCATAAAGAAGAAGAAGAAGACTTCTTTCCCCCCATCTCCTTACATATAGACTCCAGCAGCACAAAAATAAAACCCAAAAAAACCACCCTGCTAGCCACTTCATTGATATTCTTCCTCCAGGCGACTGTGCATTATGAAATTCAATGAAAATCCCTTCCTCTGACAGTATCCTGGTAAAAACATATAAAATTGTCAATGTGAGAATTATTCTCCCTTTGCAAGGAGCGCACATTAACGAATTATAGTCAAGTAGAACCATCTATAATTAAATTCCCTTGACAGAGTACAGGTTGTGCAGTAGCTACTCTCCCCCCAACCACATGGTTATCAGTCTTGTAAATTCGATTTAGATCACTTTGCTTCATTTTTCAGTGTTCAACTAGTATGAACAAAGAGTGATTTCTGACAGTAGGTTTTTAGGCAAAGATTTTTTCTTTGCAAAAACGCTACAGGAAATATATATATTTTTTTTTTACTGTGAATAATGACTGCTTATGCAACCATGTTCTTTTCTAAAAGCCACAGGAAAGGGAGGCATGCTTCCCCCAAGTCACTTTACGTTGACAGATCAATCACAGATTTTTTTCCAATTTAAAAAAAGGTTAACTAGATATAACCTCTCTGCAGAATCTTAAGTCACTTTATATGTAATAGAAAGAGCAATCAAGTATCTGATTTTACTGCTTTTTAATAACGCTCTGCATAAATGATCAGATAAGAGTATCATAATCCATAAAATAACTCATGGATTTTTAAGTATTTCTGAGTATCCTGTGCATCTTCTAAAAATATCTGCTTTTCAGAAATATATTATTTGAAAGCCCCAGGAAGTATTCAGTCAAGCTCAAATGTAACTGTTTCAGTTTTAAAGAGAGAATACCTTTGGTCATCTCAAAGTAGTAATATGCAAGATGGGAGTAAATGCACTCAGTTCACAGGCTCAAAACAAGGCTGTGCACAAGGATTTATACAAGTGGGGTCTTCAAACAGAAGAAAAGTTGTATTTAGTATTAGCATATGATTACTATTAAATATTATACCCTAAGACAAAAGACCATTAATACCCTAATTTGAGTCTTTTCTTCTCCTAAAACCAAGGCAAGTATATTCTATTAAATAAAGAATAAAAGAGGACCTCTGAGGCTACAACATTGTAAAATGAAAGTCTACAGCTCCGTGGTACTAAAGGAAGCTTTCAGTTTAACACTCTCACATGAAAGTAATTACAACGTATGCATACACGTGTAGTGTACAAAACACTGAGAACCAGACATGCAAATTCATTTAAAGTGCACTAGAGATCACCACCGCTCATGCTCAGGTCTAATGAGATGAACGATTCATAGTGTCTATAAAATACATGTCTAACCTCGTGTACCTTACCAGCAATCTTCAACTACCTGGAACCATTTCTCAGACAACAAAACCCTTTTTTCAGCTACTCGTGCTGGTTTGCATTCTGTGACAACCTGCTTCTGCTCTTCTTCTCTCATGCACATAATATCAGAATTTCTCAATCCAAACAAGGACTGAACAAAAAATTTGATGTTAATAATATAGCCCATTGTACAATATTTCATGAACATATTATATTCATGTGCAATGCAGAATATTAACACAGAATTTTCATTACTTGTTTTGATTGTGAGACTGAGTTTGCCATCTGGATTTTCTGCACTTAGGAAATATTCAATTCCCTTCTAGATAACATCCACACACACACAAGCAAACCAGTGTGCTTCCTTCCGTAAATTTGTTGGAACGCTACTCCTCTCGAATGCTCTTCTCAGTGCCTAAGCACCATCCTCAAGGCAAAGGCTCACTTAGCAGACATTATGGAAATTGCAACAAATGCCAAGTGCTAACAACACATAAACTTCAGCAACACAGTTAAGAGTGTGCATCATAACATGGAAAACCTATGGCTATTTAATCCACTTGGGATCACTTTGCAGCAGACGAAATAAACAGAATAAGAAAGTTTCTTAGGTACAACTACCTACTAGATACCACTTCTACCTTGGACAGAATGAGAAGGTATATGGAAATATTCTGCTCGAACTGCCTAGCTGTCTGCATACTTAATATCTGAACACTCTCCAAGAACACTCTATTTAACAACTCTTTACTTCTCAGAGAGAGAGAAGCAGGAGAAAACTACATGAGAAACCCCATATAACGCCCCCCTCCCCCCCCTACTTTATAAATTAGTAATTTATTCATACTGGTTACTTCTCTATCTGTAAGATGATCTGCTAGTCCTACTGACAGAGCACATGCTCGTGTTTCAGTTCATGGCTTGTTGGACTGGCATGTGTAATGCCCATGAGACATCCTTCACTATAATTACAAATGACCTTCAAAAGAACTGGATTTTTGACATCCTGGTGAACTGTTATCATCACAAAGAACTAAAGAACATCCTAAATTGCCTTTTCCATCAGCGTCTTTAAATTTGGTCTGAATTTAGAACTTCCTGAAACCAGCTTGAAATATGATTAAATATTATTTAATATTTGATTTTCTGATACGTGGGTTGTCCACACCAGCCAGAAAAATGTTGTTTGCACCTGTAAATGGAGAAAATTAGCTACGGAAATTACTGAGTCAAAATAAATATGAAATATAATCAGGTTATTTTAGGCAATGGCATTTCCCTGCCCGTATGGTAATTCAATTGGTCATTATATCCTTTAGAGATATTTCCATTTACCAGCGTTGTTTCTCAAAGGTTCTTCTAGTCTTTTTTTTCTAATCCCTTTTTCTTCTCTACTTTTATATTTATGACCTATAGTTTATCCCATACTCCAGACCATCCAAAAATCTCAAAGCGCTCCTCATTCTGAGCCTTGTTGGAGTAACCAACCTGTGCCACTTGAAGAGAAAGCTGGCTGCCAAAAGACAGCTACTTACCAAAGCCTGCTAATTCAATAATTGCTTTTGAAAACCTGTGCCTTGTGCCACTGTGCTCTGCCACCCCAGCCCCCTCCGAGTAGAGGGCTGCTTCAGCAGGTCACGCAAGCCCAGCTGGACTTTTGCCACTCACTAAGGGCCAAATATGGCCATTTGCTTCTAATTCCTATTTACACTCGTCTTCACCATCTTTACAGCCTGGTTCCGTGGGTAAGCCTGGGCATGAAGCTCTCAAGCAGCGAAGAAGTGTCACATCAGAAGGTTTCAACTGAGGTAAAACCGAGGATGCATTCAAGCTATTTACCAACTTTAGGTGTTTCACGATCTGACTAACAGCAGCTTAACCTCCCACATTTCCGTGCTGAACTGTTTGCTTAGTTGTCTATTCAGCTAGGAAAACAATAATTAAAAGGAAAAGTGATTTGCAAGAGTTAGGTTTAATTCGCACTGTACACTTTTTCCATTAATTGAGAGCAGTTCGAGTGATCTGCAGCAGGCACTGGGTAAAACCTAGTACTAATATATGACTTCACTCTGAGGAATTAGGATGTTAAGTAAGTAGTCTACTGCACAAAAAGCCTAAGTTTTTACAAAAGTTGTACGTTATGCTGGTAAAAATAAGGTGTACTGGTTACTACAACTATGTTTCAATGTAATCCTCTCTCCTGCCCCACTCCCAAAACTGCTGACATAGATAAATATGCATGTTTCCTAAAATAACATACTTTTTCAAAGCAATCTGGCAGTCTACATGACAGAAGGACACCAGACATGAACCTCCCTCTCCCTATTTCTGCAACATACTTCTTTTCATTCTTAATTTGTACAATTACTGTGAATTTTTTTTCTTTTAAAGTATTTTTTTGCAGGATACAATTGGGAAATATTAAAGCTCCTTCCTACATTACAGGACTGCCTGCTCACGAGCCGTAATAATTCAAACATTAAGGTCTATTTTTAAAGTATTTTCTTTCACAGGTAGCTATCACCAGACTGCCTAATTCTTGCATTCACAGGGAAAGACTCACACAGTTCTTTAATAAAATGCCATCTAGTTTCCAGTTCCCATAATCCTCTTTGTTTACAGAACAAAGTCGTAACAGGCATGCCAGAATGAAAATGGGGATAATGTTCTTTCTATTCGACAGAAATGCCTCTGCAGCTTTTCAGTACGGGAATACCAGCCATCAGCAAAACACAGGACTGGTATCTCAAACAGAGTCCAAATTATATCTGATTCACTGACCCTTTTCAGTCCTTGCCTCTACCGCTCACTGGCACAAAGATCTGTGCTTTCACACCCCTTTTGTCTTTATTTTAGGAAAAATAAAATGTACAAAAAGAGAATAATCATCTTCAAGAGGGAAAGTACTTATATTCCGACAACTGCTTTTGTTTTAAAACACAAAAAGGTTTCTTTCCATTTCCCTCTGCTCTGTATTGTTTAAGGCAGTTTCACTATAGATGAGCCTATAGGCCCCTGCAGAGTTCTGCACCAGCTTTTTTCCTAAATGATGCTAGCTGAAAGAAAAACTCAGTAATAAATGTCATTTCTGTACTCTGGAGTATGCAATGCACCTTTAATACTTTCCCAAGTATACCATTCTACACAGTAATAAAAAGAAGGATTAAACACTAATCTCTTATACCCATAATGCATCAACTGACTACACCTGCTAAAATCCAATTTGGTAATTAAAAAATGTATCTACTGAACCAGGAGACTAAAGGGAAAGTACTGTCTCTGCAGATAGCTAGCAGAAAACAGTTTCAAAATTGAGGCACTTAACACAAACCTATTTTTACCTCTATTCATTTTTATGTGACCTTAAGCAGTGTAAGAAACAAATACCTACAATTACGGTGCAGCAATTAAAGGGCAGTTTTTGTGCTACAGTAATGACTTAAATATCTAGGAAAAACTAGATAAGCTGCTTTGCCTTTTAGTCTATCTTCAGAAAATGCCAAAAAATTTAGCTCTTTTTTTTTTCCTTTTCCCTCACTACCAATAAGGAAAGTGAGAACAGAGAATAGCTGCTTTTATATGTTCTCTTTGCTAACTGTTCTTGGCCTGAAGTCCTTTCAGGCTTCAGGTTTCAAGATTTTTTTCCTAGTTCTTCTCTCCTTCTTCTTTATTGTTCCTTCTCCCCGCCTCTCCAGGTGTTCTGTTTTCTAGTTTCTTTAAACTTACTTTGTTCCCTGATGCTCCCATTTTTCCTGTCCCCTCTTTCATGTGCTCCTGACAGAGGTGCTGAGGTGTCGAAGCATTGCTAATTTCAGGCTGCAGCTTAGGCTTGGAGCACTCTTAGGCAGAAAGATCATCGGAGGGCTGTCTTTACAAAAATAAACAAATTAACTAGCTAAATAAATATCCAGGCTCCTAGAGTTTCTGCAAAAAGCCAGAACTTGCTGAAATATCAAATGGGTGCATACTTTCAAATGAGCTGATGATCTGTTTTACAAATTCAACTGCTCAGCAGCTTTAAACAGTAGCTTAAGCCCCCACACTAAAAGGGGTTTAGGAACAACAACAGAACATAAGAGAGAAGCATATATCACTTTTAGGCAATGTGTCGCTTCTTACCATGAAAAGAAATACAATCAAATAAAATTGGGGATTTTTCTCATTAAATTACAGGACTGCTCAGGCAGAACTGAGCGTTGTATTTGCATTGCATTGCATCAAACAAAAATTCCCAGCACCGACAAAATGGCAGTGATCATCTCAACAATCCAGCCTCCCATTAAAAAAAAAAGCTGGAAAGATGCAGGAACATTTAATGTTTTGTATTCTGCTGCACACCCCAGGGTACCACCTGTTTCTTGAGATCACATTTTGCAGTCCCTCCCATGTGGCTAGGGATGCTTCAAGGGGAAGGAGACAACTCTCCCTAAACTTGCCTTCCAGCTTCACCACATTCGAATGCAGTGGCCTTCCCCAAACACCAATACAGATTCTCCTCTGCTTCCTTCCTTCCTCTGTCTGATCTGCCCAACACTGGTGCCTTTTGTCACTCTCCCACATGTCATTCCTCTGGGAATGCTATGGTCGAATTTTCCAAAGCTGCAATTATTCTTTATGACTTTTAAAAGGTCTTTAGTCATACTCTAGTTATTGCAGCAGCTCTGTTTGCCACTTATCTCCTAAAAGGCGAGCGCTGTTATCCTCTGGGGAGAACCTGGAGAACCTTCCAGCCAGCGGAGCGGGATGCGGACACGACTGCACCTGCATCCCCACAGCAAAGAGCAGGCACGGCTGATCTCAAACCAGAGCCCCCCTGTAACACAGAGATGCTCATTTCCTCAGCAAATGGGTAACGGTGAAAAAATACCCTGCTTGAACACTGCGCTTTTGTATCCAACAAGGGCAAGAAACCTGCCAGTCGCCAAAGGGGGTGGAAGAGACAGCAGAGACAGCCCAGCAGTATTTACACTGATGTGGTTAGATAGCAACAAAAATCATAAATCCCACAGCTTACACTATCACTGGATCACGTTCAGTAGGCCTCAGGCAGAAAACCAGTTGGCAGGGCAGCTTAATGGTATCTAGTCAGACCTCAGGTTTTCATCATTATTATTCTTAAACAGAGATATCTGACCTTAAAAATCAGAAGAAGCTCTTGGTGACTAGTGCAGGCTAGTACAGAGTATTTCACAGCCAGGCCACAGTAGTGCTGCCCATAACAAAGCAGAGGACTCAAAAAGTTGGATGTCTGTCCCGTTATGAGGGAGTGCCTGTGGGTGAAAGTAACCCCAAAACGGGTATTCACTCCCTCTGTGTATTGCTTTCAACATTTAAAATAGCAAAGGTCACATGCTAATTAACTGATTATCATTAAAGAGGGGGAAATATCAGGAGAACTATCAGGAAAACGCCTGATTTCACATATTTGAAGATTATTATTTGGGTTGTTCATAGCGTCTTGTTACAGCATCTCTCCAAATACGCCTCACGTTCCCCCTCGATCCAATGTATGTGTCTAGATACCTTAAAAATAAATGAAGAACCACTAGTACTAGAATGAGATTGAATTAGAAATACAGAGGAAATTACTTGACACTGCTGGCCATGGAAGCTCACCTAAAACACTGCAACATCATAGGGAAACCTTAATGTTGCCATCAGTCCACACGTGGGAGCAAAGAGTAATTAGTAGATACATTATGCATTTTTCCTCACGAGCCAAAATAAGTACAATGATCAGAAAAAAAAAATGCAGTGCTGGAATACTTTCTAGTGACTGGCACTTAGTGAATGCTCACAAATTATTATTAATTATTTTTATCTTCTTGGTTGACTGCCTAAACCATATTCTCAACAAGATGAGAACCGCCCATCCTTGCTAGGCCACCAGGTATCAAAAGCACAAAAGGAGAAACAAAAGAGGAAGAGAAACTCAGCCTTTTTGTGTCTCTGCTACGGAGTTGGGACCTCAGACTTGAGTCTTTTCAAATCACGATTTTATTCCATGTAAGGCCTACTTGACTGGGTAAATCAGACAAACACTGGCTGCAAGCAGAAGTAGCACTGTTGCTTCATGTCTGACTGCACCAAACAGCACAAACTCATTAAAATGACCAACGTGAGGTTACTTGTGTACAGCTGACATGGTGCAAGTCAAAATTTAAGTGACGCTACTTTCCTTCAAGATCGTTTACTCTTCTTTGAATATCTTGTCTAGGGATTACAAAATTACGAGGCTCAGATAATCCCCTTAAATTCAAATTGACAGTAATAAATTGACAGAAATAAAAGAGGCATTACAGCAGGAAAAAAACACTGATAAAAAAACCCGTTTTCTTCGCAAAATGCAGACAAGCGTGACAGCAGCACAACATGGTACCAGGATTAATATAGGAAGAGGAAAAAGAAAATAAATCCTTGGATACAATTTGCAGACAAATGAGAGAAATACAGACAGACTTCATTCAAGAGGGAACTTTCAGTACAGCTGCTGCAAAATTAAGACATACTTGAAGATTCTATGCCAAAGCAATGCCGTGCAAATTTATGCCATTTATTCCAGGTGGAAACAGAAGAGACAGACCTGGCTGAACAGACTCTTGTTTTACAATCGTGATTCAGTCTAGTCACAGAAGAACAGAGAAGAAAAAGAACAGATCTTCTGATATATTTGAAGATACTCCTCCTGTGATAAATGCAGCTTTTTTTTTTTTTTTTTAATGTCTAGACTTTCCTGTGGGCCTTGTGAGCACAAAACATGAGACACTTGACATTCAAATTGTGTTAGATTGGAATAATGCCTGAAAATAGCAGGGGCTTGACTGATTGAACTAGAACTGAAAATTCTACTTTTAGCAAAGCCTAAGGATGAGAGCAGGGTATTACCTTTCTGAACCCCTTTGCTGGATTGAACAGTTACATGAGCTTTGAGACCAAAGATTGCAGTTATAAATATCTCCATGAAAACCCCACATGTGATAATGGCTCCTAGAGGGAATCATTAGGATTCATTTCTGGATGTGGCAATTAACCTATTACTGTCTGAGTCAAGACTATTTTGCTGAGAAGCACTGAGCTATTGCACTCTACGCAGTCTTGGTTTTTTCAATTATTAGTCACAACATTTTAAGTTTCTAAGTAAAGATTACACAGCAACACCCTCCAAATGCCCAGACTGCATCCCAAGTGCCTGGGGATTATTTCTACAGCAACTGGTGTGACGGGACTGATCCTTGACTAGGAGGCCTAGGTACAAGATGGAAATTCTAATAACTTCTAACATTTAGATGAATCAAACATGATCCAAATACCTGAACAATGGAAACACTCAGAGGTAACCTGCAGAATCAATGCATCGCAAAAATGAAAGTAAATTTTCCTTTAGAAACCCAAGCACTGTATTATTCCAACAGAAAGGCAGTCCTTGCTTTGCTTACCAGAATACTAAACATTCATTTCCAAAAGGAAACTGAATGGAAAAGCCCCATTGTAATAAACATTTTAACATTTCAATAGCTATTTCAACTGCCATCTGTATTCCTCTCGATTTTCCTCAAATGTTTGAATTCCTCAAAAAGACACCTGTGGCATTCACTCACGAGAACAAACATCTCTTTTCACGTCCTCTTCCCAAAAACAATGCCAGTTTGCAAAGGGAATAAAGCAAGCCATGCTACACTTGCTATATACTTCAGAAAATACTATCCAGTGTGTCCTACGGTAATGACTGCTCATCCAGAGATATTTTTCCGTAGGATAAGCATTACCATGAACATCTTGTGAAAAGATCACTGAAGTGCTGTACTTTGATGGCTAACATAAGCAGATTCATGATCTATCTAAAAGACTGTTAAAGCTACTCATGGCAAAATTCTTTCCTTTCTTGGCGCATGATGTACGGTTCCTCTCTAACGCTATACTCTAGATGTGTCTCTGTATGCATCTGAAAATGCTTTGGGTCCATAAATGCAACAGTGTCACCAACAGAGAGAAGACAAAGTCATTATTCAGTGAAACAGCATTCTGAGTTTCTGTTGAGACAAAACTGCAGAGCATGAAATAGCAACCTGTCATCCGATGTTGGGAGTCTGACGTTCATGAGCAGCAGATGAAAACTGCTCTCTCCTCTCCCCTCTGTCTGAGGCAACTGACAGCCATCTGCATGCAGGTGGGGCCAGCCTGCATCCGTAGGCAAGGACTGGACTCTCTGCAGTGATGTTTAATATCGATTTCACTAGGGTTTAGGCTTGTGTTCTAGGAAGTTTAAAAAAAAACAAAACCACACAAAACTACACCAAACAAAGCAAGGAAAAAACCCCACCAAAACAAAAACCCACCCCGAAAAACCCAAACTAAACCAACAGTAAAAAGCTACAAAACAAACCCACACATTTTTTATTTTCGCCCTGAAAATAAAAAATAAAAAGCCCCCAAAGCTAAATACTTTCTATTCATTTCAAGTAATTTCAGTGCAGGTATTCTCTACTACTTTGCGCTTTCTATTAAGAGGTGCACATTGTGACTGGAAGATGGATTCATATTCACATCACCCTACCCCATTTTATAGGGAAGGGGAGGAATTCAGCTGCCCTCAGGAGGAAGGAACACAGCCTGAGAGCCTGCAAACACAGGCTCAGTAGCTGACCAAAAGGCACTATCCAGAACACGAGGCACCCCATCCTCAGCTTTGTTTGGACACGTTGCTCACAGTCCCTGCACTGCAGACCTTCCTGCCCAGTGGAGAGAGTCTACATGGCTGGTGCAACACTTCGATGAGGTAACCGGACAGGTTAGCAAGCAATATAATCAATTCCATCTGCCACCTCAGTTGATCACTCAGAGTCCAGAACGACTCTTATTAAGTTAGGCAATGCCTACAGTAAATGAGTGATGTGTTATTTTGATTTGCCTCTCAGGGCTCAAGACTGTGGTATCTAAAGCTCACCTTCCCATGAGAAAGGGATTTCTGCAAACTAAAAGCAGCCTCTCCCGCAGCAGGAACAAGCAGCAAGTGAAACGGAACAGATCTGACCTTACAATAAACATCTGAGCTACATTTTAAAATACTGGCACCGAGATGTTATTACTTTGCTTTGATATGCTGCCAAGGGAAAGCAAAGAGCCATTGAAAATTGAACTTCATTTTGAGGTCCTGTCCATTTTTCAATAATCTTTGTGATACTGTGTACATAACTTAACGATGTTACAAAAGGCAACATAGTATGATGTCATAAAATAATAACATTCATGAGAAGGTCTTAACAGATTCATGCTTAGTGGTGTCATAAATCAGAAAAATTACCAAGAAACATACACATAATGCCACAAATGAAATACATACGGTACCCTGGGTATGGAGAAAGGCATTTGGGTAGAATTAACACAATCTTTGGCTCACAAGCACACAACATGGCTGCTGTTCCTTATTAGAAGTTAAAAATGTATAAAGTTCACTACAGTGTGGATTTTTTTGTTTTATAAATGCAGAGATGTCACTTTTAACGTGCATCTGTCGGCATTTTGTACACTATAGCCATAACTTACAGGTTTTCAAAACAAATGGTATAACCAACCTACATGTTTTTTCCTTAACTCCTCTATTGCTGCATGTCCAATACACGATTCAAATTTTCCTTTGAGGACCGAGGTAACAGACTAACTTGAGACATCTGAAATTTTAGTCACCGAACTGTGATTTATCTGTGCTACTCTCTACAAGCCCCCAGGATAAAAATCAGTAACTGCATTCAATCTGTTTACAAATCACATTCAACTGTCTCACGTACCGCCACATAACTCTGTTTTTACAGCAGTTTACCTCCAGATCCAACAGATTTCTGCACTTTCGCCAAGTATTGCAATGTTAACTTGTTTTAGTATTAATTAATATTCTTAATACTGCCTGACTCCCCCATGCCTTTTCTTAGACTGCCTTCTCACACATGACAACCCAGTTCTCTGCCTTCACATCTTTCAACTCCATGTCTCCAAGAGGTGTTTGCCGTAAGATGTGTCCATGTTTTTCAGGGCAGTACCATTGCTACACAGGTGCTTGTTCTATCATTCTCCCAAAGGGGAAAGATGGAGAGAGAATAAAAAAGTCTCTAAAGGCAGCAGACCAAATGGTCTTCCCAAAATCTTGATGCAGGGCGGCAGAGCCAAGGCAAACAGCAATGCCTTAACCAAAAACACCTCCCTCACCTGAGAAAGCTTCAGTCCCAGTATTTTAGGGGATAACTACACAGGACACAGCACTTCTTTCCACTATGCTGTCAAACGCATTCCCCCCATCACGACCAGAGATGTTGTTATCTAACGATGGATGAAGAGCAAACACAATTCATGCCGCACTTACCAAAAAAAATCAGAAACAATTCTTAAATTAATTCTAAAAAGCAGGCAAGACCTAAGTTCAGAAGACTGCCACAAAGGAATCAGAAATCAGCACAGAAGTCTGTAAAGAAAAATTTGAAAGTCATACTGAAGTAATTAAAAAAATGAATGAGGCAACACAACACTACTCTCAAAACACTGTCCTGAAAATCTGTCACCACTTAAACTATGTACAGAAATCTTTGTTTATTTAGAAAAAAAAAAATGAGTATGATTCATGTCAATGTTTCCTCTCTTGTCAAAGAGAACCATTCTTTCTTTGTAGCCTCATCAGGTCAAAAGCACAGGTGAGCTAGTGATTCTCATTGATTTGAAGGAAAAACTAGATGTTTAAGATCACAAAAGCTATCGAATTTCTCTAGATGAAAGTGGAAAGGATGCAGCTTTTCCTTAGAATGTCTTCTCAGTCATGCAGCGCTTTTTATTTTTTAAATATTTGCTAATATTTGATACTTTTATTCACTGTGGCCATCGGCTGCAGAAGGCTGAGATTTATGCGGGTTTTTTTATTAATGTAAAAAAGCTGGCTTTGTCCTTTACTTTTCATCTGAGCCTGAAACACATTTAGAAGGCCTGGTCAACAAATGTATGTAACTTTGAATTAGAGAACTGGCTCATCAGAACTAAACACAGTTTTGATACTGGCTTAATGCTGTGTTGTAAATTATTACAAATTTCCCAAAATTAAATTTACCAAGTTTTTAAAAGGTGCATTTAAGTTTCCTGATATAGTACTTTACTACATTTATGGACCAATAGCCAAGTCTGCATTTCTTACCTGCTCATTAACACCACGCACACATAGCAATGGTTTGACTATTTCCTTTTCTTACCGTGGAGAATAAATTCAAATAAAAACAACACCCAAACTTTTTAAGGGCTTCAAATGCAGCTACTATAAAACGTGATCTAAGGTAAATAAAACTGTCCAGTAAAGGAGGCGGGGAATGAGCCTATCCCCACCCCTACCAATGCTGCTTTACTGGGTAACCCCAAGGATCATCACTCCCTGCTCAAACAGGAGGAGTTTCCCTGCAGATGGAGGTGGAGAAATAAGGGGTGAGGAGGATCCACTGCTACTGGTGCCCCGGCTGAGCTGGGCGGTCTCACACTGCACAGGGAAAGCACCACCTGAGCCTGCACACGAGCAGTTTCTGCTCCTCCTGTAACTGCTACCAACCTCTGTCGTTCCAGGCAGGAGAAGCCATCTCAGCCTCTGCTCCGATGAGGAATTTATGCTGTGACCCACAAACACAGAGCTCAGGAATACATCATCAAATGCCACCCGAACGCTGCAGCCCTGAGTTTCCCAGTGACACGGCTGCAGGCACAGCTGTGCCGCACGGGCGGGACAAGGGGTCACGCAGGGCAGCAAAATATTAAGGGCAGCAAATTGTTTAGTGACTATTTTGTTTACTGTGCAAGTGGCTTTTGACTAGGAGGGGTGGCAATTCTTTCCAGCCTGCCTTGGGCAGCGAGAGCTACAAAAGCCTTTGTACTTGACTGGTGTCTGGGGAAATCGGCAGAGTCCTAGGTCTGTTTATCAGCTCTGCCAAGTTCTGTGCTATGTGTGGCACACTTATTTTTTCCTCTCTTTCCTCCCTCCCCAATTATTCTACATAACATGTCCAGAAGGAGCGCTGAGCACGCCAGTTCAAAAGCAAACAGAAAGCAGGCAAACAAATCCCTCCCAAACTCAGTATTTAGGAAGCTGTTTCTGCAAAGGTTTACAGTTGGAGCAAGGATCTGCTCTGGCCATCACAGCAAAACACAGTGCTACAGAGATTCCTCGTGAGAAAAATCCCTCTCAGGCTGAAGATCTGCATGGCAAGTCGAAGCAAGTGGTATATGGCTGAAAAATAATTTTATTTACAGCTAGGCAGCAGTTAAGTGACAGAGCCCACGAGCAGGCATTACCAATGATAAAAACAGAAACATGGATTTGTAAAGTTTATTTATGGGCCATTGTGTAGTTTATGCTGTACCATTAGTACATGTTAAATAAGAAATTATAACACAACTGGTGACAACAGGGAATAATTTCACACTAACCTGAAACAATCAGTTTTCTTTCCCCCTAACCTTTATCTAGGAAAAAGTGAAATTTTTGTCAAAACTCCTAAAACTGAAGTCAACTGTAAAGTATTGCATTCATAGAAGAAGGTGACTTGAGCTAATACCGATCCATTTACAGAGAAACAATCCACCTTTTAAATGAAAACATTTAACATGAAACACTGAAATGATTAAAAATTTAACAGATTATAAATTGTGATTATTAAATGCAACCCAGAACAGTAACTCAGAGAAAAGTGCATTGTCTTACAGGTTATTTTGATAGCATAGTAGATTAAAACTAATTATAGTTTCAAGATCTTCATTATTACATAACTCAGTGCCCACATCAGTCAATTTCCTGAAAACATTACACACACGAAACAAATGATTTATGGTGCAACTGAACAAATAGAGGATGGCAGACACATTATTAATGAATGTGAATTTACTGAATTTAAGCAAGACCTGAAAAGCCTGAACCAACCAGCTGTAGCCTGTTAATTTAGTAAGACAAATCATATCAACCTTAAATTCTTGCAAGTCTTTATAAAATTTAAGTCTCCACAAAAATATTTAAAAATTCACGCGTCCCCTCACCCTCTCCAATTTCTAGGTATTATTTACTCCACTGCTCTGTACTCTTGGATAGTGTCTACTGAAAATGTAATTTCATGCTGTTTTGAAAAAAAACCCAAAACCCAAAAACTCCCCCCCCAAAACCAAAACAACAAAAAAACCCCACCTCAAAGATTGAAAGCATTAAAGTAATCTCGGTATTATTTATTCTTGCTTTAAATGCGGCAAGAAAGGAAAAAATGAACAGACTGCTACAGAAAAATGCATGAGTCTTCACTTGTGATTGCATTTGAAAGTTGAACAAAAAACCTTCCTGAACATGCATCTCAAATTGAAACTTAATAAATAAATAAAATCTCAACAACCAAAGACCAGCTTTTCCAGAGTAAAGTCCCCGTGTTTGCAAAGTGCTAAAGGGAAACAAGCAGATAGCAGGAAACTCTCTGTCCTACACACTGGTATTGATTTGGGGGGGTTGGTGTGCAGGAGAACTGCAGCCTGCATCCTAGGGACATGAAAAGGAGCCCCAAAAGTTTCTGATGCCTGGAATCTTACCACCAAATGGAGGATTTGCTCCTGTGGCTTTCCCTGAAATTTCTGATGACTAACCGAAAAAGGGGAGGAGGGGGTGTGTGGGAATCAAGGCTGCCAAAGCACAAAGAGTGTCCTGGTCTCCTCCTCCTTTTCAGTAGATCCTCTTGCCCCTCAGTTTGACTGTTCTGCCGAGACCCCAATAAAAACCCGGAGGAAATGTTGCTGAACACAGTGCTAAGGGAATACACGGCTGCTGTCGCCAACTGCACACGGGAAAGGGAAAATGCTTCTGCCAAATTAGATAGGCCCTGGTCACAGGCACCACAGCCTGCTCTCATTCATTCCATTGCAGACTACACCTCCACCAGTGCTGTCTTATCCACACAGTCCTGTCTTACTGTCTACAGGCCAGTCTTTGCTCTTCCTTTTCAAGTATACCAACACAGTACTTGCAGAAATCAATTTTATCTCTGAGATACTGGATTCTGACATACAAATAAATTAATGGCCTACAACAAACACTATTAAAGATGATACTTCCATTTAAAGATTTCCCAACATATATAAATGTTATCTATCCAGGTGTTTTTATTTTTACAGTACATTATCTATTTACTTTTTACAGTATATTGAGGCTGCTAAGAAAACAGAACTGCCACTACTCAGGCTGGAATTTGCTATGAGAAAATTTTATTTCTGTTTCTTTTGTCTAAGCATGTGGGTTTCAGACATTCTGGAAAGTGATACTAACAGCTGATTAACTCTTAGAGATACCCATGATAACTACCTTGACAAAGCCCATGGCAGAGATGGGGTGGGGTTCTTGACTGTGGCAGCTATAAACCACAAATAATTGCATTATCTTTAACTACTCTTCACTTCAGCCGGAAGAAACATGCCTTGGATCCAGCTTCTCCTAGACAACTGTAAGGAAACAGAACAATGGCAATTCCCAAAGCCCCTGACCTCACGGAACCGCATTTCATTAACAAGTTTTCTCTAAGCAAGTGGCAGAGAAGTACATTACACAGAAGGGGACACAGAGGCCACAGAGCTGGGGCAGCTGAACACTGGGAAAGGATTGTGAGGATGTTGCTCAGAGAACACATGCCACGAATGATCACTCACCTCCTCCCCCCCAAGTCTGCAGGTCTGCAAATCTGCAAACTGACAACTATACAGAAATCATAGAACAAAGTATTTTGACTCTCTCAACTTAAATTTGAAACCAGTAATCATTCAAGAAGGCGGCACACACGGGCAACAAAAGAGCAGGCAGAACACAAGATTCAGTACATCTCTATTCAGGGGCAGGAAGGCATCTATTATCAGATGCAGAATGGACCCGAAATGCAAAGAAAGCCAGCATTGTTGCAGGCGTTACTGGGAACATCCTAGCTGCTCGTTACCATTATTCAGAGAAAGATGAGCTGGGACAACCCCGAAACAGTATCTTTAAAACCAGTATCTGATAAACCAAAGCTTAATTCCTGCAATAAAACTGCAACCAAAGCGAGCACATAAAGTCCTCAGGCACTACCCAGAAAACGCATGGATAAAAACTGGCTCGAGGTTGGCCCTCCGAGCCGAGCTCGGCAAGCTCGCTATAGAGCAGCAGTGAAAGATGCAGTCAGCCTTTTAGACATGGTTGTCTTGGAGACACCAGAACACACTGTATTGATGACAAAGGAAACAAAAAGCTGGATGCACTTTCTAAGGCTTTTAGTCTGCTCTCTTTCATGTGGAGTTTACGGAGGAGGGCCTCCCTGGGACGGGTATGCGGGGAATGCTGGCAGCAGCACCAGCTCATTGAGGTAGAAATCTGCACTTGCTTAGGAGTTTCATGCAGCCCCAGAGCAGCCTTTATCCCAGGGAACAGGAGCCTTCGATATGGAAGCTGTAGCAAACGAGACTCACATTTGCTCCCTTTGAAGGTTTAGCCCTGCACAAGCACTAAACCTTTCCACCTAAGGGTCTTTAAGAGAAATAAAGCAAGCGGTCTCTCCTGGTTTGTGCAAGGGCCCTGGAGCTGCTCTGGGGGCTCTCTCCAATTATTCAAGTGCTCTTCTGCTAGGCTCCTTCCAAACTTTGAAGCAGAAATCCAGCAAAGTACCTTGAGGTAACTAGCAGAGAAATGGCTGGTGACATTTAGGCTGTAACTGTGAAAACTCCGAGTTCTGTCTCAGTGTAACTGAGGTAAGCACGGAGAAGAACTTTGGCGGAAGTTTAGAGACCGTGAGCAGTGAATGCTTCTTATTCCAATTATCGAGGGAGTCTTGTAACGCTGAAATGTGTAACTCTCATACTAGACTGTCAGATTCTGGCTTTGTGAGGAGATAGGACAGGCATGTAATTTTTGTCACCTTTAACCTGGTTGGAGATGAAGGCTACTGCCATGAAGCAGCACTCGGTCAGTATTTGCACTGCAGTGTGTGCATTATGTACAAGAACCTTTTCAATTTGTAATACTTTTCACTGAAAACGCAATTTAGACCCACATCAGAGGATGCCATGACAATAACAGTAAATACTGGCTTTAGGTACACACTGTCACATGCATCTATCAACCCTTAAATTAGGCACTGTACCACTGAGGACTAGCTGGATGGTGTGACTACTCAGCTGATAGCGCAGTGTTTGCCACAAGGGGTCTGCCTCCCTGGCTCCACATCTCAACTTCCTGCAGGACGAGCATGATACCCACTTCTTACTTGCAAATAGAGTACAGGGGCTGTAACTATTTCTCACGAAAAGAGATGGAAGGTCTCACCCTGCCACAAGTTGCCTGCTTGCATGGACGTTTATAAATTTCCTGATTTCACAGGCTGCTGAGTTTTATATGCCCACTTTCAAACTCTGTGAGTACACCAAAAATTGTGCATGATGTATCAACATTTAGTTCTGACAGTAGGATGGGTGAAGCAGGAAAAAACTGATAATTTTTCACATCACAACCCGCTCTTCTTTCATGTTCCTCCTCTCTTTTGTCTGTACGGGGGATTGAAGGGGAGGGAAGCAGTGAGGCTACACAGCTCTGTGATAACTCTTTGCCTTTCCAGTCCCTTCTGAAGAGCTATAAAACAGATAGGTAATAGGTACCTGACAAAGGGATATTGAAATAATCAGCACCAACACCATCTTAGAAGACCTCTCAATGTCTTTACGTAAAACTGTGTACCTGCAGTAGATGATTGCTACCGTCTCGTACGTCTGACTGACAACAGCAGAAAACCTGGGTCAAAGGATGCAAAAGACACTCAACCTGATGGCAGCAACTGCTACTGGTGGATTTCCACATCAGAGGTGCCTACGTAATGAGGAAGAGTTAAAACAACCAACTCTTAATTCTGGCTCATTTGTTTTGTCACTAAATGCAAAACAGTGTACTGAATTAACTGAATTGCTGACAGCAGCTGTGGTTTTTTGGGGCCACTGAAAATCAAACTATTTATAAATACCACAATATGGATTTTTGAATCTCATTTCAGGCATCACATAGCTAAGGCATATCCGGACCAGGACAAACATCATCAGGACAGAATATATCTCAGCTGCAGAGCCTATGATTTCTGTAAGGTTAAAAAAAATAAAAAAATTCAGAAGCTCTGTCCTCAGACACCACCCAGAACACTGGTTAACTGTGTTACCCTTCCAGGGCTTGGCCTGTGGTGCTTGCTTTCGCAGGAAGCTTGCCAGCTCTCTTTCTTGTATGTCTATAACATCATGAGTCTGTACTTGAAATAAAAGAGATTAATCTAACATCCCTGTGTTTTCTTGGGTACAAGCCAAAAACCCAAGGAACCTGGGACTGACCACTTATAGCTGCAGCATCCTAATGACCAGTGCTTGGTCATTATTTCTGACGCAAAGTCTTTGACTTGTCAATCATTTGTATAGTGAAAATCTGCCACTATTACCTTAAAAAAATTCAGCAATGCAAGTACAAATTTGAAAACTGGTGTTAGTTCCCCAGACTGGGCCAGTGTAACAGAAAAGTCTTTTTGATGCATCATTCAGAGTTTCTCTGACAATGAGTAAATCCACACGCTCTGTGTACAGATGACCTATTCCTTGGTGTAGCTACTTCACGTACCTGAAACATCTGTGACAGTACAATTCAGCATGACTTGTGAAGAAAAAAATATTCTATTCCCTCAGTTAGTAAATTAAAACCCTGCCTCCCACAGAGAGGTCCTCCAGCATGGATACAGGTGAATTTTGCACTCATGGAGTCATGACTCCTGCTGTGAAGTGTATAGGAACTAAACAGTCAAGCTGCGCTATCACCATTTCGGACATTGATGCCAACAGTAAAGACTAGGCTCAGAAAACACAACCACGTGATTTTGATGATGATGAGCAAAGCAGAACACAACACACAACATCCTTCCTCCATCTACTTCTGTTTTTAAAATAAGTGAAATATTACATGAGAGTCACGAACAACTGCATCCGTTTTGTGACGTCGCTCTAGAGACACATTCTAACTGGCAGGAGGAGCAACCAGAGGATGGACAACGAAGGCACTTGTGTATGCTTTTGCATCAAAATCACTTTTTAGGTTGGATGCCAGTCTGCAGCCTACCCCATTCTGTTAGAGGAGGCTCTCAAATGCTGCTCGGAACTGGGGCACGAGATGTTTCTACACGATGAATCCATGGACATTTCGTAAAACAGTTAGGCAATGACCATCATGTATGCTCATGGTAAGGAAATTTTTAGCTACAAGAATTTTTTTCCTTAGATCCAATTCAAAAACCTCAAAACCACACTAAAAAATCTCCTCTTGACTCCCAGACCAAAAAAGAAATCAAAAATTAAAAGTTCTAATCCTACTTTTCAGGCAAACTGTAATTAAGATCTTCTACCACATTTATTTACAGGCAAGTGAAATTGAAAAGATAATATGCTTTTACTGATAGCTGAATTGTACCATTGTGGACATGCCACACTGGGTGTCTATTACAATTATTTCACCATAACAAATCTGGGAAACAGCAAATTAGAGGTTTGCTCTTTAAAGCACATTCCTCTCTGCCCCAGCTCAAAATCACTGCAGCTCAGTTTACCAGAACTTTTTTAAGGGCCTGGGCTTTATATAGCTTATGTACAAAGACTGCCACATCTCAGAGTTATCACTGACCCGCCTATTACATCCCGGTACAACAAAACCCAAAAGCAACAAGAAGGAACACAGCTGTAAAAACCAGAACGTGGAATATTTTCTTCCTTCCTTTTGTCATAAAAGAGAGTGAAACTCTCTGAACCTACTCACATTTGGACAATAAATCTCTGTATGTTCTCTGTATTTGCAATAGTCAGCCAATAGACTAAGTTTTCACAAGATCAATGCCCACAATAAATATTTGCAAACTAACATATTGAAACTTTTATTACTAAGTAGAACAGGTTTTCTTATTTTTTTCGCAGCAGAAGCTACTTGCTGCCACTACTCGGTTTTATGAGAATTCTGTTCTTTATTTAGACTTGAGCACTAGAGGCTGCATGGTTTATGGATACAATTATAACCACAAGCATGTTTCCAATTTTCCAAAGCCAAACCTTCATTGTAAGAGATAAAGTCAGAATTACAGGAACAAAGCATGATCACGGAAGAAAGACATTTGTAATGTAAACATACAAAATATTATACTACTCAATCAAAAAGCATGTTTTGCAGCTGTAGCTAATACAAATCACCATGAGGTCAACTGTAGGATTTGCCTGACTGGAAAACACACCCTGAGCCACTAAAATAATTTTTGTTTTAACACAAATATTCTCGGGCTACTCATATACTTTGAACTGGACATCTGTATAAATCCCTGTGGAGATGCAGTCCTGGACTGTTCATATACACATCTCAGTATTCATACAGTAGCTGAAAACCTGAAGTTTTACACTCCTGCTGCTAACATCACTTTTTTAGCTCTAGCTGGTATTTACATCCATGCTATTCCTGCGGTGGGAACTGGCAGGATAAAAAATTTGCTAGGAAACACTTGTTAAGAAGGTATCTAAAACTGATTGCTTTATTTAGTCATCTGCTTCCAAAAGAGCAAAATCACTTCAAACCCATCAGAGTAGGCTCCTAATACTATACTTGAACATTACTTCCTCTAGCTCATTTTCCCCTTACTTTTTAAAATCTGTGCCTTATATCCCTTCCCCATTTTCTTCAGCTAAATCCCTTTTCTATTGTGCAGATGCAAAGAGAAATGCAAAACAAGCCTGTATTCCTGCTGCGGGATTGTGCCACCAAAGCAGAGAGAAGTTCACCAGAATTATATACTGTCAGCTCTGCTCTACTCCCACTGATACCCACAGACTTCTTACTGGGCAGGAGGGAACAGAGATGCAGAGCTCCAGCAAACAGCAAATATGGGCAGGGGGGAGAAAAACAAAATGGGAATCCTGGTGTATAATAAATATTACGGGCTCTGTGTGCACAACAGATTGCTAAGCAGAAGCAACAGGAATGCTGGTTCTACAATCAACAGTCTTCCAACTCGATTCCAAATTATAGGTGTGTATAACTCATGGAGCCGGGGGTAAATCACTGCTTAAACTCAGTGATGTCAAATAAACTATACATTAACAATTAAATGTTTCTCCCCGCCTCTAAACGCAATATTCATAACACAAAGTCTGACAAGTTCCTTTTCAGCTGAAATCACAACTAAATACACTTCACAGGAGAGATCTGGTTGCCTGTGAAGTTATTAAAAAGACTCAGAACCACTTCAGTTCTCATAGGGAAGTCATTCAAGTTTCTGATGGCCGGGAATTATTTCAACATCTAAGACTTCCAAATATATAGGTTATTTCTACACTTATTCAAAAGCGGTCACATCCCTCCCTTAGAAATTCTTAGATAAAGAGTCAAAATTTGCTAATAACACTGCTGAAAAACTTTGATTTTTCAAAGACTGTATCTGTAATTGATATTAAAAGTTCGATTTCCATTTTGAGAACAGAACAAAAGAATAAAAACCAGTGAACTGAAACTTTTTGTATTAACTTGTCCCATTAAAAAATGTTTTCTTTGGCCTTTATCCAAAGATAAGAACTAGATACGTAAGAGAACCTCAAATATATTGAAAAAGGACCATCAACAAGTGTATTTTCAGAATTTCAGCTTAACCTTAACAAGATTGATATTGTTAGGGGATACAGAAAAATTCAGAATGTATCCAGAATGTAAACTAGCAGGTTTTCCTGTATCTTAGGACATTTGTGTAGTTTTTTATATATATATATATATATATAAAATATGGATGCCCTACATACACATACTAATAAATATATATGGAATCATAAAAATGCCTTAGGACACCGAGTGCTATTTATCTCTGCCCTAAGTTAACTGTGTGTTTAAGTCCTTGACATGGGGATGCTGCTGATGCAGTATTCATATCATGGCTTCTGTCTTCAGGGGATCCTCAGAAGCAGGCTTCCAGAAATTATCTGGCATGTTTTTTACCCCATTTTCTACTCAATTTATCAAATAAATGTAAACATTTTAAAGGCAGGAACAACTAGCTGAAGATGGTGGAATTCCTGTAACAAGTTCAGATGTGTCTCATCATCTGGACACTTTCTGTACTTTCAACTGAAACACAAATTGCTTTGCTAAAGGGTTAAGACACACTGGGAAACCTGCCATCTAAAAATAACTCCCTCTTCACTGGAGAAGCCAGAGCCCAGACAACACAGGCCAGAGGATTAACAATGAATGATAAGTTTTAGATGAAGAAGTATCTTTCATTAGGCCAACTCGCGTAGTTTTTAAAAATGACACGAGACTCGGGGCAGACAAAGCCACTTTTGTTTTAAAATCTTTCCAATGTTATCCTCAGCTGGGTAAGTATTCTTATTTTGGAGCCAAAGAAAGGCGCACATACAAAGTCAAAAGATTTGCCCTGGGCTACGTGCAAGCCACCAGCAAACGAAGATCAAAGATCACGTGGTTCTAGATGTAGATTTGGAGTGGGCTCCTTTCCCGGCTTACATCACTTCTCCTGATACTTCTGGAGACCTTGCACCGAACAAAGAGAGACTTGTGAAAATGCCTTAAAGGGGGTTTTGCAGGGCATATTCAAATGATAAAAGTATTTCGGCGTCATCTACCCAGGAAACATACTCACTGCTGATGATAAATGTATCAGTTCGAGTCATAAGAAAACTCCATACTCCACCAACACTGGGCATTTTTTAAAAATGTCTAATCCACCTATGCAAGTATTTCCACAAAGTCAAAGAACAGCAAGCCACCTACAAGGAGGAAGAATGCTTTTTTTGGTTGCACTTGTGGTTGTTTTGTGTTCGAGGTTTTTTGATAAAAAATTATAATGTTACATTGAAGCAGATTTGTTCTAAATAAGAGTAACTGGACTGAAACAAGAGCCTGTTTTTAGGCAGTGTTTCTGAAAAGGGGAGAGAGAGTCAGTACAGATCA
This sequence comes from Mohoua ochrocephala, assembly GCA_013398855.1. Taxonomy (NCBI): domain Eukaryota; kingdom Metazoa; phylum Chordata; class Aves; order Passeriformes; family Acanthizidae; genus Mohoua; species Mohoua ochrocephala. The sequence continues at coordinate 115,383 of VZTA01006037.1, read as the reverse complement.
GAAGTGGTTTATATATAAATATATCCAGAGGGAAAAATTACTGAAATATTTGTTTACAGTTCTGAGGTTGAGACCATCTACAGGTAAATAGTCTAGATGAGAATTAGGATCTGAGGGTGACCAGTCTTTCAAAAGTCTCTGATCTGATATAATCCTTTCACTGAGCTATAGATAGATATCTGCGTGCTTGCCCCTTGGGGACTCAGACACCAGACCCGACCTTGGATGGACACCAGCTGGCCTGGCAAAGGCTCCTACCCTGGATCCGAAACAGCCCTGACGATACACCCAGTGTGGGTCGCAATTAGCGCGGTCGCTTGACGAGGAGCAACGCCTTCTCTAGTTTGCGTTGCAGTTGGCGGGCACAAACAAAAAGCTTCCCATAAATTGTTGAGCAGTGCCCAACGGAGCAGGAAGAATCCAGAGGGAAGCTTTAATAGGCCATTGAAGAAAACTGTGATGAGCTAAGTATGAAACAGCAATAGAAATAATAGTGGAAGATTGCAAAACAAGGGCGTAAGGCCCAATATGCAAAGATGTGCCAGCTGGAGGCAGACAGGAACTAACACTAGAAAGGAGAGATTACAATGCAATTCGTAGAATAATGAATCAGATAAAAATATCAGGTTCCTCTTTTCTTTAGTCTGGGATGCATTTAGTTTCATTGCATACATGGGGATGCTGCTTTGCTATTTGCTTGTGCTCCCTGACTGGCTCTCAGCAGTCGTCAGCAAACTGTGCCACCAGCTCCTGCTCGTCTCCCAAGAAAGCGCCCGACAAACCCATGTCCACATTTGAAGATGCTCAAATAGAAACAGACTGGTGATTGTTTTACCTTCTCCTCTGCTTTCTACAACCTGTAAAAGATACAGCTCTCAAACATGAGGCTGAAATTTAAGGACTGGACTTTGTGTCACTAAGCACTGCACGCAACAACTCCCCAAAGAGAACTGGCTGCACTTCATGGAGGATCTGCTTCTCGCTTGGTACAACCTCACCGTGCTGCAGTGGCAGGCAAGCTATTAAGACTAAAGCACAGTGAACAAAGATCAGTTAGAAGATGGTGTGAAGTTTCCAATTAATATGTTTACAGATAAAAAGGGACTTGTCATTACAAAAGGAAATCAACAGGGAAGAGATGCCATAAAGGTTTGGGGTTTTTTTCACCGAAAACACAGTTTTGCTCAAAATGTCCAGGCAGCCGAACAAAACATGAATTTAGGCAACTATAACAAGGCACTCCCCAATCAGGACCCATCCAGATTTAAAATCACAGAATTGTTTAGTTTAGAAAAGACCTTTAAGATCATTGAGTCCCACCATTAACGCGACGCTGACAAGTCCACCATTAAACCGTGTCTCCAGGTGCCACATCTACATGTCTCTTAAACACCTCCAGGGATGGTGACTCAACCACTACCCTGGGCAGCCTGGTCCAGTGCCTGACAACAGTTTCAGTGAAGAATTTTTTCCTAATATCCAATCGAAACCTCCTCTGGCACAACTCGAGGCCAGAAAGTACCAGCTGCTCAGTACTAGCTAACAAAAATACACGATCTTGCACTCCAAGCCTTATAAAAACCAGTCTTAAATACATACATTTCTTTCTTTAGAGAAGGAGGATTTATTCTCTTTAAAAATTTCTGAGATTTGTGGTAAGGTAAGCACACAGACCCAGGGGAGCAAAATTAGCAGCTGGAAGCTGAGCCCTTCAGACAAGCTGGCGGAAGAGATCACATACTCAAAGAATATCTAACTGCACAAGATCTATTGCTTTGGAAGGAGGTTCATCCAAATTATGCATGAGAAAAGTGTCCCTGCTATTTGTGCTTTGAGACTAAGAAAAAAAATCTTTTACATACAAGATTTCTTTATTTAATTCATTTATTCTATCAATACTTCTAATTCCTTTGATTCAACCTCTTCAGAAGTCATTTTTTTACGGACTAACAGGAAGGAGAAAAACATGTACCAGGAGACAGGAGTAAGTACCAGGGTGGCGGACAGAAATCTGATAACTACAGACTTAACTAGGGTTGTGTTTTATGTACTTCACTGTATTAGATTAGAATCAGATGATGCAGAAGGTAGGACATGAAGGACATAGGTTGTTCCAGCAAGAAAGACTCCCAGGTCTGCTACAGGATTTGGTTCTCAAATAATTTATATAGTTCATAAGAGTTTATTTATTAAGCATTTCACTAAATGGTCTACATGGTAAACTGACTGAGCAGAAAGAATCAGTGTAGAATTCTATCCTGCCTCAAACAAGAATCACATCCATAACATCTATAAGGCTATTTTCAGCTGGCAGTATCGCAATGAGAAAAATAAAGTGTTTCCTATCCGTAGACAGCATTCTCACAATCTGGATATATGAAACGTTTAACGCTGCTCATGCAAAAATTGTCTGAAATAAATATCTGCCATTCCTCCTGCATTCAGAAATGACCTTCAGTGGTAACAGTTATGCCGTTGCAGCTGCATGGGTGAACATGGTCTCTTCCACCCTGTCACTAACAGACTGTCACTCTGACAATGATTTACAGTGACCACAGTTAATGAGTAAGATTGCGTAGTGAAGAACGCAATGTTTCTCCCTATCAACTCGCTGTAGTAACTGAAAAGGCTAAAACGGGATCTACAAGCCAAACAGTTTGAGATAAGAACAAAACAATTCACTTTGTTCAAAGAAAACACTTTGTTTGCTTTTCTAGGACACCTCACAAGTTTAGGTTTTAGATGTCTACAACAGCATAGCTACAAGAGTCACTCTTGGCACTCACAGAAGCAAATATGCCTGCAGATAAGGACGGGCCTGAGGGTCAGATTTGCCTCTGGAATATTAACGTTTGTGAAACTGTTTCTGTCTTTTTTGTTTCTTCAAAGGTAGTTCAAGGGTTAGAAAGTGAGTAGCAATTAAAAATAAACCCAAAAGGAATTACTGGGAGTGGAGCAGACAACATTTTTGCTCTGCCAACAGCCTGTACAGAAATGTAACATCTGTGTTTCCTGCATTTCAAACTGTGACACTGCAACTGGTAAACTTTCTTTATGTATTCTGTAATACACTAGGTGTCAGTTGCCCAAACTGACCATTTCATTATAGGTTTTAAACTCCATTTTATTTTCTTTAGAAGAAAGGCCTGAAATTACATTTTGAGTATTTACTTACAAGTCCATCTGTGTCCTCCCCTCGCCTGCCCCCTGCTCCTCGCTGTGTTGGCTTCTGACTGGTGCTGAGCAACCTGCTGTTTTTTTGCCTTTATTAATACTTCAATGGCTTTTTGCTGAACAAAGAAAGCCTAATCATCAGGAGGCAAGACCACAAATCCCAGCTTCACTACATATAACCAGCCTAGTTATTTACCAATGTTATATTATCACAAGAACAGAAAACTATTCTTAGAGAAACAGCATAAAAGTTACAGGAAGATTTACTGCTTGGCTCTAAAAAGTATTCATTGAACAGTTGGACAGATAACAATGCAGGAACAAAAAATTATTCACCGTGTTAATCTTCCAGCAATGAGCTTGCCCCATCATTAATTCCCTACAGCTAGCTTCTTCTTGTTAGATACTAACATTCAAAAAGAAATGAAATGATGCGTTAAGTACCTCTATCAGTCTCTCAAAACCAACTACTCCACTGTGGATGTTATGCTAAGATGTTACTTCTGAATTCAACTCTAGAGAGGGGGACAAAACTACAACTACTTTTAAGTCAGACGCTTGTTTAATGCTACCACTGGACAAAATCTCAGTGGAGAGGAAAGACTGTGGTTATTGCTGTTTATTATCAAGGTGGACAATTAACATTTCTATGTTTACACTATGGAAAACAATCCTTTCATCTCTGAATTTGAATCAACCAACTGCAAAATGATTTTTAGAAATCCTTTTTAGTGGATTAAAGCGTCTTTTAAGTCATACATTTTAAACATGGTTAATTTTGCAAGCAATGGAAAAAAACCCCACCAAATCTAATCTAAGAATTGTTAGCTTCAAAACAAATTATTACCTTTTCTTGAACAGAGACACATGTAAATTCATTTATCTCCTTAATGCTTTTACAGTTCTGCTTCAAACCCAAAATTTTCAGGACCGGTTATGCTGGACAATATGTAACAGGCATAATATTTTTAGCCTGTCCATGATAAAGAGATGACAAACACTACGAGAAGCCCACGGCTATGCCCAGGACCATGAGAAGTCAGGGAATACTTCGGATGTCCCTTTGAACTTTTAAGAATTAAAGGCTAATCGCCTTTTTAAAACGGAGATTGCTTAAAGCTTTCCGCAGAAGATAAAACCTTTACTAGATGAACTACATCTGTTCATCACATCATTCAGAGTCAGCCACACCAGTCATCTTGGAATGAAACACAACAAATCTGGGTGGAGGCTAAAAAGTGATTATTCTGACTTCAGTCCTCGAACACACTGTTCAGTGTGAGCCCCCCGAGCTCAATGGGAGCTTGTGCTCCACCACCCTTTCCCAGCCCAAGCCTCCATCTAATTACAATTTCTGCATCCTCTGGTCCTGCAGAACTCCCCCTTACCTTCCCTTGTGCTAAGGCACTAAAGACAGTAATTTACGTCTAATTAACGGAACTGAGTCATAACGAGCTCCTTTCTTTTACGGGACTTGAATGTTAAATGTCCGAAATAACCCGGCTTTTAGTCCCGCTCCGTGTGTTAAGCTCCCGCAGCACAAAGCTGTTATTCAGGCCTTGCTTTGCATACAGTCGGAGGGTCGGGGGTTATTCACACTGACAAATTCTTAAGATGGCACACACGGAGCCACCAGCTTCGATATTTTAGCTACGCAGCCATGCTGAAACAGGCTCATCCTTGGGGACCCGCTGGTTTTCTCCTCCAGCTTTGGGAGGGTATCCTTTTCCTCCTGACTGAATCTGACAGCGCCCTTTAGGAGGGATCAATTTCCACGCCACGGAGACAAAAGGCGGGATGAAAGTTGGAAGGCAGGCGCACAAAGAGCCGCGCATCTGCCCAAAGAAAAGCGCGATAAAGCAGTTCTGCTGCTGATCCACGATGAACCACCAAGACGCCGTGAGGTAAACCAAGGCTATCAAAGAAACCAACTATGCGGGAACAAAAGCATGCACGAAAATATAAGAAAAGAAACTGAGCTTCTCACTCCAGGAAAGCAGCAACTGTTGCTGATCCAGTGAATCCAACCACAATAACACAAAAAACCAAAATGTATAAAGATACCGACGTATCATCTCAAAAGACGAGGCAAGTTCTTCTATCATATTTTCATCATTGTGTTTTAAAAGTTACATAGACAATGATGACCAGGCACAGATTATGCAAATACTAATATGGATAAGCAGAAAGACAAGAAAACAGCCTGAAAAGGACCAGGTAGACCATCAACCCACAGTCTCGAACAACTTTGTTCTTCCATGTCCACATGAGATACTGTAACTTTGGAACTGTGGTCAAACGGACCCTTCCACCTGCACAGCACAGATGTCTCTGCACACCCATTCAATTACAAATGGATCCGTGAAAGACAAGGTTTCTACTCTACTTCATAGTCTTGGGCCTTCCTGCTTCATTTTACACAAATTACAAATACAGACTCTTTTGTGGGCTACCAGACGCAATAAAGACTGAGAATTATCTTTGTCTTAAAGCAATTCTATATGCTTGTTGTAACATTAGATTTAAAATCTCTTTTTTCCCAAACTAACTTCAGGATGAGAATCTTCTTTAACGTTCAACTATCATGCCTGATGTCAAGTGACACATAAACAGTTACAAACCTACCTACTCATTTTTATGTGTAGTTCACCTAAAGTGCAAAGTGGTGACAACAAAATAAAATCTTAGTCCAAGTTACTAACACTGAAATCCAGTTTGTATGGAAACGTTCACAGATTGGACTTTGTGTCAGTATTGTCACCTCACCCACGGCAACCGACATATATTGTTGCCTCTAACTTCGAACTCAGCCTCTCTAAAAATGTCATGAACAACAGCTTCAGCTGGCATGGCGTTTACCTTTCAGCTGTTCTGACTTACCTCCCCAGTCTCTCTATATCATTCTTTTTGCACAAACTTGTGCAAGTAAGACAAAATCCAAAGATCACAGTCTGTATACTATGAAATTAATGCAATTATGATTCACTGCATATACTTTTAGGGTTTTTGGTTATAACAGGTTGAATATATTAAGCAAAACCTACACAGTTTTTTTTCCTCTCGTGTCAGTCAAAATAACTGAGGCACATTAAGTTAATAATCTAGTTACTTGGTAAAAATATTTAATTTGCGTAATAGAAAGAAAAAGTGATTATTTTTCATTGGATAAAAGCGCCATTTGTTGAAACTGAATTACATTAAGAGCACTTTTAATTTTACAGCCATATGAAATAAAAAAACAATGTACGTTTAAAGAATCATGCTTGTCAAACATTCATTTTGTTAATGTACTATTCTAGTCTTCCATGTTAATGGCTTACTAAATGTACTTTTCAAAGAAATTTAACATAAAAAGAAAACAATTTAAGCACATCCCAGTATATTAAAACTAATCTTCACTTGAAAAAATACTGGTAATGAGTTAAGTTAGTAAGTGGAATTGCGTTCAGAAGCAATGCAAGTTCCCAATCAAAGATATGATTAATCAAACAGGAATATCTTAGTGAAACTACTGCAGTCTCTTTAAACCTAACCACCAAAAGCAAGATATATAGTTTTTCTTTTCCCCACACATATTATTTTTCTTTATATGTAAATATAAAAAAACCCAACATATCAAGAACCACGTATCATGAGTTTGTCAAGGATCCCGTTCCTCTTTCCTCAATCATTCATTCCAGTTCTGCTCCTTTCAAACTGAGTCAAATGGATTTGCAAAGGCTGATTATCATCATTTGCATGTAAAATGCATTTTTACTGGAGAAGTACATAGGGCAGATAAAAAGACAAGGGGGAGGCAAACTGCTAATAAAAGCATACACAAAACATGAAAAATTGTTTTCAGAATTGTTCTCCCTCAATATGAGCACACAACTACAGCACAGAAATGGAGATTTGTTGATGAGACCACTCTGTGTGCTAAGAGCATAAGGCTCAGGCGAAAGTGTACCACGTTTTCTCAGAAATTCCCAGCGCACAGTTGCCTGGAAGAGGTATTTTTGAAATAGCATACACAGTGTTTCTACAAAAAGCACAGTGTAAGGTGCATCACAAACTACATGACTCTACCCCTGGAAGCAAAAATGAGAAGTCTGACCAAAGCTGCACATAGTTTTCTACTTCAGTATTTGAAAAGGAATTTAATAATACCAAATTTGGTTTATTATTCATTTGAGCCACATTATTTTCTACTCTATCATTTCAACATTTTTTACACATTATTTATGCAAGTAAACTGAATTATGAAGAAAACCCTGGCAGACTGACAATGTGCCAATGGATGGTATTGTTGTGCTAAATTCAGATTGCTTCAACACATGCTGTACTACACCTAAAAGCATCTTACCTTTCTTCCACTATGAAAACTAAATATAAAAGCCTGCATTCTCATGTAGTTAAAAGTTTAATTGTGTATAAGAAGAATCTACTCCTAAAATTCAGGAGTGGTGGTCAATGAAATTTTAATGCTAGACAAACATGCCAGCTAGGATTCATTTCTGCAATTTAAATCTCAAGTCTCTTTATTTATGGAGCAATGTAGTCTCCTATTTAACAGACAACCAAAGCAAAACTTGCAAATCTATGGGAAATTTGATTTTGAAACAGGAATAAAGATGGATGGAACACTGCGAAAAAAATAGTGTTTTGTTTTGTTAATAGATGTCTTCAAATGGGAATCCCTTCTGCTGCCTCTTCCTACCACCACATTCTTAATTCTCAGTTATTGGTTCCACCTTGTTAGAAACTCTATTCTTAACTGGAATATAAAAGCCCTTTTGTTCCTATACTTAGCAAACGACCAACAGGAACAATAACAGCAACAAAAATTCAGGCTGGAGAGAACTCGTTTTAGGCCTCATCTCTACAAAGGGTCTTTTTAATTGCTCGGTCAGGTTCTTTTCTTTTGCATTTGTGCCCCAATGCAGCTGCACCAAAGCCAAACCCACGCAATACAATGGATGCAGCATTTTACAGCAGTGCAAAATGTGTGCATCACAACTACGACAGTATCACAGGAACACAGGATTCTTAATGAAACATCAGTGTTGTTTTCCACACCGTCAAGTCTTTGCTTTATAAGGCTTCTCTTTAGGAAACAGAATTCATTTCAAAGAGATAAAAATTAAGTGTTTTACAAAGGCATCAGTGGGGTCATTTTTTTGTGGTATTAGATTATCTTTACATAATATGGTTTCAGCAGAAAACATGAAAATACTCTGAAGATCAAAACTGTGGCCAATGCATTTTTCCATGTCTGAGAAAAAGGAAATATGCGCTTTTCCTACACAGAGCAAGAGGTCTTGCAGGTGTTTACACAGTCATAGTAAGTAAAGAGCCAAGATCCAAGAGCTGCATACCAGATCCATCTTTTAAACATTACCTCTCCTTTCAATCATAGTTAAATTGCAATAAATTTTGTGCAAAGAAATTTACCATCATGATAACATTAAAAGAAAATTAAATAAATATGGATTTTTTTTTTGCCAATATCAACCCCAAATACTGCTTTTAAGGTGCTCATCTCAGGCTTTCATTAAGGAGATAATGATGACCACTGCAACATCCAATCTTCTCTGCTTTCTCAGTGATCCCAAATTAAAACTGGAAAAAGTCTGAAATGTAACACTAAACACATTTAAAAATACATTATTTCAACACTTTGGGATATGGTGAATCAAAGGCTTTTTTGTTCCTTTTAAAAATTTCTGAATAATTACACTAACGGACATGCAAAGCCTCTTTTCAGAAAGGGAATGTGCTGTTGCCTTCAGAGCAGAATTCACATTACAGTACACAACCCTTGATGAGTATAGGACTTCACTGAATAATGTTCTCACAGAACTGCAGAGCACAGTATAAATCCTGGGTCACACTTAAAGTGTCCCATAGCTCCACCACACCAGCTAAAACTCCTCATGTGACCAAGCACAGCACAGTGTTGGTATGTCCTGAAGAGACAGCGAGGGCAGGAACGCTGTTTGTGACTGAGGCAGAGAAATATACTGCATAATACATGGTTCTCTCTGGTGCTCATTTCAGAAGCAAAAACATGCAGCCAAATAAAGGGAGTATTTTATTTTGGCCAAAATTAAGCATGACTTCCACCAGCATGGGTACAAGAACAGAACACAATAAACTACTTCTAAAATTGCACTGCTATTTTATAGGGAAAAAAAAAAAAGAGTAGTATCCCAGGAAGGTTCTTCTCTAGCTTAAGTATTATTTGATTGGTTTTTTTCAAGTGCATCAGAGTCTTTATTTCATTAGGTAAGCCACTGTCTTGCTGTTGGGTAGACTAGTTATGTATATTGGAATTTAGTCTTTGTAACACAGAAACTACTCCGACTTCTGCTGAAGGCTTTTATTTTTGTAGTTCTTCAGTTCTCTGTGTGTGCCACCACCTCTGTGCAGAGCTAGCGTGATGTGCCCATGATTGCTAAAAAAGAATAAAGAAAAACTCTCATCTTGAAAATGCTGAACTTAAACAGCAAACTTCCGGAGAAACTATTCTGATTCACGTGGTCCACACTTACCAGGACTTTTTTTATCTCCTATAATATAAATTACTTCTTGAAGTATTGACTCAATCAGGTATGAACATAAACAATTATAGAGAAGCCAAGATTTATGGATGAAATAATTTTAAATCTAACCAGTCATCACATTACTACAAGGGACTAGTCTACTCTCCATGTAGCAGTAGATACAATACAATATTAGTGACTTAAAAAAGGAAATAGCCATGCTGGAGAAAGCCAAAACATGGCAAATGAATTGCATATCAAAAAATACTTCCCATGCAAAGAAAATGGGTGTGCTCACAAATAAACCTTTGCCATACTGAACGTGCTTTGTTAAACAGCATTATTTCAATAATAAATAAATATCCAGCATCTAACATCCAATCAAGTTTGTTTCAAGCACAGGGAAAAATATTTCGGATAAACTGTGGTATCTGTTAATTTACATTAAAAAAAACTCCAAACCAATAAATCTTTAAAGATGAACAAAATATTTAAAACTGTACTTTCAACGGGGTTGTGGAGTATTACTTCACTCACTGAAGATGGTCAGAGGGCAAACTACCAGTCAGTGATTGTATGTTCTCATTTACCAACTGCAAGTCACAAGAAAGGAAACACAGGATTGGAAAGGGGCACTAATTCCAGAAAGGAAATTAAAAGTTCAAAAAGAATACCCAGAATTACTCTTTTTTAATTTTTTTTTTCTCCTCCACAGTCCAAAAGTGAGTTTTCAGAGGAGGAAAATAATGGGCATGAGGAGATCTGAAAAGAGCTAGGAACACACAAAAACAAGGAGATATTGGATTTTTCCCCCCTTTTTGAAGAGCCCTAAAACATTTTCCACCGGACACGTACCTGTCCATCCAACAAACTTCAGACCCCTGATAAGAGAGCTTCTTAACACATCTACAGGAGACCTTCCAAAATATACAAACAAGAAACAAAAATCATAGTAATTGAATAGCTCTCCTTCCTCATTGCAGCTGAGATACAGAACTGATACAGGCATCTGGCTGCAGAGACAAGGAAGTCATGGTCGCTCAATAATTCTGCTCAACCAGAAAAAATCAAAATCTGGGACTGTGAGATTTAACCTATCAAATAACAATTCTGGAGGGCAATAATCCTTTTATTTGCTTCAGTCTGGAAATCTGTCTTCCCTCAATGGTGCTTACAGGCACTCACAGTGGGAACAATGAAACTCAAACCACATATTTCTTAGAGGGCTGCCGTTAAATTTGGAAAAGCATATATAATTTGGGGGAGAGAAAAGAAAAAAAATCATTCTTGCTTGCAGTGATTTCTTGCAGACATCTGCCAGATGGGACAATTCCCCGGACTGATCTGCTTTCCAGTTCTGTTTCAGATACCCAGCTTTCCTAAATAATTTTAATTGTCTGACATAAAATGTCTGGCAGTAAATCATACATATTTCTTCTATAACTTGCTGTAAAAATTCCATCAGTTCTCACTGGAGTATGAGTTGTCAGAATTTACATACTTGTAATAACCCTCTCTCTTTCTTTCCTTCTTTCTTTCTGTCAACTGCTCCTTGATCTTTGTTTTAAAAACACCATTCACACATACAAAGTGACTACAAGTTACCAGGTCAAGAAAAAAGAGCTACAAAAGGACTACAAATTTACCACCTCTCTGATAAGGTAGCTAGGTTGCTACATTTCTTTAAATCAATTTCCCCTCCATCAAAAACACCCAAACCCCTTACATTTACTGCCACCAAAGGATGCAGATGCTTCTTTTTAAGTCAATGCCATACTAAAGATGACTTTCCTCTTCTAATGGCATAAAGTAGGAAAAAAGAACACATAGCTCCATCATCCAGAGAGACTGGGGGTAGGATAATCAGTGATATTCTATTATCCTCCTTAACCAGTATTCCAAATCCTTTGTTTGTCCAAGTCTAAAAAAGAGAAGGACAAAGACAAACCAAAAGGAAGTTAAGCAACAAACACGAGAAGCAGCCTGGCAAGAGCAGTTAATACTGGATGAGTAAAGAGCTGAACAGAGCGCTTTCACATATCTCAGTGAAGCACCAGCCGAGGGAGGCACGATATCCTCCGCAAAGCACTGGAAGGCCACGTCACACGGAGGAGGATGAGGAATGCTGCAAGGCTGCAGGGCCCACGAGGGTGCCACGGGCGCAGCAGCCTGTGAAGATAGGAGCAGGGGAAGCAGAGTATCAGTAAGAGTCCTTACTAAGAATCACTCACCATGCAGCTATGTTTGAACGAGTAACACTTCCCCTGACTGGCAATTTCCAAAACCTTGCACCACCTCGGGAAAAAACCAGCCTTTCATGTGGGAACAGCTCTTAGCTCTTTGCGACCTGTGTGGCAGCAGCCAGTCTGAGTTGTTCACCTCAGATTTGTTTTCTTCTCCGCAATCTTGGTGTTTTCCCACATGGGCTTTGCTGGTATGGTAGGAATCATAAACCATAGATTTAGAAAGCCCTATCACTGGCCACAAATGATGATTTCATTTATTTTTTAAAAATAAAATCCACAAACAGGAATAGCAAAATAAGAAAGCCCTTGAAAAAAATCCTTCTTAAACATGAAAAAACCAAAACCCTTGAATAAAAAACCCACAATAAACCCACGAAACAACAACAAACACGCCATCTACTTCTCCGGAAGAACCTGGAGGCAATACTCTCCTACATGCTCTGGGGATGAACAACTCACCACAGACAAATAGGGGAGAGAAATAAGAACATCATCGTTTTTTGCCTTTTCTAGGTGGTGAATAAGAGTTACATCAGCATCTGACAAGTATCCACAAAACCTTTCTATGAATCACTTTCCAGAGATAGCACTGAACAGGGCAGAGACAAAACAGCAAGGCTGCTGAACCTGCATATTCATGCATGTGCCAAACAAGTGTAAGATAGAGTAGATGACAGAAAGGCTTAAATCCCAGAAGTTCACGTACTTGGATGTAGGAATTTCCTCAGATCGGCTTTCGAACTAGCATCGGTTTCAAGAAACTACCATGGGAAAAGAAAAAGATCAGGTTTTTGGCTGTGTTTCACTCATGAAAGCTTGTGTATGACTCCACAAGATCAAGGATGAGGTATCTGCTAAGGTTCAAGGTTAGCAACATCAACGCGCTCTGGGAGAACAAATTTACATCTGGTCTTTGAAAGGGCCTGTGATTCTCAGCTTTACTAAACCAGAGAGGGAGATACAAAAATAAATCTACCAAAAATAAGAAAAGTTACCTAATCACCCAGGGAAAAAACCCAAATAAAACAACAAAACAGCCCCAAAGAACTAAATAAACAAATGCATCACTGGATACATACTTCATAAGGACGAAGAAAACACTCATGTGTACACAAAAGGAAAGGTGAAGAATGGCATTAGAGCATCCTATCTAAAAAAACCCTTTCCTGAACAAATTATGCATTGATTATAAACTGTGAGCCAAATGCAAGAAGCCAATACACCTGTGGGAGTGTTGAGCAAAATTATTTTTGGAGGGTGATGGGATGGTTGGTGTAAGCACCAAGAGAAAACAGTTTTATTTATATGTGTACATCACACCTCTTACAGTACGGCCTCGACAGCTCCACTGGGCAAACCTGCCAGGACTAGAGCTGCAAAAAGAAAGGCTAAGCTGAATCCACACAAGATTTAATACTGAAGATGAGAAAGGAAAATGCACTTTAAACTTAGGTTCCAGAGTGAAAATGCAAGACTAGCAATTAGAGGGAACATAATTAAACTTGCACAGTAAGCATATTTGATGCACATCTCGCTGCTGAACAATACTCTGGGAAGTACAAAGCCACTTTTACAAACATGCTTTACAGAATACATGCACACAGACATTGACTTTAGGCTGACATCAGAATAGAGCATCCTCTGTTGACTTTTTGTCGGTTCTCTGTCTCAATCCTACACAAACCACAGCTTTCAACTCAGTATATGGCCTCCTAACTGATAATGGCTCGCTCGAACATCCCAAAGAGTGCTCTGCTAACACTGACCTTTGATGTTTGCTGCTCAGAGTAATTATGTTTAGAAGGAGAAAACATCATTACTTTCCACTAATGTGATAGTTATCTCTTAATAGCTGTAAATATAAATAAGGGTCCCAAATAATGTCAGATTTACATGATGCTTTTTCCTCAAGAAAAAGAAATTATTTCTAAGGTCAGTTTTATTTAAACAAGGTAATGTAATCATTTCTGCCTGCCAGCTTTACTGGTGCTGTCCCAGAGAGCTCCCCCACAGCCCTGCTCAGACCAGCCCCTCTGATTTTTCTCTTTTCCTTTCCTGAAGTCTAATTTTAAATCTTTATTCAATATAGCATCCCTTGGCTCCACACACCAGATAACAATTAGATTTTACCCTGTTTGAGGCATGGCACTCACTCCTTGTGATCATGACTGCTACCTCCTTTAACAACCGAGTTCTTAAACAAAACTGACATTATTTTACTGTTCCTTCTATCAAGCAATGTTTATTTGCAGCCTCCAATACGAATGCAAAACTAGGAAAAAGAGATGCACCCAGGTTATCTGAGCCACGAATCCTGGACAGGCTGTCAAGTAAGATGCTTACTTACTGTCCTTTCAGACAGTGCCAAAATTACATTTCATCCTGTACTAGCCTCCCTCCTCCCATACACGTACCTCTGGCAGAGGTTGTCAAGTAGAAGCATCTTAAATGGGCCATCTGCATGGAGTGAATTTCATCCACGAACCCCATTTACTGCTACTCGGTATTTGTATATTTTGTGCATGAATCTTCTGCTATATAATTTATGCAGTCAGTTCAAAAGTACACAGAAGTCATTAGATGCAGCTGAACATTTAGTCTGCTCAGATTTATGTTATGGAACTCTGAGCAGCATCAGAAATGAGAAAAGGGAAGAAAGCGTGGAGGAAAGATCTTCAGTCAAAGAGATCCTTGCTTTCCTGAGCCAACATCATGCATTTCAGTTCGCTCTTTGAAAAGTAAAGTTACTGCAGTGCCACACAGCATGGCATTTTGGCCGCCTCCTTCCTGGATACTAAGCCACTGCCTCAAAAAATCAACATCTCAAAACGTTATGGAAAGCAAGAAGCTTTAACCCATGCCCAAACAGCTGATGTAGATGTGGAAAGTATGATTTGGTGTCAAAATGACCACCACAGAACCCAAATAAAGTTCAATTAAAAAAACCCAAAAACCAACAGCTCTTGAAAACATTGGTTTTGTAAACACAAACCATTAAAGAAATTAAACCTTCTACCTTTTCTAAAGTTAATATAGCTGTGAAAAATAGTTTCTAAGACAAACTCACCAAGAATCCTTAGTTTTTGTCATCAATTAGAAATTAGTTTTGAGAAAATTATCTTTTATCGTATTAGAAATTGTGCTTGCTTGGAAATTTCTAGTTCTTATGCAATGAAAACATGCCACAGACAACTATATTTGTACATTGATCAATGCATGTTTCCAAAACTGCACACAACCTACAGCTTCCATCTCTAGCCCACTTGCACAAAGGCAAACATTGGTGTTCACAGACACCTCATTCTGATACAATACTTTGCTGAAAGGGTTAAGTGAAAACTTTTTCCATACATTTTGGTTGGCCAGCTTGCAAACCAGAAAAGAGACCAAGACAAACGTAACACCTTCTGTAGCTACAGTGCTTTTCCTTCAGTATCATTTTTGTAGCTACTGACAAGATTGATCTTGAAAGAACTCTGTGTTTAAAGTATACCTATTATTCTGCCATTAATTAAATGCAATTATCCAGATTTTTTTTTTTAATTGAAGCTATTTCGAAATTCTCTAGCACCGTTACAGTCCACAAACAAAACAATAACCCACAACTGATGGGAAGGGGTGGTTGGGAAGAGAAAAAATACAAGAGGAGAGGGGTCTTGCGAGACAGTTAATAAAAAAAATAAACCTACAAATGTCCAATGAGCATGACAAATGGTGAACAGATAAACCGACTCATTTTCTAACACTTCAGTCTTGGCATTTGACCAAGAGAGCCCTTCCTGGCAAGCAGCCCTGCAAGCTACCGGCACTCAGAACATCTGTAAGTATAAACTTCTTCTGGACATTTATTCATTCCTAACATATGAGCTCATTAACGTTTTTCCCAATTGCAGTCAAGTGAGTGGATTTTTTTTTTTTTTATTATTTTTTTAAGAAAGACAGAGGCAGAGTACCCAGCTAAACAGGTCCAGCCAAAAATGCAAGTGCCCATGCCTGGGGCTCTGCCAGTGCCAGTGCACCCAAGTGGGCTGGTGCTCAGGCCTTCAACACACGGTTGCTGCCCAACTCTTTCACCCACTAGGAGAGATTTTGACAGCAAAGCTAAACCCAGATTTTATAAAATTCAGGTTTGCACTGAGCAGGAAGGTGGCTGGACTTCTGCGCTTTGTTTGCCCTGTAAGAAGGTACAGCGTTTATCTAAAAACTTTTCAAAGCTTGTAGTATCTTCATCATGTTGGGTATCTTTGTCATAGAATCAACCAGTCAAGAGTGTCCTCCCCCACCATATCACCAGCTTAAAATGTAGGCTGACTTCAAAGCCTAGTCAGCCTTACTGTTGTTGCAAAGTTAAAAGTGAGGACAGAATTTCCCTCTGTTTCCAAACTGATGCCCCTTCTCCCCACCCTGTAATCTCAGTTTAAGAACGAGCGCAGCCCTTTGAGTACTGCCATCCTGTGGAATGGCATCCTACGAAGCAAAACCACAAACATCTAAGTGACTTGATAAATTACAGGGCTTATGAGAAAACGAGTTAACTTTGGTCTTGCACCACATCCCAAGAGAGCAGGAGAAAACTGCGGCATAACTCCTCATTATCCCCGCAGAACCATTTGTGCCTCTTTGCTGTGTAATCCCTGAACTTCTGGTCTTTCATTACACTCTCAAGAATGCACCCCATGTCTTGTTAAGAATAATTTCACTATTCAACAGAGCATTTACATAGAACTCTTGAGAAAGAACTTAAACCAGTCCCTGCTCCACTGTCTTATGAGATGATCAGTTCTCAGCACACAAAACTCACACAAATGTTGGGTTTGATATCCCAACTCCCAACACTCCACACTTCACAGGGCTCTCTACAAGAGATGGGAAGGCTGTGCGAGAACGGAAAGGTCTATCTGCTGAGTGATCTAGTCAAAAGCAATAGAACTCAAATATGTACCTTATACTTACAAATCTTTTTGGCATAAACTAGCAATGGATGGTAGCATTCAGTTTGCCACCTTCTGGATGTGCCACCACTTGAGCATATGCACGAGGGAGGTTGTCAGCTGCTATGTGACAATGGTAACCTGCTCCAACCTGCTCGACCAAGCTGAAGCAGAGGTGCATTTGAGGCACACACTTGAAAGATGAGGCCTTTCTAGTTCAGCAAGATGGGGATACAGACGAGGACAACAGCAGGAACTGTGGCAAAAACAGTGCTGGGGTCTGCATTTAGAAAAGGAGGATGAAAATGTGCAGAGGGGTAGGGCTGGGTCCTGCTTTCAGTGAGGTATGGATATAGTGGGAGCATAGGGAAGACACATCTGAGAGCCCTTCAAGGAACTCCAGAGCCTCTTGTTGCATGGAGCAAACTTAATTCAAAAAGGTCAATTCAGCTTACGTGCAACTACTCTGAAAACAAATGAAGAGCGGAGCAAGATGACTCAAAGAAGTTTGGGGCTATTTTTGTAACACTGTCATTAGTTCTTACGTACAGAAAACACTAGAGAATGTCTTCCCAGGTTTGCCACGAAGCACAACCATCTTTCTGAAGAAAATTCAGCTAACTAGTAAAAAGGATGGAATGAACTTTACGTGGCATTTCAACGGGCCTGTCCTGTCAGAAGATTACAGACATCACAAAATATGCATACTGTGCAATGGTTAGACCACGGACGGCGATAATGACAGCCTGCACTACCCAGAGCCTGCCACTGTCAGTGAGCTTTGCAAACAAAAAAAGCATCACCACAGAGGTCCTTCCTAACACAATTCTGTCTGGAAAAATATGAAAGAACTTTAAACCCCTGACATCTTCCTCTCAACTCTCCCTCTTGACCACATCCCTGTTTAGACTTCAGATGGCAAGTAAGTGTGCCAACTCGAGCCTCTTTGCTCTCAGGGAGTGCAAGAGTTGGACAGAAGACCAACTTTGCTTTAATGCAGTGGAATATTAATTGCCACAATTAATTAATTGTATTAATTCTATATGAGACCTCCGAACCATACTTGCCAGGGGTTCACAGGTCTAACAATAAGAAATGGAGAGCGCAGCCTCCTTTCAGGGAATGGAACATCAAGGCAGGGGCTGTGGAATTAGCAATGTCCAGCTGGTTGAAGAAACAACATTCTAAGGCCCACCCACCCCCACCTTCCCAGGCAATACATTTGAGCAGCAACCTGGATCCATAAAAGCCCAAAAAAACCTCACAACCGCAAAAAATTTCTGTTGTCAAAGTTCAATCCCACTGCCAGAACTGTCACAATTTCCAGTTTTAGTACATAAAAAGTAACAACTTCAGGGTGCTGTACCCTCAGTGTAGTACTCTCCTCCCCTCAAATATTTTCTTTAGTCATATTAAAGAGCTGGGTTAATTTTCTAGCCAAAGGATACTGATGGCTGTGTTGCATGTCCAGTCCACCCCCCTAAGGACCAAAGATTCTTGTATTACTCCCTGGTAACTTTCAATTACTAGATCTACATTATTTTACACAGACAGATGCACAAACAAATGGGAAGCACGAGACTTTTACTCACATTGTTATGATTTTTTTAATTAAGGTTTTTTAATTTCTTTTAACAGAATTTTTTGTGTCACCTTTGCATGTTTGATTGTTGTATCTTACAGACTCTGGCAGTGGAGAAACAAATAACTTCATCCAGCATGGTGGGATTTGACCCCAATTCCTCCTCTTTTAGCTGTAAAAGATGCCCACAGAAACATGCTCAGCTACTCACTGCTATTAAAAGGATTCAGCATTTAAATCTCCACTGCTTGTTTCCCTTGATGTCTTAATTTTTGCTTCACTTTTGACTGAAAATTTCAGTTTCACATTTTAACTTTACTTAATGCATGAAACAATAATGACTCCCAATTAATTATAGACCTAGCAGAAAGTAAAGCCAGAATCCATATGATGAGGTTTATGGAACACCTTGTCACCTACAGATAACTTCTTAAATCACACCCACTACAGGCTCCTGGAGGCACGCAGCTCTTTGATTTCCCTATCTCTGCTTTGTGACTAAAGTCACTGGACCAAAATAAACCACAGACACTTTTCTGCTGTTACCATGCTGGGATCTGCCTGGAGACGACCAGAGGCGCCTCCAGCATCTGACCTCCCCGCAGCTGCGGCACGCAGCATCTGGGAATGCAGATTTCACATTCTGCCTGCCCAGGTCCCATCAGACCTGACACTGAGGGGACGGCCAGAGATAAGGGCCATCAGCTCACTGCCACGCCTCTTAAGTCATTTGCTTGAAATAGCCTCGCTATCTGTGGCATTCAAAGAGAAGTTTGATGCATGTGCACATTCTACTCTCTCTCTGAATTCACTCAGGAGATTCTTTCTTGAAGTTGATGCCTTGAACAGAAAATAAAGACAAAAATGTAAGGATTGCATGAAAGAGCAGACAGTACCTGGTAGCAACAAAAATCTTCATTCTCCAAAACTTAACACTAGATTAATAGAGGCTAAAAAAAATAGAGGGGAAGAAAAGAAGAGGGGAAAAAAGAGGAAAGGTTAAACGACCATCCTCAGCTTTCCCCACAATGAAAATACTGACAGCAAAAGATTAGCAGTTACCAAAAATCTGTCTTCAATGAGTATTTCAACCCCAAGCCTCTGCTGAGGAGAGGAGGATTTTCCCATTTTTCTTACTTCTTTATCTTTACAAAAGACTATTTCAGCCAAATATGTAAGAAGACTTTACTGTGAGGGTTTTTTACATTGCCTCTTCTGGGTGAAACAGAGTCACGCTTTGAAAAGACTTATTTTTCTTCTCTAAAGGCTATATTCTACTTCAGATGGTCTCTGGAAGCTTATCCTATAGCTAGACCCTTCTTAAATATAGAGATCAGCTTTGATACTTGCTTTTTATTCTTTTTAAAAATGCACTTTTAAAAAACGCATCTCAAGTCTCCCAAGACTTTGAAGATTGCTTTTGTGCCTTCATTGCCGGTGCAAGGGTAGAGCACAGGTCTGATCTCCTTGGACAGAGATTAGCCTTGCTTGGTGGAACTGGTGGCACGCTGTGCCTCAGAAACCAACCGTCCTCTTCCTCCTGGCACACGGCTGCCACCGTGCCCATGGGTGGGCAGTGAGGCCTCGCTAGCACTCGTGGCTTCCTTCAGAGCTGTCTGATCCCAAAGCCTTCCTTCCCACAAAGGAAGGACACAAAGGTTCCCAGACCAGCCCTTCAGACTCGCAGGACACAAGCCACCTTGACCAATGATGCAAAGCCAGGCAGTATGACCAACGAACAGGGACAACTTACAAGATTTAAGGAGAAAACATTTCAGTAAAGGCAACCCAGTGGCCTCCAGCTAGTCTCGTTTTAGCTAGAGACTTTTAATCCACATGCCACTCTCCTCCTGTACTGCCATGATGACATCCCCTTTAGGAGCAAAGGCTCACCATGGGAGATGAAAAACTGGACTAGGTGTTAATAACTGGCATTGCTTACCGAGCTTTCCAACAGTATGAAACAAAAGACAAAGGCTGCAAGACACATTACATACAATCAGGGGGTATCTTTATTTTTTTAAAAAAATCAAAGGCTTTAGTAGATAGCAGAGTTCTTGCATCATTGAAAAGCCCATTCCCATCTCAACATTTTTATCGGGAAGATTTCATGCTTAATTGCTCTGAACTATGAACGCTGCTCTGCATTTTTTAAACCATTCTTGGCACCCTGCTCTAAAATACCTGCTCCTCCAAGGCTGTGCTTACTGTCTAAGTCAATGTCATATCACTCCAAAAGTGTTTCCAAATACCCAAAACTGCAGATTTTGAAATTTAGGGATGAGAAATTTTAAGTATAAGGACAGAGAGATGGAGAAAGCACTCAATAAACACTCTGAGAGAGCAGGGTGGCTGAGCAAAGGGACAGACCTTTTTGGCCAGCACAGTCTTCCAGCCAAACTCTCCTACTCCACCTCTAACTCACCTGTAACCCTCCACCTCTAACTCACCTACAACCCTTTGGCATTTCTGGTGACACACAACAGGATGTGGGCTCTTGCTCCCTACAGCATCAGTGACTAGAAAGTGAAAGGATTCCCAAAAGAAGTGTGATGTTTCCTGCAGTTCTGGGCAGTTCCTACACTGGAATCAGCTCACGAGATGTTCTGCTTTCCAGCACTGCACGGCATGATTCATCTCCGCTATTAACCACTGGCTTCTAGAAAGCAAAATTCACGTCAAGCTTTGAACTCAGCCTCTGTACTGACAGTAAACGATGACATTTTACTGTTTTCTGCTGCTTCAAGAACGTAAAGGAGAAAAAACCAAAACAATTCACATAATGAGATGTGAGCCTATATAATTTAATTACTATTGAGGTACTGCATTTATCATTTGAGAAAAACAGATGTCCCTTGTTTTCACATCTAATGCAGTTTGACAGAAGTACAAAAAAGTTACAGAAATAACATCTAATTACCATCTAATCTTAATGGCAAGAAATGTGCAGGAAAGTACAGATTTCCATGTTCTATCATGTTGTGGACTTCCCAACTTGTGACTTGGAATAAAAGAAAAACCCACGGTGAACTCAATCAAGTAATTTTCTTTCTTCTTGTGTTCTCCTCCTTCCTCACACTGAATACTTGCAGTTAGGACTGAGATGCACACTAACGATCATGAGCTATTTATTGATCTCTGCTTAACAGGTGCACTGTTGCAAGTGTATTAAAATTGCTTCTTTTAAAATGTAATATTCATATTCAGTACCTTACATAGCATTCCAGAAAAGCTGAACATTACCAAGTTCCTACTACTCCTTAAAATTGCTCTATTTTTTCAGTATTATAGTCTACTTCTAAAGTTTTGCACCATGACAAATATTCACCGGTGCAAGGCAGGCAGCCATTGAATTCAGATGAGGAAATCATTCTGTACTGCATCTGTCTAAATACTGCAGATTCATTTGCACGATGTTCTCATAAGAGCAAAAAAATATTTCAGATGTACAAAAAAATGAATAAGAAAAAAACATCTTCATTAAGTTTTTGACTCAACAATGAAAGCTCTCCCCATTCCCCTTAAAGTCTGCTTAGAAAAATTAACATTATTGGCAAAGCCACACTCTATTGCATTGAAAAGCCCCCTCTAGCCACAGCTGACAGTTTTTACTTTTAGAACAGGATCTGCCCGTGGGCACACAGATAGCTTGTAGCTCATAGGCTCATTACAAGTCAAGGGCAAATAAAAAAATAATCCATGTAAACCAGCAGGAAACACCAATGTAACTTTGGATATTTAGATTATACAACTGCACATCAGTATTCTAATTAAAAAACAAAAGGTACTAACAAACATCCAACTTTAAGGGAAAACATGTAAGTCATAAGAAAAAGCAACAAAAGTCCTGACCACTCACTGGGTCAGATTAAAATAAAATCAGGTATCAAAAAATCTTTATCTGAAAAAATGCACCTATGCCATCCAACACGTTCTCTTCTTCATCACACACGACAATCTCGAGATATATCTTTATTCCTATTCGTCCCTGAACAGAAAATCAGCATCCCTGTCATGCCCTGTAACAGTCACATAAGATACACAAAAATAACTTGCAAATCTTTTCTAGAATGCAAGATCCATAGCAGATTCTACAGAATTTCCCTCTTCCAGATGAGATATTCCAAAATAAAAAAAACATCAAAACCTCAAATCCCTAAGTACCAGAAACTTACTAAGTTTTTGGTTGATTTTAGACTAGCCAGATTTGCCTTGAATTTCAAGTATTCTCAGAAACTCCAGACCTAGTTTTCCTCTTTCTTATACCACATACTTATGTAAATCCACTGGTTTTGACGAATTACTTTTAAGCTGACCACTAATTTAAGAGGAGAGATAGATTGTGCTATTTAAAGAACTTTGTAGTAGATAGTTTACAAGGCTGCCCTTTATTTTCTTTTCCTCCCTTAATGGAAAGCTTTAAAAATGTTGTCCAAAACAAATCACAGACTTCAGCTTAAAAGGAAACATTCTTGTTGTTTTCAACCCAAACTTAATCAAACTGATTATTACAAGTCACGCAGGATGTGTCTCTATTTTTAACCCCAATTGCCACAGTACATATACCTGAAACAAGACTTCATCCTAAGCTGAAGAGCAGCTGGTGACACACAACAGGATGCGGGCTCTCGCTCCCTACAGCATCAGTGACTAGAAAGTGAAAGGATTCCCAAAAGAAGTGTGATGTTTCCTGCAGTTCTGGGCAGTTCCTACACTGGCTACCTCAGGAATTTACTGCAGAAAGCACTGGAGACCATTTTCTGAAGAGCGTTTCAAAGGTCCCTGGGGCTCTTTTGCCTTCCCACCACAAACTGCTTCCAACCCCAGACACCTCTCTTGATTTTGCTAAGGACAGTGATGAGCAAGACCTGACAGAAGGCCAGGCACATCCTCGTGCTGCTCTGGCTCTGCTGCTGCTGCCCTGGTGCCAGCACATCTCTATTGATAACTCACAGGAGGCCGTGGCCCTCAGAGGCAGAGCGCAGACAGGCAGCCTGCGTCATCGCCCCGCTGCAGGACGGCAGCCTCCAGCAGAGAGCCAGCGTGCACGCACCGAGCCAACAGCACTCTGCTACAGCAGGAGATCCAGCAGAGCTGCCCCTCCAATCCCTACACGTGGAAGAGTCTGAGGAACCAAGAACGCCACCGAAGCCGCTGAAGCAGCCCTGGTAGACTGTCATGTTTTACATCACCCCAGGTGACCAGAGAGAGCTCACCAGGGAGCGCATGCAGAAATGGCTCACAACGATGGCTCTCAGCTTTGCTTCCTTCCTTGTGTCTTTGCAACAAGCCTGCGACTCTTCTGGCCTGAAGAGGCTGCCACTTGCTTAGGGGTTCACTGCTGGATTGTCAGCGTGGAGGGAGAGACACTGGGCACGATGAAGATTAAAATGCTGCACATCGTTCTCGTATTTCAGAGAAGGGCTTGAGCTAATGGTGAAAACATCCGTGATTTATACATTCATTTAAAAAAAAAAGTAATCACAGTGAAAAGGTCATCTGATTTGCATACTAGATGCTCAAATCAACCACCCTGGTTCTGCAGATCTAAAAGGACAGCAAAGTAGTATGGTTGGCCAGTGAGAGATGAAGATCTCAGTACAAAATGAGCAATATTTACTAACACAGCTAGGATGCACTTCTAGTATGACAATTAAAATGATTTAGACACAAGATCCTGCTAAAAGATGTGGTCTTGCATGGTCCCATATCCCTCTTCTCCTAGAAGCCACTGTAGTGCAGCTATGGCACAAACTGACTCACCCAGCTGATCCACACGAATATCACTTCTCTTTCACCTCAGTGCAGGCCTGCCATTTGATCAGACCAATGCACTGATTCACACTGAGGCTGCACAACTACTGTATCTGGTGCAGAACATGCACTTGGGACCTCTGGGAAGGGCCAGGAAGAAATGTGAGACCACCCTCTCCCATGGTAATTTAGATCCCTTTGTTCCAATACAGGATTTAGACCTGAGGCTTGAGAAGTAACATCTGCCTGAGCTCCTTGACTGTCAGTGAAGGTGCACACTGGGTTGTCTTCTCTGTCTTCTTCCTGACTCACATCAGGAGAGCTGCACCATTCAGTGCCTCATCAAAACACCTCTTGCAGCCCACCCCCAGCCCACCCCTCTTTGATCCTACTCCCTTTTACAGAACCAAAACCAGAGACCGAGCTTCAATTTAGCCGCCTCATCCACAGCAATGCAAATGCCTCTGCACAAATCTCCCAATGCATTTGGGTCTGGGAGAGTGAGGCACGAGTGGGACTGTTATCAGCAAACCTTATTTTAATGTGCATCTGGTTTATGTTTGTCTCTCGCTAGCAAGATACGCTTCTCTAATTGGGAGCTGCTGCTGCTGCTCTGCAATTCTTATATCCTCTAAGTAAGGGGAACTGTTACTCTGGAAATGAGGGAACTTGGGGGTGTCTGTCTTCCAAATTGGCCTTCTAATCTTCCCAGCCATTT
This sequence comes from Mohoua ochrocephala, assembly GCA_013398855.1. Classification (NCBI taxonomy): domain Eukaryota; kingdom Metazoa; phylum Chordata; class Aves; order Passeriformes; family Acanthizidae; genus Mohoua; species Mohoua ochrocephala. Next base: position 90,454 of record VZTA01006037.1, on the reverse strand, counting down.
TCAATATCCCCCATGACAGCACACTTCAAGTCTTTCAATCACAGAGATTTAACTTTTTTTAAGAGCCACAGACAGTGCCTGGAACCTGCAACGTCCACCTCGGAGGGCTCTGAACACCTGATGGTTCAAGTCATAGAACCACTAAAAATTCTGCAGCCTGTAGCAAAAACTTTTTACAAGATAAACTTTAATATTTGCTATAGTGAGGAAAATGTGTTTTGAATGTTTAGTCAGAGCATCAGTTAAAAAGATGAGAAATACCATGTTCATCCACATGTGTTTGGAAATGCAGGAAATAGACTGTGCATAAATGAGTATTAATCCCCCAACCACATTATCAGAATTGGGTATGTTCTGAAACAACCTAAAACCACTTGTCTCTCCCAAATTGAGTATTGCAGACCCCACTGTCCCCTTGGCATCTCCGTGTCTTTCTAAAAATTTGTCTAATACTATCATTTTGTTAATAAAATAATTATTATATAATAAAATATAAAACCCCAAAAATTTACTTTTTCTTGCTGGCAAAACTAGCAAATTTAACATAAAGTATGTGATACAAAATGAATATTGTTATTGACACAGTTTGCATTTATGGCACAAAGGTGACCTTGTCTCTCAGCTCATAGCATGGTACGCTCAGAATTTAATTTATCTTGTGCATGCAGATCTGTGCATGGCTTGCAGAAATCCTAAAATGTAAGACAGCAAGATTCTTACCTAAAGGATAATACAGAGACTTTAGAACTCTAGCACCAAACAAAAACAAAGACCTATAAGCAAAAAACCCCACGTTTTGACCTGCAGTGGCATTTTGACACTACCCATAATCTGGAAAATTCTCTGCATCATAAATATACATGGGTTGACAGACATTATTAAAACACTGGCGTAACAGCTTACCAAACTACTTATCTATCTCCACCCCTTCTATAAAGGTGTAAATGCTTTACAAGAAGTTATCCCTACTAAAAAAACACATATAAAGCCCTTACCAGACTCTGCTCATCTGCTAGGCTCACATTCACCATTTTTTAATTGTTTGCAATGGAAGTCCCACTATCATCTTCGAGCAGACAGCAAGTAGTCTTCTAAAGCAGCTTTTCCCAAGACCTTATTTGGTTGCCCTACAAAAACTTTAGGTACCCCTTGAAAGCTGATAGTCACTTACAGGAACAAATGTTTGGAGAGAGCTTCTTCACTTTTTTATCTCTGTCCTGCACGACAGATTAAAAAAATTAACAATCTTTGTATACTGCTGTTGGGGTTTGTGAGGAACACACAACTCAATCCTGTTGGGACTCAATAACTTTTCTTTTTGTTTTAAATCAGCTGCAATATAAAACCCACAGACCCTGAGACAGTGGCCACCCTAAGCCAGGCTTTGTCACTGCACCAGGACCTGCCCAGCAGACTGGAACAGCCACGTTCTGCTGGGATACCTCTTGCAAAATTGCATCGTAAAGCCAGGTGCACCTGTGCTTTTGTAGGCTTTGCTCCCTTTAAACAGCAAACCCACTGAAGGCTAACAAAAATCTTCCATTTTAGCCACACTGTATTGGCTTTTTGGCATGCATCTGTAAATTACAGAGACTTTGTTCCAAAAATTGGAAGGAGGAAATAACTTCCAGATCATTTGCAGCTGTAACAACTGATATAATCACTTTCTCTGAGGAAAAAAGATCCATTTTTATAAATAATGACACATACCATTCTTAAATAATTAATTGGCACACAGGCATAACGACAAGATTTTAATTAAATGAGACTTGACATGGTCAGAAGTGCGGATAGTGACATACAGGGTAAGGATGAGAGGGATTTCTTTTGCTGTTAATTTGTATTTGAAGTTTCAATGTGATACAGACTTCATTCCAGTTCTGGTAAACACACCGAATCAATTACAGATAGGCAAAAACACCTCCAATACCTAAAACGCTGGATGTGCTGTTGGGTCCAAGATGGTAAAACTACTGCCCTAACATATTTCAGCTCTGCATAAACGCACTCCAAGAGGTTAAAATTCCGCTCTGTTTCAGTGCTTCTCTCCTCCAGACAGTCAGGAAAGCACTGTGATATTGACCTTCTCCAGATACCTTCATACACATGGAGCACTCCCTGCCTGCATGTGCTGCCCCAGTTTCCGCTAATTTCAGCACTATTTCTGCTCTTATGTAAGAAGTACCTTTTCAACAGAGACTCCTTCAGAAGGAACCAAATCAACCAAAGCTCCTTTTGCATAACCTACCAAGCAGCCATAAGTCACTGGCTGCTGGATGCAGATGACAGACTGATCTGAACCTGTGACCTCCGAGGGACCTATACTCCGCCATTAACCATCCCCTGAGAACTAAGCTGATCAATTTTTTATAAAAGGACATGCACTAAAACACTGTAAAGGGAAAACTGGGGTTATTTGAGCAGAAAAGCACATACTGAATTGGAAAGTCCAAGACTTTCACTGATGTATTATTTCTACGGTGTAAAATGCATACTTGCTGCTCTACAGAAAACACTTAACACAAGGGGGTTTTTTGTATCGGTTTTGTTTGAGTTTTTTCCCCTTGAAGAATTCAGACGATAATCAGCACTGAAAGCTAAATCTATGCAAACATTAATTGGATTTAATGAATGCACAGTGATAAGAATTTGATTTAGGGAAGTACATTCCAAAGAACTTCTAGCATAAAAGATGATGCTGAACAAACACTGCAACACCTGCTGGAAGGAGCACTGGTGGCTGATAAAGCCACATACTTGACCCACTGATACAGTTAACGCGTCTGTCTGTCAGTAAACAGTATGCTTGCAAAGGGTAGTTAGCAAGGCTTTCAGGGTGTCAATGAGTGAGAGATGTTTTTTAGATTAGAAAGTAAAGACATTAAAAAGACCCCGAAAACAAAATTTTAAACGTGTGATCTTTGTTTACCTTTCCCAACAACAGCTTATGCATCAGCTTTCTTGTATGGCCAGGGAGAAATTCTTTACTGTGAATTTTCTTTACTGTGAGGGTGGTGAGGCACTAGAAGGGGATGCCCAGAGAAGTTGTGGGTGCCCCATTCCTGGAGTGTGGAAGGCCAGGCTGGATGGGGCTCTGAAGAACCCGTTCTAGTGGAAGGTGTTCCTGCCCATGGCAGGGGGGTTGGAACTACATGGTCTTTAAAGCTCCCTCCAACCAAAACCATTCTATGATTCTCCTTTGTAGAAACCTATTTGAGCCAAGCATTCAATTCAAGTTTAAGAACCTGTACTACATACCACCAAAAACCTTACAACATAAACACCACTAATATTTCCAGTTTCCGGCACAAGGCTTGCAAATGAAATGGCTGCACCATATAGCAATAACTTTAATAATGAACACAAATATGATCCAAACCCAGGAAAACTCAACAGAGTAACTTCCACTGACTCAGCTATGAATCAAATCTTATGTGCGCAACTAGTTGACAAAACCAGAAAGAAATGAAGACAGGAAAAAACTCGCACACTTAGTATTATGTTACTATTGTTTAAAAGTCACTCACTTGTGGAAGAAAAGGAATTTCTTTTTTCCTCTTTTCATGGGCTTAAATTAAAATAATGACCTATTGTAACCAGTGAGCCACCATTACTAGAAGGTCCACGCTGAAAACAGTAACTAAGAGCTTACCCTTTACCCACACATAATTTTGATCCAGGGTATGCTAAATGCAGACACCAAAGTCTACTTACATAGATGTTTTGCTTGTATTTGATTGCCAGTTTACTTGTATTTGAATATCAATTTGCAAGCTAATTAGAGAACATTGCTTAGCCCATTACAGAAAAATAGTGCTCCACCATTAACTGCAGTGCTATCTCACTAATTCCTTTAAAGACTGGCTTCAAACATCATCTTCATCTCCATTCAAAACAATTAGTGTACATTTATTTCACATTTTAAACTGCAGCGAATCAAATTTTTAAACACTTTAACAGATTGCACTGCTATTTTGATAGCTTTTATGTTACAAATTGTGCTTTTAGGGATTCTAACTTTTCCTATTTAAGAGAATGTTAAACTGGAACTCACAGAGGGCTTTAAATAATTTGTCCTCTCTACAACCTGAGAGGCATATGCCATTAACTTTCAAAACCAAACAAAATCTACTTCTTAAAAGGCAGCCCAGTGCACAAGAAAGGGCTGCAGGCAAGCAGACACGATCATAATATTTGCCACTGCTCACAGCTCTGCCAAAACACAGCAGACAGCAAAGAAGGAAAAAAAAAATCAAAATGGGCCAGTTTCTGAGCTCTGCAGGCAGCTCAGAGGAGGAGGAGGAGATGCACCTGAGCCGTGCTGTGCTGCTCCTCTGCCCAGAGCATCAGTGCCCGCAGGCAGGCAGGAGCTGCAGCCAGCGGGGTGAGGGATGGCGGCCGTGGGCAGCGCTGGGTGCCCTGGTTCCCCAGGATTATCTGCAGCCAGGGTGGCAGGTTAATGGGATTGCTCGCTGTCATCTGCAACCCAGATGAGAACTGCCGGCACAATTCACTGCCATGCCCAGGTAGCGCTGGGCTGCAGCAGGCATCAAGGGCAAGGGACGGCAGGGTACTGATCCTCAGCTGCCCAGTCCTGGAATATATTAAAACAGCAGGAAGAAAACGCTGCAGAGAGAAAAGAGGGTGGAAAAAACCTAACAGAGAATCTAACGCAGTGGAGTTTCATTCAGTTATGACCTCCTTTTCTCTCATCACCACCGACACACCTCTTTTCTCATTAATTTATCTCCTTTTCCACAGCAGGTCCCAGCAAATCAACAACTAAGCTGACCCAGAAGATAATGAGCCCACCAGAAAAAGCAGGAACGGTTCTGTGATGGATCATCTTGCTGATCAAACCCACTCATCCTGCAGCCACATCATTGTGATGCGTTTTTAACAATAGGAAAGATTTACATTTTGGGTCTATCCTCTCCTGGCTTAAGGTTGGTGTTTTCATATGCTGAAAATATGCTTAAACTGCACATCTATACACACAAGGTGATAAAAAATGAAAAAATATTGCTGGTACCAAATCACCTGTAACAAGAAGCAGCAGTGGGTTTTAATACCACTTCATAGACAATGATGGGCCCTTAGTGTTCAAACTAAGGGTGCTGCCTCCAAAACAGTGGACAAGTCGTGATGTGCAGCTGTAGGTACTCTGGCTAACCTCATGTCTTGGCTATAAGAGCAGTTTATCTTCAAAAGGCTCTTCCTTGTGCATGTTCTGATCTTGGCTGAACACACAGATAATTAAGTGTTTTTAGATTAGTATAAATTGCAAAAAAAATGGAAGATGTGGGACACCGTGCTGCCATTTTGGTGTCGAGAAGGCCTGGTGGTTTCTCCTAGAAAAGCTTCTCAGCACTATGTGCTCACTTAATTCATATTGGTGAGCTCCACTGGGGCCTCAGCATTTCCTTTAGGGCAGGTATCAGATGCCCACGACTAGCTCAAACTGGATGTCATGAAGAAATCTGAAAGTATTCCAAGATATTTCCCTTTTTACCTTGGGTCGCTTCTGCCTCCTCTTCCAACTCATGCAAAGTTTCTCTGTTCTTTCCAGGGTTGGGGAGAACCTGTGCTCTCTCCTCCCCTCTGAATGACACCAGGGTTCATATCTCCACCCATTCCATCATCCTTCATCACCTGCATTCTTCTGCTTCCATCCTTTCCCCAGCCTCAGCTACATTTTGCACTCCAGAGTTGCACTCCATTTATCCCCCAACATTATTTTCCCTGCCCTCTGGAGGACACATCAACCAGCGAGGGCATATGGAGAGGAGTACAAAACCATCTGTGCTGTGTTAAATTGGAAAGATTTAAAGGGTACCAAAGGCCAGTTGCTCCTTCTACAGTCTAATTAGAAGATAATAGCACTTCCAGTAAATTTCCTTTCCATCCAAAATCCAACCCTGCTCCTTTGCACCTTCCTTTGGCTCCTTCTTTCTCCTGAGTTTAGCAAAGCTGGCTCTGATGCCTAGGACGTGTTGTGAAAGTTTGGAAGTGAACTCTTCCAAAAGTTATTTCCAGAACAACAAAAAAAATGCCCTCACATTGAGCGTCCCAAGTTGAACCAGAAGCAATGAATCTGCCTCACTGCATTCAACCAAAATCAGAGCAGTTCAAACTGTACTTGGGATTTGTTGACTGAAATCCAAGTCTTCGACGCAGCAGTATTTGATTTAATGTGGTTTAAATACTAGAGGAGTTTATCTGTATTTAGCGTGGTAATACGTTTTGCAATAAAGGATATTTTCCTGTAATATCAGTTCAGTAGGATGCTCTCATAAATTGTTAGAAAAATGACAAGTCAACAGAAGATGTACTGCAGTCTTAAGTAACAAACTGAATGCCTAATTAAAAATACCATTTTCTCACATTATGTATGCTAACACAGACCCCACCTGAGTTTCTGCTCCATGTATTCCATATACTTATATACCACACAAAGAGACAATTTTTTTCTTCCCATGCAGCTCTTGCATGCAACAGCAGCTTTTCTTCTCTAACTAAATAAATCCCCCACACCTAAGGGCACCTTTGCCTGTTGGGGAGGTTTTCTGCACAGCTCTGCAGCCACCATTCCTCCCAGCCTCCCCTAGAGCGCTGGTCAGCGCTGAAGAACGCTCTAACTACAACGATTCCAGGAGAAATAATGGCCCCTTGGGAATTAAAGCCAGATGGCATAGTTTAAAATTGAACTAAGGCTACACTAAATGGTGTTAGGAAGAGTATAATGCTAGACCCAGCTTCAGAGGGCAGAAACAAACATCCCCTTTGCCATCCTTCACTGAGCCACGCTCAGAGCTCAGAGGCAGCTAACAATTCTGCTGTCGTAATTCAGATTTCTGCACGCAGAAAGGACACCACATTTGAGACCCTCAGAAGTAACCAGCTGAATATAGGAAAAGGGAATAAGTACTAATTAATTCAGTGCATTCCAAGTAAATGCACCATAGACAGAAATTACTATCTGGACTGGACTAATTAACTAAGATAGTAATTTACAGATCTCAGAACACCGCAACCATTCAAGATTTCTATAATTTCTCTGTATGTGCATTTTCCTCTTTATCAAGATGGAGTTTTAAGAGTCTACACGAGAAACAGAAGCAGTGCTCCTTTTCGAGGGAACAAGGGAGAATCGTGTTTCTTCTTTGGAAAAAGCGGACAGAATAGTTCAGTTAGGATTTAACTACAAAACGTTATTGCCACCTGTAATACAAATATTCCATAAAAAGTAAAAATTTTTTGTCTAGTACATATTTATAAGGTTTTTTTAGAATTCCTTCTTATCTAGAACTCAAGTGATAAATACTTTGATACTGGACATACAAATTGATTCACAAATTACACACAATTCTGTAACAGCTTTACAGTCCACCGAGGAATAATAGTTACGTGTGAGAAACGTTTGTTGCTTGTACACATCCATAACATCACTGCATTTCATTACTTATGTTTATTTTGTTTATATGTATGTAACATTCCACATACAAGCTTGAAATGAGAAGGTACCAACTTCAGTCAGTAGTTCAATACTCAAAAGTAAAATTAGATATCACACACAAATCAGACAAAAAAGCAAAAAGGAGTCACCACTCAAATAGGTCTATTCCCACTGTTCAGCAAGGTGAATCTATGTTATATATACTCTAAGATATATGCTATGTTTAAGTAGTTGGTAAAATGGGAATAAGGAAACAACATCTCAAGAAAAGCAGTCTCTTGCTTCAGCAAAAGAAAGCTTTAATTTCCAGGGGACGAATATCTAAGAATACATTAAGAGCTTGGTACACGAACAGACAACTGGCAGCATAAACCAGGTACTGTGCTAGTGCAGTGACAGCAAACAGAAGCAGCTCTTCCAATCCAGGATAGCAAGCTCAAAACTGACACTGGAGAATTTAGCATGCTGTGGGGCATGGAAAAAGTACAAACAGGAAAGCTGTTTGAGAAAAGAAGACAAAAAGGAATAAAAAGGCAAGAAACCAAGAACTGGAATGCAACTGTAACATACAAAAACCAACAAGGCACAGCATCACCAAGTAACAGCAACAGAATTTACTCTGCTTCTCACAGAAAAGGGCAAAACTGAACCTACTAAATGTTAAGCAGAACTGAGGGGAAAAAAAATATCTTAACAACAGAAGCTTCTGGAAAAAAAACATTCTCACGCCCACTAAGGCTTAAAAGAGTAACTAGAAGGATGGTAGGTTGTAGAGGTTTTTTGCCTTTTTTTTTTTTGCAAGAGGGGGCAGGGTGAAGAGTGCAGGAAAAGAATTTCAGAAAACAATACATTTGGGAAGAATTGAAACAATTTTTCCTCAGCTTGCCAGCAGCTCATAGAGAGACCCCATACATCTGAGATTCTTTGGCTGTCTGCCTGGAAGGAACTTGTCAACTTGTCTTTTTCCTTAAGGCAAGGAGACTTCAAACAAAGTGGTTACCATTTTCTTTTTTTTTTCATCAAAAAAAAAAAAAAAGCCCAAAATTTTTTCCTGGGGAAAGACTTATTTCCCTCTTGGAAAATATAATTCTTCTAAGAACACTTTCCCTGGCTCTATAGTTAATGCACACTGGAATATCAAAGCCCCCCGTGTATGCTGCTCCAGTAAGAATACAATTGTAGAAGAGCTGTTTACAGCAAAGAAAGGCTCATAAGCCTTAAAAAAGATGTGCTGCTGGCTTCAATTTTAAGCATTATGACTTTTTAAAAAGGAATTTTATTCTTACTCGATGGTAGACATTCGTATATGTGGAATAATAAAACACCACGAGCAACGAAGCCAAGCAGCTTCACCTGGGACAGAGAGCATCCACGTCACCCTCCACTACGTCACGAAGAAATGCCAAACTACTCTCAAAAAACAGGCCATGCCTGAGGGCCACACTCCCCAACAACACCACACTTCTGGGCTGAGACCAATTGGTATTTTCAACGGCAAACTACAAAATGAGTCTGTGGGAATGCAAAAATCAAGTTTTGTCACTCAGTTTGAAAGCATCAACACAAACGCTATTTTCTAAGCATTTCACTGCTAGAGGAGAGAAGGCAGCAGGGACACCACGGCTCTGTTTAAGCCTACAAGGTCTTTGAGAAAGAAAGTCTAAAGGAGTGGGAGTGAAAGTTTACCCCAGATAAATTGGCTAACCCCGTTCATTTTATGGTTTCAGGAGCACTTGGTACCAGGCTCAAAGAGGAGGGAAGGTGTAAGCGTGCCTTTTTTGGCAGAGCTGGTGCTCACTCTGGCTTAAATGGCTCACAAAACTGCAGTGTTAATCATCCACAATCACTGCTCATCTCTGTGATCAACACCAAAACATTTTTTTTTTATCATTGTGCAATGCAAAGACCTTAGAAATATTTTATAGCTACACAGCGCTCGAAGGAATGGTTTAGGAATGAATTTGCTTAGCAGAAAACTAAAACCATGCATTTAGTAACAGGAGAGACAATGCTAAAATAACATCTTTGAAAGATAAGAAACTGCTACAATAATTATCAGAGTAAGAATCTCTGAGAAGTGATTCTGCAAACCATTCAAGTAACCTTTTGAGGTGAATGATTTTAGCTGAAAATGCTTTATTTGTATCTTAAAATTTGCAGGATATAGAACAAAGATTAGATAAACAGGCTGGACATATCAAACTGCCACAAGTACTTTTTCCTGGATGAAATACAAAAATGTGATAAAACCAGCACAAGCAAGGGCATTTAATATATTAAACGGAACTCCCTCTTGACTTAACCTCTTCTTCTCTGAATACCACGACTTATTTACGGCTCTCCAAATGGAAATCACATTTTATTTACAGAAACCACTCATAAGTACTGTGCCTTAAATTTGGGTTAGGTATCTACTGCTATTAGTTGATGGCTGGAGACTTACTTGCATATTACTTATTTCCTTTTTTAAATGTTGGAAGATTTAAGTACCAAACCAATTCAAAGTATATTACATTCTAAAAGACCTGGAAGCCCAAATAGTTCCATGGTTTTATTATTAAGACACTTTTTAGCAATGAATGAAGTTTCTGTTAATTCTACTTCTGAAATTATTATTTTCTTTGTTCTCCCTCTACAGAAATGAAGGCAGTAGTTCTGAGCTCACCTAGTTCCTTGGTAAAAACCACTGTAATTTCAATGAAGCCACTAGTATCAAATGAAACCACATGTCAAACATAATTAATAAATTCAGTATTGGGCCTACAGGACTCATCTTAAATGTACCTAGTGACCCGAGCATATTGTATCTTGAAGTCAGACTTGCCAGGCATTGTACAAGACAAATTGTAAGCTATCAGCTTCAAAGAGCCTCCAAGGCTATGAGCAGTGAAGTCTGTTCCAGGGGAAGGCAGGGCCATGGGGCACTGGTGACACCGTGCCAGAAGGAGGCAATAGGGGACAGCCTGTATGGGGCAGGTCACCTCCCACACAGCTCAGTCACAGCCTAGAAAAGGGAATGAACACTTCCCAACTTCTGTGACTTCTCAACTAGAATTATCTTTTCCATTTCCTCATGCCGAAACCAAGGGCAGCAAGAGCAGCTCTCTTTCTTTTTTTCTCCCCCCCACAACCCACATTAATAAATGTAGGGGTTTTTTTCCCTTTTCCTATTTATGTTATTCTGAATGTATTGCTTCACCAGTTTTTCACATCCTGGGACAAACCAAACACCTAGACAACAACTGAACGTGTAGCTGCCTCTCATGCCCTCACGCACAAAAGGAGAAATTAGTAGGTGCTGTCATAATGTCCTTGCCATATGAATGAACCACACCATTATGAATTATTCTGAAATGCAATGGGAACAAGCCCGATCCTCCGTCAGAAACAAACAGCACCTGAACGCAGGATTAAAGAGAAACCGCTGCAAAAAACATACAGCATACTGCAGTACAAGGAAATTTCTTATAATAGTGCTTCAAAAGCCAGATATCCTACGTTACTGTAACAACTGGAATGCAGAGACCAACAAGTCATAGGATAACTCTAATTTCATTTAAGTTTTGGTAAGACGGAAGCCAAAGAACTTAAGGGAAGCCCGTCCCCCAGTGTACTAGACAAAAGCAAATAAACAAGGCAGGTGATAAACATACAGTCATTTTCTGGGCAGTGTTTTAAGAAGCAACTTGTCAAGAAAGCATCAAGTCAGGGTCAAATTACTCTGCAGACGTCTGAGATGTCCATAAAGTCTCGGTGTTGCTGGTATCAAAACCAAAGAAAATTAAAGCCTTCATCTCTAAAACATATAGAAACTACTATAGGCATCTACAAGGATATTGTAAGGTTATACAGAGAGAAAATTATAAGCACCAAAACCCAAAGAGAACATAACCTGGCGACAGATTACTATTAAAAGACAATTAAAAAAAACCTCCAACTTTCTAGGAATCAGCAACAAAAGCACGGTTAAGAAGAACCTCCATCCTTTATCAAATGTGAGGAGAAGCACGGGGATGGGGGAAAGGCCGAGGTACTTAGTGCCTTCTTTCCCTCAGTACAACAGTAAGATGAGTTGTTCTCTGGGTACCCAGTCCCCTGAGCTGGAAGACCAGAACAGGGAGCAGAGTGAAGCCCCCATAACACAAGGAGAAATGGTCAGTGACTTGCTGCAACGCTTAGACACGCACAAGTCTATGGGGCCAGATGGGATCCACACAAAGGCACTGAGGGAACTGGCAGAAGTGCTCAGTGAGCCACTCTCCATCATCTATCAGCAGTCCTGGATAACCAGAGAGATCCCAGTTGACTGGAGGTGAGCCAATGTGATGCACAGCTACCAGAACTACAGGCCTGTCAGCCTGACCTAGGGGCTGGGGAAGGTCATGGAGCACATCCCCTCGAGTGCCACCATGCAGCACATACAGGACAACCAGGGCATCAGGCCCAGCCAGCCTGAGCTCATGAGCAGCAGGTGCTGCTTGACTGGCCCGATCTCCTGTTATGACAGTGTGACCCACTGGTTAAGTGGAGGGCTGTGGATGGTGTCCACCTAAACTTTAGGAAAGCCTCTGACACCGGTTACCACAGTGACCTCCTGGAGAAACTGGCTGCTCATTGCTCAGATGGGTGCAGGATTCGCTGTGTAAAAACCCAAAAATTGTCTGGACGACCAGACCCAGGGAGTGGTGGTGAATGGAGTGGTGGTGAATGGAGTCACATTCCCCTGGCAGCCGGCCACCAGTCACGTTCCCCAGGGCTCAGAGTCGGGGCCGGTCCCATTTAGTATCTTCATCAATGATTGGGGTGAGGGGATCAAGCCTGCCTCAGTCACCCGGGCAGGAATGCTGATCTGCTGGAGGGCAGGAAGATAATGCAGACCATCAGTGAGTGGCCCAAGGTGAATTGTGTAGAGAGTAGAATTACTACTCTCTACAGCTACCCGAGAGCAGGTTGTAATGAGGTGGGGGTTGGTCGTTTCTTCCAGAAACAAGGAATAGGACAAGAGAAAATGGTATCACCTTCCATCGGGGAGGTTTAGGTTGGAGATTAGGAAGAATTTCTTCAGCAAAAGGGTTGGCAAGCACTGGAACAGGCTGCCCAGGGAAGTGGAGGAGTCACCATCCCAGGAGCTATTTAAAGCACATGTAGATATAGTGCTTAGGGACACGGTTTAGTGGTAAACTTGGCAACGCTGGATTAATGGATGGACTTCATGGTTTTAGAGGTCTTTTCCAACTTAAATAATTCCATGCATTTAGACAGGCGAGGCAACCGAGATCAGAATCAGGCACATGATTATCCCTACGAAGCAAATGTCATGCAACTATACTTAACTTCCAGCATCATCTGAATCTAGTTTAATAACCAGAAAATAGGCTTTTGACAACAATAGTATTTCAAAATGACAGTGTAATTAAATTTAAGTCAAAGCTATGCAATGATGGACTGTATGTTTATGTGTAACCAGCAAATTATATGCTTTTAAGCATGTCAAAATTTTCAAAAGAATTAACCACTGCAGTAATTCAGTTGAGGAAACGGTGGTAGGAAAAAGACTCCCCCAGGTCATTTTTCAACCGGCTGATATGATGTGATACATACTGTTTGCCTCATACAGAGTTTCCAATTCCTACTTCCCTAAAATGTTATGCATTTTAATACCATTCAAGGACAAACCAACAGTCATGCTTCACTCACTTCTGAGAAGCAAGGGAAGGGACTGTGGGAATGGGATGAATAATGAGACAGGAAGTCAGTTTGTCATCCTATGTTACTAGCTCAGACTCAGTTAAAGCTGATCAGACATTATCATCAGGTTTGCACGAGCACTGACAACAGACAATCTGTGCCCAGTCTACTGTGGCTCCTAACTGGTGGGGAAAGGGAAAAGCTGCAGAAACAGCCTTGATTCCACCCAGAGTAAAAGAGAACTTTCACGGGACAGAGCAGACCTCAAAAATTTGTGTGATCTCCATTTCAACTGAGGGCATGACAGTTAACCTGTAACAAACATTCGGTGGTTTCAAGGCGGCACCTTTGGGAAGCACTTGGCTGCCAGGCTCTGCGTCCCTGTTTCCACCCCCTGCCCCTGTGGGGGCACATCACATACCAAGGAGTATCACATCCTTGTTCATCACATACCAAGGAGTTCTCATGCCGATGTCTATCACAGGAGTCTACAGGAGAGACTTGGGAAACTGAGAGATATTCTCTTTCCTCTTTATTATTTTCTCAACTGGCAGAACATTTACTTCAATACATAAATTTCTAAGCCATCCTTTAATAAAAGGAAAGTCTGTGCTGGTAGAATATACTTCCTTGAAACTGAACAGAGAAAGCTTTAATAACTCAAGTTTAAATACACTAAAGCTAATCAATTCATCCTGCATTCAAGTTTCCATTATACTTCTAAGAAAGCACAAAACAGGTCTGTAAAATATAATTAACGAGAGACTGCTCCATACAGCATGTAAAATCAAGACTACAGCTTTTACTTCATTTGTTTTGCAGACTCATTAGAATTTTTTTCATTTAAATGTCTCGAACTGCGTAGCCAAATTTATATGTGAAAGAAACAACAAATTAAATTAAATTAGTCCTTATTTAAGCTGAATTTGAAACCGTCTAAAGCTGATGTTCTTAGTTCCACAATTTCCAAATTAGATTAAAAAAAACTATGTTAGTGGTTCAGAAAACAGACAAATTAAAGCAGATTTTTAAAAAATGTTGTACTTCTGAAAACTTGTATACTGAAACTTAACTGGCTGGGAAATTTAGGAAACATTCAGAGCATCTGCCTCTGTGTCCTACTCTCTCCCTGAAAAATAGAGACACAAAAAGAACAGTGAACTGAATTCCCAACCTGGACAACCCGTGGGCAGACGTGCTGACTGCAGCGCATCCCCGGCGGAGGAAGGGCTCGCGCTCACCGAGCACAAGGCGAGCAGGTCATCCCCAGCCTGGGCACCGTGCCATTCGGATGCAGGTAGGTGCCAGGGTGAGAGAGCAGTGCCCTGTCCCTCAGACAGCCCTGGCACTGCCCTGCCTCCCCTGGCACGGCTCCTTACAGAGCCCGCAGTGCTGCGGTCACTGACCAGGGGCTCACAGAAAACCACTCTCTCGGGTTGCTGCCTGTCCCATGACTTGCTTTCCATAGGTGTCTCTCCTCAGATTGCCATGAAAAAGCAGTAAGGGAACTATCCCTGCATTAACATGAGCACCAGGACTGGGTGTAACTGCAGTTCTTCTATGAGAGATGTGAAGCAGAAAGGAAGTTTTCTTTACCTCCTCATACATACGTGGGCTGTAAGCACAGACTGATGGCATACATATCATCAGTGGTAGTAAGAAACATCAGTGAGAATGCTGTGCTGAGAATTAGAGGGTAATAATGGGAAGTTTTGCAACACTCAGTGTTTTCAAATTACAGTCAGAGGTGCGTGTGCTGCCACTAATGCCAACAGATTTTCCAAGTCCTATGACAGTGATCAAGAAATAATCACAGAGCAGCTGATGTTCTTTCCTACAAGCTTTTGTGTCCTATTTAAGGATGAAAATGCTCCAGAGTGACTTATGGCTACAAGTAGGAGAAACAAAAAAGTTCAATATGTTTTCTAACAATACCATTGAGAAGAGGCTGTCCTCCATGTACACTCCTTGACACTACTGCACTGTGAACGTCTTCAGGAAATCCAGTCTTGCATGACATATCTTCACAGGTTGCTTTTATCGGTGCCTGAAACACAAGACAAAATTTATGTAATACTTGCAACCCACGTTCACCAGAGAAACATTCCAGTTGGCACATACTCCCCTTTGCTGCTGCCTTGTACAAGCAGAATCTTTGTTCCTGAACGACTGCAATTAGGACCGCGAGGGCAAAGGGTTAATCTTTCTGATAACTGGAATGGAAGGAACAAATCCCACTTGTCTGGTAAGATCTAAATAATACACCATCTTGATTCTTCTGACAACTGAACATTTCCACTAAACCAGACATCGAGACTGAAGCGGAATCATAAGGGGAACAAAAACATTCCTTCCTCTGGAAATAAATGTTGCACAAAACCCACTGGCAACTTTTTCACAGCCAGATTGCTTGAGAGGAATAACTTCAACCACTGCTTTAAAATGCTTTATTTAGAGTATTTCTGTGTGAGGCTGCACTAGAACAAGTAAACTAAGACAAAATGTTACATTTGCAGTAACTTAACAGAACTTACATTTGTGTTTGCATTCAAACAGATACCATATAAAGCCGAATGTTTCCAATGCAATCTCCTATTTCAAAGGGACATTAAGTTAAAAGGAGAGTAGCTCATTAAATTTGCACAATGGAAGAGCTGAGCCACTGAAACTGTTTGTTCTCTCACTTATTAAAAAAGTTTACCCTCAAATCACATTCTTAAAAGAGCTTCATAAATGCCTTTTTATTAAGAAATATAATACAGCATTTGGAAATTTGTTTGTTCTGTAGTCTTCCCTGTTCAGAAGATACTTCTGGTAGCAAAGCTATTTTCCACGACAGTTTGTTGCCTATTTGGAAAAAAAACCCAAAACCAAACATTTTCTGTGGCAAAGGACTAAAACTTCTTTTCAGTGGATTGTTTTTGTCTCATTTCAGTGCTGCACAGGATAATGGCCCACCTTGCACGTGGCTCCATGACCATCCATTGGCAACACCCCTTTCACACTGCACACCGCAGAGAGGTCAGCTCCCACGCCAGCCTGGGCTGAGATCCATCCAAGAAATCGTGACAGCCCTCACACAATCTCAAACACCCCTACATGCCAAACAAAGGCCTATCCACGTGCATGCCCAGATGTAGTATAGGGTCTTGGACAGCACAAGCAACTCTGTGATTATATCATACCTAAATCTGATCAAGACTTTAATTAGATTTTCCTGTTTGCTTTTCCAGATAGGCTTCAAGCAGACCTACTCAAGGCCATGTAAGCATGTCTGAATACACTCGCAAAGAAAGCCCTACAGGGAAAAGAAAAAAGGGAGGGAGAAAGAGGAGATGAGGGTGTTACACCCATTGACCATAGCAACCTCAGAGAAAGAGAGCATTAAAGCAGAGGTGGGACAGGTGCACCTCAAAACACAAGGGTTTCCTCAGGAAAAAGGGACTAGGCAGAAGCGTAGTCCTTGCACTGACAAACATGGCCAAACTCAGCATGCCAGCCCCTGCTGGAGCAATTTTATCACTAATACAGGGAGGCATTTGTAACTCATTGCATTTACACCAACAGAGTCCTGACTGTGCAGGTCAACACTGGCACTAGCAAAACCAAAATAAATAAAATTTACTGACTCGCAAGTTAATGCACACTCCAGGTAAGTTCTCAGTAAGAGAACTTGTCCATCAAGCTTCAGGTTAACTTCAACTGTTGTGACTTAAGTTCTACACGGGTATCTCACCTGTATACAAATGCTTATGTGCTTTAATATGTTTATATGGAGACCCTAAAGTGAAAGCAAATAAAGGAACAGTTTAATTATCACGGGACTGTGCTACCTACGAAACTGGAACCTGGATCTGCAGCTAAGTGCCAACAGCCTATTTACATATTGAGCTTTTAAGATAAAAAGATGGCAAATCAAAAACAACTAAAATTTCAACCAACCAGTTTCCTCAGCTTTAGAACTCAAATCACAGGTTTGATAAGGTTTCCGTAATTTGAAAGAAAAATAGTAAGACTCGTTTAAACTACGGTACAAAAGGTGACTTCAAAGTAAACGTGGTGGAAAAGCAAACAGAAGTCTTTCATGGTATCTCTGAAACAAAAAGGTACTGGGTGGGCAGCTGAGGAGACAGCAGGATTTTTAGCAAGTCTGCACCGATGTGCTTGGGAATCTTTCAGCCTTTCCAGTAATCTATATGTACTAAACGGCTCTTATAAACTGAAACAATGCCCACTGAAACAAAGGCTGGGCAACATGAATAGAGAGCCTTCTTTATTCTTTCATTTGCAGCCATCAATTTTATCCGGAAACAAAAGACTGTACTCTGCTCTCCAAAAACAGCCCTTTGTAAAGATTGTTTGAGAATAAAAACACAAGGAGAGGAAGAATTCAAATTTTCAGCAATTCTTAATCGCCCTGTGTTGTTAAGCATTCTGAATTAAGTAGAAGTTGCAACTTCAGACACACTGGGTCACATCAAGTTCAGCCTAAGAGTACGGCAAGACTTAAACCATTTTAACTCTAAGAAAAGAAGGATGCCGAAATATTTTTATCCCCTTATCTGGGGCAAAAGGCGAAAGCTAGTGAAGACTATGGGACACATTATTATAATTTACAGGATTTTGTGTGATTAGTACAATTCCCAAGACACTTTCAAATTTAAGATAATATTACTTGTACATTCATCTACAGAAGGACATTACTTAAAAAAATCCCTGTCTTTTAAGACAGAAAGCAATTACCTTAGCTTGTACTCACATAAAACCTACTCAATGGAGTCACAAAGCTTTGAACAAGCTCAGCACTTGGAAAATTCTCCTCTCAAGTACTAAGAGACTTTGCGACAGCAAAATAGAGTTACTTCTAAAAAACTATTCTGCTTTCCTCATCCTTTATGACTTGTTTAGCCATTTTTAACTGCTAAATGAGTGATAAGCATTACCATCTCCAGATGCTAGAGAGCTAGTCACACATGGTACCAGATCATGCATCTAAACTCAGTAGTGTAGATCTCAGATTAAATGCAACAGGAAAACGGCAATTATGAAGCAACATGATGTAAATTAGAAGTCTTCTGTCAAAACTGTTATTCAATCAATTAAAAGAATTCACCATTTTGATATAGTTAGGCAGTTAAGCCTGCAGTTTTGACATCCTGCTCCTCTGTTACTTCAGTTTCATCTCTAGATATGAAATCTGTGGTTTAATTCCAAAGCTGTATTCCAGCTCAATTTAAAACAAAAAAAAAACAAAAACCAAAACCAAAAATACCATAACGACCTGTTTACAATCTCAACGGTATAATTCTAAGGGATTTGCATTTACATCTTTTTCTAAATACCACCAGTACAAAGAAGTCTTCCAACAATACAGGCCTCAAAGTTTTGAAAAGTTTCTAACTGAAACAAGAATCAAGCCAGGCAGAATTTCTTCGCTAGCAATGACAGATCTGGACTCACAACCCTCTCCCATTTCCAATGTTTCTAAAAAAGTAGACACATTTAAAATATAATTCCAAATATCTGGAAACATCCATTTAAAGAAACATCAATTTCCAAGTGTAATCTCGCCACCTCCTCTGCATATGCCATATGCCACTGGAGCTCAGTAGTAGCTATCAATCTGAAATATCCAAGTCTCTTCTACTGTTTGCATCTCCATGTACTACAGCACAGGATTTCTTAACAGCAATTGTACCGAAATGCAAGGCAAGTTGTTTTTGGAAGACTGCTTTCTTTTATAATCAATGTAATTTACTCCTACAGGTAAAGAAGCCTAGGTAGTAAAATGAGAAACCGAGGGGTATGCATCAAAGAAAATGTCATACTATACCGAACAACTGAACACAGTACAGTTACCAATTGCCAAGACTAGCCAACTCACAGGACATTATTGTGTGAAGTTCAAAACAATGTCTGACATAATTATATGTATGATAAAGCAAGAACGGAGTATTTGAGCTCTTCCTCCTTAATAACCAACATTAATTTGCAATTACCACAGTAATATTCAACTTAAGCACAGATCACAGAAACATTTGTGACTGTGTTTAAAGACTGGGTGTTTCTTCATTAATTTCAAAGCCAGGATGGTACCCACTTGCAACTTAGGCTGCAACTCTAGAGATTGTTCTGTCCATTTTTAGTTGTGTGTACAGACATTACCCGACACAATGGGATATGCTGTACGAGGGGGTGTTATTTAATAACAGGTTTCTACTTACTACCATAAGCCATAAGAAAGATACCCTGCAAGATGATAGAAACATCTCCAAAAAGCTTTAGATGCTGGAATTCAAAATGTTCAGCAACTCTTTCTTAAATCCCCAACTTGCTGCAAACAAAGCTGCCAACAGTTTATACTCTCACAGTACTCAGTACTTCAGCAACTGTAGTCAAGTACAATTTGTTTTCAACCATAGAGTGCAACTAGAGAAAAAGAAAAGTGCCTTTCATTCAAATTGTTCTGGAAGCCAAAAGCTTCCAAAGTGAATGCCAGGCTACATCCTCCCAGAGGTCATTCAGTTACAGCAGAAAGGGCTTTCATTATACCATCTTCACTTCTAATCAGCGTTCTACTTCATGAACCACAAGATTTTAGATCAGAAAATCCAATTTCTTAAACCAACACTTACAGCTCTCAAGCACCTTCCCCAAGTAAGAGAATCTGCAACTTTTATGCTACCATCTGGTTTAAATTAACTTGCCTTCAACCACCAAAGGTTCATAGAATCATACAATGCCTTGAGTTGGAAGGGACCTCCTAAGTCATCTATTTCCATCCTCCCTGCCCATGGGCAGGGACACCCTCCACTAAAACCAGGCTGCTCAAAGCCCCATCCAACCTGGCCTTGATCACTTCCAGGGATGGGGCATCTACAGCTTCTCTGGGAAACTGGTTCCCCTGCCTTACCACCCTCCCAGTGAAGAATAACTAATCTAAACCCACTGTTTTTCAGTTTGTAGCCATTCCTACTTGTCCTATCACTACATGCCCATGTAAAAAGTCTCTCTCCATCTTTCTTTTAGGGTCCCTTCAGGTACCAGAAGACCAAAATTAGGTCACTCCAACATTAAATTAGGTCACTCCAACATTCCAGGCAGAACAAACCCAGTCCTCCCACCCTTTCCTCATAGGAGAGGTGCTCCATGCCCATCTGACCTTCTTCATGACCCTAGTCTGGACTCACTCCAACAGGTCAATGTCCTTCCCGTGCTGGGGACCCCAGACCTGGATGCAGTGTTCCAGGGTAGGGTCTCACCAGGGAGGAGTATGGGCAGAACTGCCTCCCTCGCCCTGCTGGCCATGCTGCTTTGGATGCAGCCCAAGACACGTTTGGCTTTCTGGGCTGTGAGCATGAAATGCTGAGCCACGTCTGGCCTCTCATCCACCAGCACCACCCAGCCCTGCTCTGCAATGCTTCTCTGCATCTGTTCATCCCCCAGCTTTACAAACCATGTTCACAGCCTATCCTGTTAACCCCCAATGAGAGACAATGTTCATTTGCTTTATTAAAAATCGAGACAATTATTTAGTATATCCCACATAGCTCAAAGCCATAACCCAAGTTTGGACTCTCCTCCTCTCTCAACTAGGAGAACATGGGACTGGCTGCATCTTCCAAAACACATGGTTCTTCAGGTAAGCCACAGCTCAGAGAAGGATATCTTAAAATGTCAACTGGAATAACCAAACCAAATAGAATTTCTGTACGTCTAAGTTACATTGTTTTAATAACAATTTTTTTTAAAAAATTGGTCCTGTATTTGACCATACATTCTATTTTCTCTACAAGAAGTGACCTCTCTCTGATTTGATAATAGCCATTGTATTGCTCACACTGAACATCTCAGCCCATAAAGCTGCTGCTATTCCATACAGGAGGATGCTGCTTTTTCCTGACCTTTGGGGAGGCCTTGCCAAGGCCTCTTTGGGGGGATCACAAAATTTTAACTATGTCTTCAGCTGCTGGGTGATAATTATATGCTAATTATAAGGAATGGGAGAGTCCCTAGAGGAGTCTGTTGGTAAAAATATATTTTTTAAATATGTCAAGGAGTGCCTCGAGGAGAGGATAAACGCGCCTTTTGGAAACATGGTATTTAATTAAATACACGAATACTAAAACCAAATAGTTTAAGTGAAATGCTGAAAAGATTTGGCAGCAAATTACCTTCCATCTTGGAAGCTGCTGATCCTGTATCTGTTTTCATAAGCCATTTAAAAATAGAAAGCCTAATTTCCCTTCTTTATTCAGACAGAGCTCCCATGATCTTTCAACAAGAACTGCAGGATCAAATCAAATGATGAATCACGCACGCTTGGGTTATACACCAAGGTGAACACGACATGGTCCAACACCCAGGTGAAAAAGGTCCCTCTCAGCTTGCTCACAAGCTACCAATGCAGGTGAGGAAAACACAGCTCTTCCTTAAACTCATCCTGCAGTGACGTACGTTTCTTCCCTCTCAAGATTCACCTCACTGTACGCCAGCGTTACCTTGGCCAGCGAGCGAGTCTCAGTTCAGTGGTGGGTCAGAAGTGCCGTACCACTGCTCCTGCAAAGGATGCCAAGTATTCTTTTCACCTTCATTACTCTCCATCCAAAGTTTGGACAACGCTCTCAGGCACATGGTGAGACTCTTGGGGACGGTGCTGAGCAGGGTCAGGAGCCGGACTCGATGATCCCTGTGGGATCATCAGCTTATTCTGTCATCTGTCCTCACTGACCCTTACGCACAGCTAGTGCCACTGGGTCAGTGAAAGCACACGGGCTGCTTGGTAAGGCCACTATGGGTTCCTCCAACCCTTGGTGACAAAAATTTAAAATAAAAATTCCAGGGGACATTAGAGATTGAGCAGCCTTTGGGAATGGAGTTGTGCTTTGTGTGTGTACATTGTTCAAAATAAATTACACTCTCATCCTAATGGAAGTGCTGGTAACTACTGAAACTATTCCACAAGCTTTCTCAACTTTTTTGTTCACCTAAAAAAGCACTTACAAAACCAATGAGAAAGAGAGTTTAACTGGTAAATGATTCCGTTAAGCAGGAAAAGCCATTCAAAAATTCCTGTTCCTTACCACATGACAAGTCCCTTACACAATACTGTCTGTATTGAGTAAAAATAACTTTACTCACAGCTTCCTCAAGCTATTTTTAAATATAAACATGCAATTCTGTCACAACTAAACTGTCTCATGTGTTAGTGCTCAGTTATTAAAAAAAGTAATAAATTAAATTATTGATATAAAAGCATCAATGAAACCAAGTAAAATAGAACATGACAGGGTTCTTCCAATGACGTTTCTGGGAGGTCCTCCAACTTCTACAAACAGAAAAGAAAATAAAAGATAGGAAGTTTCTGAATTACACACTCTTGACTAGATGTAGTTCAAAAATATGACAATTTTGGGCAATATTTTAAAAGCTGGTATCATAAAACTGTGCATTCATCTTTCTAGCACACTGAGCTGCATGCCTAGGTAGCAGTACTACCCAGGAAGAGAGAGAGCAGTAGAAGGCTCTCTGAAAAACACACATTTATTAAAAATACATAGACTGACAACACGAGAATATACACCTTCTGGTACACAGGCAGAATATGTATTTCTGAGCTTGCTACAATACCTGCCCAGATAATTCAGTGTATTTGAAAAATTCTGATTATCTCCTGTTTTGTCAACCAATGATTTAAATTTGAAAAATTCATTGAATTACACAACCTTATCTGCTCTGTAATGGATGTAAAAAGGAGTTTTTTGTAAAAAGCATTTTAACAAAATATGTTTAAATTATATATTCAGTTTAATATCCAAAGAAATTCAGCTCTGCAAGTAGCTGAATTTTGAGGATGTGTCAGTGGTATCACTATCACCTAGACCAGACAGACAAGGATTGGAGAGCTCTCTGCTGCAATACCCTGACACATTTAACTTTTCCAACAGATTCTCTGAAGACAAAGCAAAACCAGAACACAAAGATCTACATCCAGAAAGGCTGAGGTACTCACACAACTACCCTGGTCTGGGGCTTTTGAGTTGTGTTATAAAATACATTCAGTTCACTTTGAAAGGAGTTAACAGTAATGGAGTCGTTAATCAGAGACACCCAAAAACTTGTGCTTCTACAGATTAAAAACAAAATAAATCTAAGACACAAGTATATTGTGAGAGACAAAAGATGCACCCACAATAGGGGATCTTGCTTGTTTCTGCCCAAAACCACGTTAATATTCCTCACCCCAGTTCTGCCAGAGACCACTGCTGCTGGGGGTAATTACTAGAGGGGTAGAGCTGGCAAGAAACGCCACTGCCGGATTCCCGGCTGAGGCAGCTTAACCAGAGTGTCATTTAGGGTAGTAGCTTTATCACCTGGATACATTTGCTAAGACCTGGAATAAGACCAAAATTGCCTGCAGAGGGTAATAACTTACATCCTCTGTCATCACAATTCCAATTCAAACCAGTCACCTAAGCTCAAAAGGCTCCATTGCTTTATTGTTTACTTGCTTTTGATTTAGAAACTGACAACATCCACAGAGTGATTCAATCAGCTTCTATTTAAAAAAAATTATTCCCTTTTTGAGCACTTTATTTCGACTTTGTGTTCCAGTTTATTTCTAATAGAAGTTTCATTCCTGTAAACTCATACCAGCTTTCCCATTCCTTCGTTGATTAGAATTGCTGTTTTAGCCAGAAAAACAAGACTCACACCTTCCATCCTCTCTTCTGTCAGGATTTTTTTCATGTAATATTTCCAGACTCATACTGAGACACTAACCAGCAAAATAAAGTGCAGTTTTCATTCTCTTCTTCCTTGTGCAGGTTAAACACTGCCAAAACTCTTAAGCTGTATTTCGTATACATAAACAACATCCACAGATCTGCCTTAAAAATCTAGCTCCAGTTACAATCTTTCAAGTAATTCCATAATGACAGCTTTTCTACACCATTAACAAATAACATACTGATTAATAACTCTAGAAAATAAAGATAGATAGCTGCTGTGTTGCAGAGAGGAAAAACTAAGTGAAAAGGTTCAACATTTCAGAAGAACTCAATACAGATAACCTCCAACAAACCAAAAGCAGTAGGTATGATGACAGGGGAAAAAAAGTTAGCACTGCACCTAGCTGGTGAAGGTTCCCGCAGTATGCATGATGGAAGAAGGGGGGAGGAAAAAAGAGCTCTTAAAATGAAAGTGTTCTACAGACACAGGTCTATAAATCTGATTTCATACCCAAGTTCCAATTTTGTTACACACTATTAAAAATCAACCCTAACCTGATTTAATGGATACCCAAACAAGGGGGAAATTGGATTCCCCAACCGTAACGTGCCAGTGACACTGAGTGATACATAAAAGCAACGCGGCTAGTTCCTGTCCTTAATTCATAGCCTGTGCTTCAATTTCAAACCTGCCTTGGGTAGGAAAACAAAAAAAAAAACAAAAACACGAAGATGGAATGAAAGCTTACTGCAGATTTTGTGCTTTAAAGATTTATTGAGATAGGAAGACTAAACAGAACTGAAAGCACATACAGTAAACAGCACATAAGGACTTAAAAGAAAAACCACACGGAAAAGCCAACCCAACACAACAACAGCCGGCAAGTGGCACACACAAGTTTCTGAGCAGGGTGTCTGCTATCACACACAGCCGCTCATGCTCAGCCGGACACTCCCGTGTCACGCCAGCCAGCCTGCCTGGCGTCCTCCGAGGACTCAAGGGAAAATCCCCGGCTGCCGTGGAGCAGCGTTTCAGCACCTTCGCTCGCCTGGTGCAAGTCATCATCCCCCGAGACTGCCTCAGAAACTGCGTGAAGGACTCAGCCGCCCGGGGACCCCGGGAGGGGACGGGAGTGTCAGAGAGACAGAGAAGCGGAGACGGGAGGCCGGGCGAGCTCCTCCCGCCCCCGGTGCGGCGCAGGCAGCGGGGCCGCACCATGGACAGTGGCTGCGCCCGCCGCCTCCCCCTGCCCTGCGCCAGCCGCTGCGGGAGGGCGCCCTGCCCGCCCC
>VZTA01006037.1:0-61974 GCA_013398855.1 Mohoua ochrocephala | reverse complement strand
CCCCCGCCATCCCCCCTCCATTCCCGCGCCCTTTAAAGTTGTAGCCCATGCAATTGGACTGAGCCCGAGAGTTGTGAAGAACAGTGAGAGAGGGAAACTACGGCTGGTCATCTGGATTAAAATCTAGCCAAAGACTCAGGGAAAGTAAGCAAGAAGGGCATAGCTGACGTTTATATCCTGTTACAAGGACGGATTTCTCGGTTTTGCACCTGACGGAGCATGTGTTCGGTCTTTTTAGCAATTCTAAAGAGAAATGCTTGGATTTGCTTATGAAACAGTAACTTTCCCTGAGTAACAGATTCCTGTTTGTATTTTCTGATAGGCAGGCAAAATATTAGCATTTACTAATGACTGTATTTGAGCATTTATTCACTTTTACAAGTGTTTTACAGAATGCAAAGCACACATTATAAACTACTCCATAAACCAGCTGTCCGATGAGAATAATTACCTGTCACCTAAATGAGCCTGGCCCCTCACATCCTTCAACCCATCCATCCCTAAAGGCCTGAAAAACTAAAGGCTCTGCAGCATATCTGGAAAGTTACCAGATCTGGGCTCTGGATGATGCTTCTTATGGTTCTACTGCTGCCTTTAAATTTACTTGGCAGGAATAGCAACGCTGGCAGAAAAATTGCTCTCGCCAACATCATTTTACTGAATCTTCTAGCCTTGAACAAGTTTGACTCAAGCAGTGGGTTTCCCTCATTTACTTAGAAGCCGAAGTTTTCTTCAGCTCATAGTTCCCTACTTCTGGGTATTGTGATAAAGAGGTAAGAGAGCAGGGGTGGGTAATACCTTTTGAGGTACAATCTCTGCACCGCATCTCTTTATGGTGAGAGGCATTTGTTTGGGAGAGAAGAGCAAAGAAGAAACTTGTGTGTTGCTTCCAAACATGAATGACTCCTCAGGGAATCCTTCATCTGTGGCATAAGACCAAGAGAACACCTTTTTTTTTTTTTTTTTTCCCCTCACATAAATGATCTAGCATTAAGTAGGCATAGATGGAAATTCAGAATTACTACTGTAACTAGGATGGGATCGTCAACTTTTTTCATGTATATCACGCAAAAGCCAGCAAACAGTGGCAATTTCTGGCCAAGATTCAAACAAGTGATTTAGAGCTCAAAGGGTTGATCTCCTAATTCAGCCTCAGATTGCATTTATGACTGTGTTTTAACTAGTATGAAAACAGTGGACACAAGTTAGTGTTCAAGCTAGGAGATCTCAAGGGCTTCCAGAAAAACCTTGTTAAAATTCCATGATTGAGTTGAAGAGAGGATTAGGGTAATTCCCATGTTAGTCATGGAGTTGAGTCTCTCTTTCAACTTGTCCAAATTAATTTTCATTCCTAAGGTTCATAAAAATTCTGTAAAAAATGAACGGTTTCAATTTGGAACATACTAGATTGCTCATGGCTTCAAATATTTTGGAAAAAGAGACCCTTTCCCTTGTGGGTCTATTCTTACATTTAATCTGCCAGGTACTGCCACTACTACTCTTCTCCTCAATTCAAATGATGCAAATGAAGTACTTTACTGACAGTTTGGGCCCTTATCTGACATTTATGCGTGTGATTTTGGCAAGCTGAGTTACACTGCACACATGCACACCCCTGTTCGTATGTCTAAGTATTCACAAGATGGAAGGATAGATGTATTGAGCAAAAGTACTCAAGGCATATTAGTTTTTGCCCAGTTTTCTTTGATTCTTCATGATGTATGAAGAAACACTTTTATTTGTTTAAAAAAACCCCAAACCAAATCACACAATTAATGGGTCTGAGGGCATGCAATGCTTATTAATGAGTTTTATCACAATAGTGGAAAAAGCTGTGAATGGTTTTTACTATGACACAAAGGCTGCACACACTATCAGCTAATCCAGATAAATTCTCTTAACAGAAAAGAAAGAAGCACTAACAAAACCAAAAATCCAACTTTTTAGGACAGTGCTTTTTAACTTGGGTTCTCTTGTCATCCTAAGACTCCAGATTTATTTTTAGTAGTCTGTGGCAGGCAATGGGGAAAAAGCATATTTATATATTCTGTATAGCAACTTCACACATGTGAAATTCCTAAGGGGAGGGAGATTTTTCTGAATAGTAAGATTGTTAGTTGTTGGCACCACATGAAAATGATTTATTGCTTTAGGAAGTACATAATCGTGTATGGCCAAGAAGAATGCAGTTTTATGTAGATAGCATCAAGTGGATGAGAAAAACTGAGTGGCACAGATACTAAAACACCTTAAATATTTAAAAAATAGAATAATTTAAATGTTATTGTTAGTGCTTCTGTCTTACTTCAGTAGAATAAGTATGACACTGAACTATTCGGTCTGAGTGTTGGGTTTTTTTCATAGGATTTTTCATGTTGATCACCTATGTGAACTAAAACCCCAATAAGTTCTAATTGTCATTTTATTTAGGGAAATATTCTCAGAAAGAGGAAAAAATGGTGATGTTAGCAGTAGGTAATATTTATTTGGCTGTTTCTTGTAATTTCTTACAGAACTTAACCAATTTATTCTGATGGGCTTTTCTGGCCCTATCATGACTTAAGATGCATAGCTCTGCATGTTTCTCCAGTTCGTTTCTTACATCAAGACAACGAAAGACATGGAAGTATAACTACAGCTGCAGCACTAGTGGGCTGTTCTGCTCAGATTTGAAAATCAGCTGGGTTAGGATAGAAGAATGTAGCATACAGCAGTTCTGTTTCTGCTCTAGCAAGCCTCAGCAGCATTAATCTCTTTTTATTGAGATATACATGTATGTGTCTCTGTGTGTGTGTATATATACATGTATATATATATATGATTTGTAGGAAAAGATTTTCTTTTCCCTTTTCTGATAGCTAAATTGCATCTGTCACCATAGTTATAGTTCTGTTAATTGCTAATGAAATTTGTAAAGGATTTCTCTACGGAGAAGAAGCTGAGCATATGTAATCCAGATGTGATACCATATATTTGCATATTGTGTAATTGGCTTCATGTTTATACCCTTAGTGTGAAGATCTGGGATCAACATATTCAAGCTGATTGCTTGTATTTCGTTCTTCCAGGAATCTCATTCAGCATCACTGCCCACTGCCTGCAAGGTGTTTGGCATGGAGTACTGAAAATCAAGGTAGAGACCTTCTGGTCAGCACAGCATCTCCATTCAGTGGGACAGCTTAAAAAAAATAAAATCTTTTCCAGAGCAAGGCTTTAATCATATGGTGTGATAAAGGATGATTGACTTGTAACTGATGATCGACTGAAAGGATGATGACTTCTAACAAGGGTGTACGATGATTTCTAATCTCCACAACAGAAAGTTTTAGAGTTTCACAGAGCTGCTTCATATTGATTAGGCCAGTAGGAAGAGGTGGACTTGCTTCTTAGAAAACTAGCTTCAGTGAATACTTTTTTTTTATTATTTATGGTTTGAAGTATTGCCTTTTTCTTGATTGGCTTTTCAATGATATCAAATAATAATTTTATTGTCTTGGATCAGAAGTCTCAACTTTTTCCTGATGTATGCAGTCTGTAGAGTCCCAGACTCCCTCTTTAGCCATAACCAGAATTCACTGGTGTGAATGAAGCTGTTGACTTGTCTGAAGAGGTATGTATGTAACTCCTACAGAAAAGAAACGAGGAAATTTCCAAAAGATAAATCTTACTATTCCTGACTTCTAGGTAATAAAATTTAAGAAACTGTAACCCAAGTTGTTTGTAGTAAACCAGCATAGATAGATAATAATTTAATGAAATTTTAATAATTTACTTT
The DNA here is from genome assembly GCA_013398855.1 of Mohoua ochrocephala. Taxonomy (NCBI): domain Eukaryota; kingdom Metazoa; phylum Chordata; class Aves; order Passeriformes; family Acanthizidae; genus Mohoua; species Mohoua ochrocephala. The sequence goes on along the minus strand of VZTA01006037.1, from coordinate 58,199 downwards.
AATAAAATTGTAAGAGTTGTCATGTGGATTTTCACTTTCATCATTAAATGGAATTTTTTAACACCTATAGTTAGATTTGCCTAATTTTTCTGTCACCAAATCTTATTTTCCTTTACTACAGTATTTCCTTTATTTTTGTTAACAAGTTTCAGTTCTCTGGACTGGTTGGCTGTTTCAAGCCAAGTGCTTTTTGAAAACTTCAGAAAAATCCTTTGTCATTTTAGAAGAATGAGATCAAGGAAAATACGGAATTTTGTTGGAAAATTCTTGCTGCCGTCTCAGGGATTTTACTCCAGGCTCCGAAGCATAGAGCTTAACTTTGAGAGAAGCATGATTCTTGTGTTGAGGTTGTGCCTTTTCCAATTGCTGTTAAAACTGGCCAAAACCTGGCATTTTTACAGATCTGAACATTCTGTTGTTATAGGTCAGCAGAGTTTCACAGCTATAGCCCCTGACAGATCCACCTGCATCCAATACACCCCAATATTCCCCCAACAACTGCTGTCTTGCAAAAATTCTGCAAACGAGCCAGCTGAGAATGGAGGAAATGCTCTGGAATTTCCAAGACTTTCTGTTGGGTTAAGCACGGCAGAGATGGTGGGGACTGTCTCTGTTCATGGGTTTGTTGCTCCTCTTGCAAGGCCCCAACAGCACAGGAGAGTAGCTGGGTCTGATTGATGTATCAAGGGGTAAGCTGAAGGGAAGGGTTGAGACACGGCTTCTCTTGGGTGCCATACTGGGGAAAAAAATACAGTGCTTAAAGATTTCCTCAAAAAAACAACAGAAACAAACGGATTCCTCCATCCAGTGAGGAAATTTGGCAATATAAACTGTAGATACACTGAATAGGTACCTTCCTTATGGATTATAACAGCGATCATTATGTTTCCCATTGGAAACCTGAAGGTAGAATATGAAATAGCCCAGGATTATAATATAATTGATATGCTGTTGATACCCTTTTCTGATTCGAGGAAAGAAAGTGCAGTTACAAAAAACTGAGTTTTCGATCACAGGTTCTCAAAAATTGCAGAAGGATTCAGGAAGTTTGGAGCAGTTAGAAAGTTAGGGAATAATGGATTCAAGCATCTGAAAAATTGTTTTTATCGACAAGTAGATTAATAAGAGTAGTTCTCTTATTAAAAGCATTTACAATTTGTCTGCAAAAATTCAGTCCAAGGTGAAATTAGACACGCAGTGAAGTAGCCATGCAGAAATATTTTACATACTTGCAGAGAAATCCGATGATTTAAAAAAAAATCCTCCTGCTTTTTGAATCATTTTTACACTACTAGGACTCAGAAAATGGCTTTCATCTCTAAAATTACATTTTGGAGATCTTCTATATATTTTGCAGTGATGCAAGCCTAAATCATCCCCAAATGCCATCTGAATTTACATGATCGGGTCATTAACCTGAACTTTAGGAAGTCTCTAAAGGTTTATTCACAGGGGAAGAGTGTTTTCCTTGGTTACATTAGACCCCTGGGAGCCTGGATGGGTGAGTTTTTGTCCTCACAGTGCCAGGTACGTCCTGTGAAAAGTCTGATCTCTGCAGGCACAGCTGTGTCTGCAACTGAGTTCTTCAAACAAAACCAAACCAAACAAAAACACCAAAAAAAGGCTTTTTCCTATAGCACCGTGGTTTGCTGCTGTTAACAGCTGCCCACCTTGTCCCTTCCCAAGAGGTCTCCGTGCTGAGAGCTGAGGGGAAGATGTGTTTGTACCCCTCCTCTCCAGTTTGTTGGTTCAGACGCTGAAGAGCCGAGCGCTGCCCCCAGGGAGCTGCCAGGCAGTGGATCAGAGAGTGGCACCGTGACTCTGAGGCCCAGGGTTATTTGGATTAAGGTGTTAACAGCTGGCAAGATGAGACAGGGCTCCTTTGTCAAAGCCCTAAATCTACGTTCTTCCTGCTTATAAACACCCCTCTGCTGCTTCTCACCTCAGGATCAATGGGAGTTCCTGAGGGCTTGTCATGTTTGAAAGTTGATCCATTTTGTTCCCAGTCTTAAAAAAAGTATTTAGGAGTTGAAATTAAGGATATTTTTTTTTTAAACTGTAGCCTTAATTTATTTTTTGTGTTAAAGATCACAATTCAGTACATGTGCAGATTCTGAAAACAACTAACTAGCTAATTAAAAAAATCTATGACTTTAGTTCTTTGGCTTTAAAATAAAATCTCTTTTTCTCTGCTGCTAATGGATCATATTCATTGGTTTTTTATATTTTCTGAAGTCAGAAGGGGCCATTTTAATTATTTATTTTGACTTCACCAAAGCACAGGCTTAAAAATATTACCTAATAGTTTTCCTAACAAGGCCAAGAACTTTTGCAGAGCAAGGGGATGTTTTTGAGGCAGATATAGGAGCTTGATTTAGAGTGATAGAATCCAGCACAAGTCTTGCTACAGTTACATTTTCCCAGTGAATACGACTCTCCTGTGGGAAGTTTTACTTCACAAGCCAGGGACAGACACTTTTTCCACCTGGGCCTTTCTTTGAACCACTGTGGAGAGGGTGCAGTACGAGCTGCTGCTGCAACCTCGTCTTTCCACAGCTCCTGACTGCAGGCAGCAGCAGGGAGCTCAGCACGGGCCGAACACCCAGGTGTTCACTTTGATTTGCTGAAGGATTTTGTGTCCAGTGCTGAGCTTTGTGCTGCTGCAGTGGTACCTACGTTGCACCTCAGCTATTGCATAGCCAAGAACATTTTTTGGAGAAAAACTAATAAATACTGAAAATGTTTAAATGTCTCACAGGGTTTGTAGTCAGGCATTCTTTATGCGTGCTTGTGATTTACCTTGAAGTTGTTACTTTGGAAATGTTGTGTATCCTAGATTAAATGAAGAAAAGTATAGGCTGTCTTTTGACACCATATTACATAAAACATTGCTGAAGAAGTTGCTGCCTAAACTAGATATTTATTCTTTTCTACAAAAAAATTCCAAATTTCGTTTAAAAATTACTGGTGATGGAGAGTGTAATGTCACCTAAGTTGTTCCAGTGGCGGGTTACCCTTCTCTTTAAAAATGTCGCAGATTAATGTCATAGAATCATGGAACGGTTTAGGTTGGAAGGGACCTTAAAGATCATCTGGTTTCAACGCCCTTGCAGTGCTCAAGGACACCTTTCACTAGACCAAGTGGCTCAGAGCCCCATCCAACCTGGCCTTAAACACTCCCAGGGAAGTAATGAGTAAGCTACATGTATCTAACTTGTTTAATTTCTAGGCATTCCCTCTTGTTAGTATTTTCAGCACTGAAAGAGTTAACTTTTTTCTTGTGTCTATTCACTGTATTGGAACTGCAGACCAGTTACCTTTGATAAGTTGAAGCTTTTCCTCATTAAGCTGACTAAATCAAAGTCTTTGAGTATTTCATTAAATACATAGTTCCCAATAATTTAATAAATGTTCCAGTTCTTCGCTGTCCCTCTGATTTTCAGCATGCTGCTTGAAATACGGGTGCTAGAACTGCTCGCTGTGTTTCACCAGCAGCTGCAGCCATTTGAAAAAGAGAAGTAATACATGTACCAGACTCCTACTCAGTGCTCCCATGTTAGCAGATACCGTGATCATATTAACCCTTGCATCACACCCTTGCTTTGGTTATCAGATTACCCCCCCCATCAGAACCAGTTTCCCAGAATAATATCCTTTCCTCACAAACACGCCCTTCGGTATTTGTTCTCAGGCATCTGACTTTTACAGGAACAACCCTCATTTTCCTTTGCACTGGAGCTTTTGTAAATACATTCTTTGCAGTTCCACTCCTGGCAGTCTTCCACTTCCATCCCACGCTCATCACTTTACATCTCTCCGTATTCTCTCCTGACACTGATTTGGAGTCATCATGACCAGATTGCCTTTGCAAATAAATATCCTTGGGAAGCCAGGAGTGCTGATAAATAATGTTGAGTTTCCATATCCATTAAAGCAGCCACGTCCCCTTTGGTTCTGCTTGAACACATCGTAAGCTTCTGAAGGGAAGAATGTGTAATCCCACCTGGAGATGAGTCAGTAAATTGTAAACACATACAGGAGAGACATTCAGAGCTAGTGAAGAAATCCCTCCAAATACGGATCCTCGTGGGAATGGCTAAGAAATAGCAACGAAAGAACTGAAGGATGAGAAGAACAGAACAGAAATGATGATGATGAATGTACCACAGTTGTGAGGAGCCTGGACCTCGGTTGCATCAAACCAAAGAATTATGTAGTGTTTAGTTATCCATCAAAACCAAAATTGATGTGATTCGTGGCTGTAACTTTGTATTCTGTATGCACTAAATTCCAGGCCTTGGGATGTTTCTGTCATGCTGCAGCTTGTGTAAAGGGGGTACCTTTTCTCCATTGAGAAGCAGACATCCCTACAGGAAAAGAAAGAAGAAAAGATCTGTTTGGGGGATTGTTATATTTTCTCTAAGAGAGGCATAAAGAGACAGCTGAGAAGCAAATAGCTTCTTATGCTAGGACAAAGGAATCAAACTGGATAAAAAGGGTCAGGAAGGGGTCAAAATGAAGAAAATGAGTGCAAAAATTATACCAATGGAAATCTTTAGCAAAAGGCTGGGCAGCATGGCCCCAAGCTTTGCTGCTGTCACTGTGGGTTCAAGCACTGGCTATGGGACCTTCCCACAGCAATCACTCACTCCTTCTTTCCTTCCTTCTGAATAAAACAGTCCTTTCCTCTCATCCTTGGGAGAAATTCAGCATCTAACCTTAAGTGGACCAGAAGCATTTTCCAATTTTAAACTAAGAAAAATTAAGCCAAACTATTATTTTTTTGCTGTCTGAGGAACACAGAGAAAGCACCATATGCTGGGGAACTGAAAATAAATCAGATATTCCCTAGTGAGGTGTGAATTCTCAGCAACATTAATATCTAGATTATCCAGAGAACAGATTTTCTTTTGGACACTGTTGAAAATGAACCCCAGTTCCTGGAAATGTGGATGTTTCTGCATTAATATTAGTGGACCTTCCTTAATAAATGATGAGGCCCTGTGGCAACATGAAAAAAATATTTTGTCCTGTAGATGAAGATTTTGAAAGATGAAGGCTTGAAGCCTTGTAAAGGTTAGTCATAGACATCCCTCTACGAGTCCTAGTGGAATCAGGAATGCAGCTATGCCATGCAGTTCATAGGGAGCCTGCTGCTCCCCTTCCATGAGCCAGATGACCGTGACATTTGAAGGTACACAATACTGCACAGCGGTGTCCATCTGCTATAAAATTCCAGTTGCATAAGCACAGCCTATTTGTATAAATAAGATTTATATTCACAGCATTATCCAAGATTTCTTCAAGTGTCCTGAAAGCGATTCAAAACCAGAAATGGCAAAAGTAATGGATGTCAAAAAAACGAGGACAGTGTTAGTCTGAGTCAAAGTTTGCAATTCTTTTCTTCGGGGACTATCCTGCAGTGAGAAAAAAACCAACCCAAACATGTAGGATGGAGGTGTATGGTGGAACACCATATCATAGTGCATTTTCTCATACAGAGTGGCACATTTGAAAGAATAGTTAACATTGAAACAGTCTCATTAACAATGAGACTACTCTAAGGTGGTGCCATAAAGCGACACAGACCCACTTGGGTTTGATATTGCTAAATTGCTGTGCTGAAACTGATTTATGGTTTATAATTGACCATCTCGTGCGTGGTCAATTACAGGTGTGTCCTCAGAAAGGTGTGTGTGAAGCTTTTCTTCAGATGATTTTACTCTGTGGGGTTTGCTAAAACCTGTACCAGGAAGTGTTATTATAGTGCTGAGAAAGTTTATTTTATTGACTGCTATGGCTCTCCCCTAGCTCATTCTTGTCTGAAAACTGGGCACAGCCCCATAAACCACAGAAGTACAGAATCAAGATTAAAATTAACCTCAGTGCCACTTAGTGAGATCATTTAAGCAGTTGGAGTCAGCGTGGTTTTACACCAATTAAGTACTGTTACAAGGCAAAATCCCATTGACTAGAATTATGTCAGTGTTTAGTGCAAAATAATGTACATTATCCGAGCTATATGAAGTCATGATGGAGGACGGTGCCAATACATTTTAAGAACACTTTGCACAGTCCTAGCAAAAAATTTAAATATTGCCAGTGTCAATTGAAGGTCAGCATTCATTTCCTTGATGTCACGCTGGGTCTGAAGAAAACACCTAATGCAAAATATTGAATATGATATCAATGAAGGATTTTGTTTGTTTCAAACCAAAAGGAAATGAAATAATAATACTGTTACCATGAGGCACTCCACCCGGGTAATGATTCATCTAAATCCAAAATAAAACAAAAAAAGACCAAAACCAAACACTTCCCCGCCACCACCAAAAAAAAAAAAAAAAAGCTCACTTTAAAACACAGAAGAAACCAAACCCATTTACTCTGTTTGTGTTGGATGGGAGAATCAGAAATAGAACTCTGGCCAGCCAGTGCAGTCATCTATCTACACAACCATAATAGTTTTATAGATCTCTAACCATGTAACAATCAGTTCTGTTACTCTTTATTTGTGGAGAAGTGCACGGAAAAGAGATGAGGATATCTCCTTAGTCCTTACAGAGCAAATAAATCTTAAAATAAATTCCCAAAATAAAAAAAACTTTGTGTTATACTAAAGGCATTAAGCAATATCTTTTTAAGTGTCTTGCCAACAGTTCAAACATGGAACTAACAAAACTACTCCTGTAATCACCATAAAAATTAATAACCTTGAAGCTGGGAAGGTCTCAGAGGCTTGGACAAAGGAGTCTGCACATGCCTTACGTTGTTACTTTATGACCAAATTTTTTCAATTGGTAATACTCTTTTATAAAAGGTTTAAGTCTCCTTACATGTTAAATCAGGCACTGTATAGAGAAAAAAAAATTAAAAATTTTAAATACCCTGGAAATTAGGCACTGAGATAACAGTTTCTTTGAAACAGAAGAAGCCTACTCTTAGGATGAACTGGCTGATAAAATCCACAGGTCACCAGAAAAAAAAGGAGCAGTGAATATCTTGAGCAAATACTAAATAGTGACATTTGAACCCTGCTTCTCCTTGGTAAAGCCCAAGCAACATTTCCTGCCAGGAGTGAGTCCATGGATTTCTATTAAATTTCTTTAAATTTGTCGTGACCTGAGAATCTGCCGTTCCTCTGGCCCCTTCTGCAGGGAATGAACAACGTGCCCTCTACTGTACTGCACTTTAGTTACCCTTTAGATGCTCCTCCACTTACCTTAATCCTCTGTGCCCAGGATTTATCCTAATTCCCTGAATTCAGCCCAATTTTCATTCAACTCCATTGAAGGTATCCCTTACAGTGTGAGCAAATGTTGCATGAGGATCTCACTGCTGCATTATTAAACAAATGCAGCCCAGGTGATTAGGCTGGGACAGCTGGCTGGTGTTGAAGCTCTTGTTTTAAAGATTCCTGCAGTTATTTTTTTCTTAATCAGTCTAGAAGCGACATGTTGCTATAGACAATCAATTTGTTTACAGCAGAAGACAAAGTCTAATATTTATTAATCGGTGCTCCAGCCACTTACACGTGTGTGTACGAATTACATACTGCACTCACTAAAACAAAAAAAAATTGGAGAAGCACAACATGAGGCAATTTTCATAAAAGGCTAACAATGCTGACAGTAGGTGTCCTTTCAACTGAAGACTTTTTTTCTTCAGGTCTCTTCAGTAAGAGGGTAAGTTCTTTAAAATAACAAAGTTAATTGTAGCTAGCACTGAAATGATAAATAAAAGATTTGACTCTCTACGGGAGGCTATTTTTTCAACTGATGAAAGGAGAGAGATGTCTGACAGAATAATAGGATTAATTTTAAAAATATGCTCAGCTTTGGACATTATGTCCAAAAGCAATGACATGATTACTGTTGTCTTTAAAGAATGTACAAAAGTTTAATTTTAGGGAAAACACTGGAAATGCTAAGACTGTAGGCATTTGACTTGCTTTGATGACTTAATAGACAGTTGAGCTGCCTTTCAAATGGATGGCTGGCAATCGGAAAGGGTGCATTTTAAATAAGTTGTCTGGATTTTGCAATCTCGGCTTCTATGGCCTTTGCTGGAAATCTCTCTGTTAATGTCTTTGGTAACAAGTCTAAGTTCTCTGAGTCAGTTGTTTTGAGTGCCATCAACTTTCCCTGTCAAGCAACGTGGGCAAGGAACACACAACTTCACTGTACTGATCTAAAAGGAGAAGTCAATCACATTTTAGACAATTTTCTTTGAAAGTGAGATCCTGATCACCTTGAAATTAGTTTACTTTCAAACAATGTGAAATGATATTTTGTTACATGAACACACAGCTGTCTGAAAAGAAACTTTTACATGCTCACACACTGAAGCTGGATAAAGATAATAAAAGAAGCTGTTTTGAATTTCCTGACCTTCACAGATTGAAGTTTCAACTTCTATCAGTGCTAACACCGTTTTTCTTCTTCCCTCCCCTTTTCACAATACAATAAAATTTTATTTGAATATTGTAGTGTGGGTTATAAAATCTCAGAGAATTGAAGTGGCAAGTCTCCAGGATCTGACTGTGCTGAGGGAAGAGATAAATTACCTTTCTTGAAGAAGAGAGTGATTGCTTCATGTTTAAAACCTTTCTACTATTAGGAATGAAAAACAAACACTTGGATTTTGGTCTGTGACCTCCCTACAATGTCCATGAAGGGAATCACATAAATGTCAGCTAAAGCACGCCTTCACATAGGATGGGGTTTGAAACAATTTCCAGAGAGAGTGGGGGCTTTGCCAGCTCGAAGAATAACATTTTTGAAAGGCATTTTGGGGACAGGTGTATTATTATGCATTGCAGTAACTGAACCCTTCCAACTTTTGTTGTTTTAAGCAAAAGAAATATTAGGAAGATTTTAGATTAATATTAATACAACTTCTACCTCTGAAACAGAGAACATTTCTAACATTTTAAAAGTCAATAAAGTATGCTCAGAGGAGCATTCTTGTTTTACCAGAAATACACTTTTTAAGCAGGCATATTGCTATTCTACAGGATTTGTCTGTCTCTTTCTATGTAACAACAGAGTTCTAACACTAATAAGAAGCACCACCAAAAATATAAGTACCTTAGTACTTATAAGTGCTTAGAACATTAGCTGCAATACTCACAGTCCTTGTCATTGTTCATTTTTAAATCTTCATTGCCAAATACACGAGACAAAATAAATAATTTTGTGTAACTGCAGAAACCTTTCTCCCCCAGATTCCTTTCTTTTCCCCTCCAAGACTTTTTCATGCTATTTTAGTGGTAGCATAACACGTTTCCGTCTTTATGCTGCAATTTGCTGATATGAAGTTTCATTGTACATGTTAATATAGGAATGCTACAAGAAAGTTGCTTGATCTTCTTCCAAGTTTTAAATACCAATTTTAAGCAGCAATAGTCTCATTCACTAATTGCTGTTTATTTCTTACATGCTGCTGTATTTTTCCTTTTCTTATTTTCTGTCTCTACCACAGCAGAGTCTTTTTAATTGCAGCACAGTTTTTCATTCTGGTCAGGTCAGTTTTATTTCCCTTCTTCCCCCAGCTTTAACAATATTTGCACAGAAAAATACTGAGTGCCGTGTTGTTTTTGGCTTTTGATAAAAGTAGGCAATATATTCTAGCTTTGCATTAAAACCAAGGTTAAGTGGTGTTGTAAGTAAGATGTGGACCAAAACTGAAAAAGCTGCTTCGCTAAAATGTTGGGTTTTTTTCAAGAGGTCTTTTTCACACTCAAACAATAATTCGCAGTGATGGAAACCTACAATCTCATTCCTAAAGGAAAAAAGTTATCCTTCTCATTGACAGGTTAAAAAAAAGAAACAAGGGGAAAAACCCATCTTCTTTTTTCCCATTTCCAAAGATGTTACCTTCTTGTTGTAGGTGCTTCAAACCTGAAACAGCCACAACGTTCTGGCCTCCAGCCTTACCTTCAACTCTGCCTCTGAAGTCGAGAAATAGAAATGAAAACATTAATGAAGGTTTTGCTTTTAGTGCCCAGACTTGGGGTCTCTTCAGGCATCCTGGAGGCTTTTCTTGAACTGCTGAATGCTTCAAGGGAAAAGGATAAGCTTCCTTGTACTGTTCTAGTGTTGCCAAACTGAACTTTAATTGGTCTTTGCGTACTTCAAGGAAAGAAGCCATCATCTCACTTTATGCTCTGTGTGTGTCTATGTGTTCATAGCAAAATTAGTTCTTCAGTCTGATCCCAGTCTAAAAATTGGTCTCAAATTAATAGGAAAAAAGCTCATATTCATTAAATGTTTTATGTTCATTCTCTCTCATCAATTGTTTTCTTCTCTGCACAGTTTTTTCTCCATCTTTCTCCATTTCCTACACTGTATGCATGATGCAGTAAAATGTCAAGGTACTTAAACCAAGATAACTCAGTATTAGATAAAACAACGACTAAAATCGTGAGCTGATTTTCCCCTCCTCCCGCTCTTCTTTATATCCAAAAGATATTAATGATGGTTATAAAACACTATACAAAATTTCCATGGAAGGTGGAACGTAAGCGCAGCTCAATAATGAACTTTGCAGAATGCCTTTTGACGTGCCTTTATTAGTGACACGCACACCAGGCTCCTGCTGAGCCCGGGGCCTTCTCCCTCTGAGCGCTGTGTAAACAAAGCAGCTTTATTCTGCACAGGGGGAGTGAGAGTAGGAAGTTATTCTTCATCTTCAAGAAGGATGGTGAGAAGGGACCGTGCTCATTCTGTTTTCGAGAGTATCTCTGGCCTGATGAGATTTGACCTGCAAGACTGATGCTGCAGGAGACGTTACAGTTCAATGAACCTGTTAAGACAACCAAGAAAAGGAGGCTCTGTAAATTGAGTATATGCTGTCCTGTGTATTCCTGTGTATTCTCAAATTTCAAAAGTCTCAAATTTTAGAAAAGTTAGAGCAATAACAAGACTTAGTACAGGACTTTCCAGCAGTCTGCTATTACATAGTACTTGAAATAAATGTTGACTTATGTTGTTGTAGGTCTGATAAGTACTTACATTACAGTTATTTTTGGAACACTCTGATGAGGTTTAAATAAAACCAGACAACTTGGAACTGCCATAGAAACTTTTTTTTTAAAGATAACTTGCATATAAATCCATATAAAAAGCTTTTGGTGACTAAGAGAATAAATACAGAAGAACACCCATAAAGAATCTTGAAAACCTCTGCCATGATTTTGTATTACTTTGTTGTAACATTTATGTTAAATAGGCCACTTTAATTTCAGCTCTTTAAGTTATACATGAGCCCGTTAGATCTTCAGTTCCTCTTCCACCTTCACTCTACATACCTGCTATTTAATGCAAGCGTAAAAGATTTTAAAGTTCCTGTTTCTCTTTGTTCACAGGGCTGGAATAGAGGACAGGTTTCCATCACAGGAGAGAAAAAACATTTATAATGACAAAACAGTTGACTTAATTTTCACAATTTGATTGCAATATGTCTTTTTCTAATAGAGAAGCTAACAGTAAATATTAGCACCTTCAAAGCACTGAAGTCTCCCTTTGAATCATTCTTCCCATCTCATCACCAGACCTGTCAGGGATTTTGTTGGCCTGTACGCAGCAAATGTCAATGTTTAAGCTGGAGCTGTGGCGTGGAAAGCATGGTCTGAAGGAGATAGATGTGGAGTCTAGAAATTTCTGGCAATTTGTGTTACTTTGTAAAGTTGTAAAGGTAATTAAGTCACAGGATTTGTCTTAAAAAATAAGCCAATACTGCCTCTGTAAAAGCACACATTCTCACATCGCTTCTAGTTTTCTGTTATGCAGTACCACTGTACAAAAAAAAATTAGTTGTAAACAGCAAACAACTGGGTCAAAAATAGACACACTTTCCTTCTAAACTTGAGGCAGGATGAACAGCAAAATTATTCTCCTTTCCACTTCCAGTATCCTCTCACACGGTCCGTAATGTGATCACAAGAGGTCCTCTCTCTTCAAGTTTCACAAGCCATGTTTTTCAATACAGAAATTAATTTTTAAACAGAGCAGCAATAAGATTTCCTTTAAAAAAAATCAAATCCAGATATTTTCCTTGAATTGTTGATTTTTTACTGTTTGAACTTAATGATAATTGATTCCTAGAAGATTTATTTGCTTAGAGAATTTTTTATCATCAATGGTTCAGTGGCCATTTTGCTGTTCTGGCTGATGCCAATATATCATAGACTTCTCTGTGCTGGCTGTCCAGTCACTTGCTGTTCAACCATTGCCAAAAACATCTTCACATTTTCCACTAATAAAACTGCAGTCGAGAGAAATTGTCACGTTTATAGTGTTGCTAGAAAAAATAACCCTTTAAGGCTTAATATACTAAAAAGGCAAATAAAACAGCATCCCTCAAGATGGCTGAGGCTGTGAAACTCAGTTCTGAAGACTATTTTTTCTGTACATTGCTTTTGCTTTCAGACTTTACCATCACTTCATCTTGTACTGAAGAAAACATAAATTGCTCAACAACAAAGTAAAATTTAGGACAATTTCTAACTCGTAAAAGAGATTAAAGTACACTCAATCTGAAGAACATTTGTTAGAAAGCCAGCTTTAGTCATGTCTTTTGCATCCTTCCACCCACAGAAGCAACTGTAAAAACTGAATTTTTTATTAGTCTGGGAAAAGAAAACCGCAAAACCAAAACTGTTGGTGCTTGGAGATCAGGTAAGTGTGCAGAATAACTTTTTCTATCTATCTTCTTTTTCTTTTTCTTTTTCTTTTTTTTTCCTAATGATGCATTTATGTGTCGACATGCCCTGAAAAGTTCTACTACCGCATGAAGGAAGGGGACTTAAGGGGATAATCTGTTCTCAGTGGGAAACATCCAATGCACAATCTCTAGGGAAGGTTGCTGAGGGGATGGAAGGGCTCAGTTTCTGCCATTGGACAGCCCCAGTTGTGTGTGTCCTCCAAAGAGGGAAGCGTGGAGCCTCTACCAGCTAATCTGCTTCTGTGGGCTACCCTGTGATGCTGCATTCTGCACAGAGCTCTGAATCAGCACTGGGACTGCTCTCACATCACACCATTATCTCTCTACCATGAGGGTCTTTGCGTCTGATGCGCTTAACCTGGGGCATCTGTGTTATCCCAAACCCCACTGGCAAGCAGCTCTCAGAAAGGTGTTTATGCATTTCCCACGAAGTTTGAAATTTATGGACTATGTACAAACTAGCCCAGGTGTCTTTTAAGTGTCTGGCACAGATAATCCAAGCATGTTGTTATGGTTGCATGACAAACTGTGCTTTACATCCTGCTAGGATATCTATTAAGTGACAGGCTTGTTTTCCCTCACCCATCACGGAAGGTAAAGCCTTGGAGTCCCATACCTCTGTATCCTCAGCTGTGTTGGCATTATGGACCCAGTCATACCCAGCAAAAGCCAAATCTTCCCTGTGAAAGAGCCTATCATCAGCACACTAGGTAAAAATTACTCCACTTTAGGCATTTATTCCTTCATTCATTCACTCAAAGAACACAGAAAAGCAGGAAAAAATTAAAAGCTGAGGCATATACCCATATTTCCTCTTAACTACCACTCAGTCTTTACTTTCAGTGCTTGGTAAACCAACTTGCACCCAGTTCTGGTGTGGGAAAAACAAACTGAGCTTCTGCAGTGTGCTTTATTTAGCTAGGTGTAACTGCAGTGATACAGAGACAGCCTTGGGTCAAGAGGATTAAACTGAGCAATGCTTGCAGCTGCTCATCATACTGTTTCACCCAGGTAGTGGATGTGCATTTGGCTGCCTCTAAATCTTACAAGTGAGATGCAGGTTAAGCATCCCAACCAGCAATAACACAGGGGGACGTCACTCCTAGAGAACCCAAGCCTGAGTTTTAAATCAGGAAAAGTCATCTTTGGAGTTCCACTGCACAGAATCAGTCCTGCACAACCTTTTTCTTTTAAATACCATGAAATCTAAATGTATTATGCAAAGGAAGAAAAAAAGGGAGGTGAGGCAGGTGGGGATTGAAATCTTGCTGTACATATTTGGTATGCAGGAAAACTGCAGTATTTTTAATGAAACAAGGGTATTAGATGGTGGACTGAGTTCAGTTCCAGGTGTAAAAGCAGAAGAATGAATGCAATCCAGAATTCGAAACACCTCGTGTTCCAGGGAAGACTGCATCATGAGACATTTTCCGTAAGGAAAAGAGACAGGGGAAGGACATGATTACAAACTTCAAATATTTGAAGAGTTGCTTGTTATTCTTTATGTCCATGGAAGCTAATGCAGCAGAGGAAAAAAGAATGTGCAAGGAACATGTGAGGAACAGTGTTCTAGGGGCTTCCAGTTTTCCGTGCCTCATAGTGGGGACTGGAAGAGAAGAGGATGGTCAAGCCGAGGGCCCCCCAGGTAAGTTGGATCTGTGGGTCTGTGGGGGGTACCTTGAAGGTTGTTGGGAGGACTGGTCATTCTGAGGCTGCTGTTTGTCATCCTTGGAGTCGTGTCCTGCCAGTGTTCCCGCTTGCACGCGCAGTGAGACCTTCACCATCTCACAACTTGACAATTAAAGCTGGGCCACAATTCTTGCTATCATTAAGTTGTCTAACAGCTAACTTGTTAAAACTCTCAGAATTTCACCACTTAAATTCCTTTAATTACTTTAAGATGACATGATGCTATTTATGAATATTAACATGATACTACTCATGAATGCTAACATGCTGCTGCTTATGAATAACTGCATTACAGTGAGGTTTGCCATAAATTTCCTACCAGACCAGGGACATTTTTTAATTCTGGCACTTATTTCTTAACATCTTTTTGTTCGTAGCCGAGGGTCAACTGTACCAGATATTCCTATTCTCCCATCTTTCTTTCAGAGTTTCCCAAATATGAGTCAGCCTGGTCTAGAGCTGTACCTGGAGCAGAAAGCTGAAAAGCAGAGTGCATTAACACTCTGCTAATTTGCCTCTCTGGCTGCCGAGCCAAAGCACACGCACAACTCCTAGCTTGGAGTACAGCCAGGATAAATCTATGACTACACTTACCCGAGCAGATACACATTTCAACATCTAATTCCTTTTCACGAACATCATTCTGAAAACCCTTTCCCCTTTCAGGGTAGGAAGCCTCTGTCTTTATATGTGTCTCAGCATCAGCGTTGCTGGAGGCAGTGGGAAGCAGCAGCCATTTTGAAAGAGAATAATTCTTTTTTTCACTAGGAAAAAACACCAGCTTCTAATGAAAGCAAGTTCCAGCTCTGTGTTTTTATTGATAGTTCAAACAATAGCAGAGGATAAGGAAGAGTGAGTGTGTAGGTGTGCATTTAAACAGAGTGCGTTGAGAAGAAGCATGAGAGAGTATTTATGGCAGAAGAGAGCGTGTGTTGGGATATGTGGGAAAGGCAGGGAGTTGTGAGGAAGTCTAGCATGGACACTTCAGCCACATGGGTCCTGTTTCACCAGAAAGAGAAAGAAAAAGGCACTTTAACGTGCTCTGGAGAGTCGTTCATTTTAATAAACAGTCCACTGAAGGTGAGGATCCTGATGAATGCCTCAGCCGTGGCCTGAGGATGTTGCATGATTTTACTGGACATCACAGATCAGAAATGAGTTGATTTGGTTCCTCTGCTGTCCATAGCTGGTGCTTGGTTTTTACTGCTAATGTTTAGCATTTTTTTATTTATATACATGTTGTACTTCTAAGCTCCATTTTGACTATATTTTGTATAATGTTTTTGGGCAGAAAGATACAGTCGTGTTGGTTGAACATGATTTTCAAGCAGAACCACTTCTTGTGGAAGATTCTGTTTTGGCAAAAAATTGACAGTGTAAAAAATTGCAAATCAAAGCTCTGTCTATAAAATAACAGAATCAATCATTTAATGAGTCAATAATTTTTCAATTGCAAATTTAAGTTAATTAAATCAAGCCTTTAAAATAAGTTCATTGTTGAAATTGATTACATTATTGACTGAATTGTTTAAATTGAGCTGGATTATACTGAATATTCTTGAGATCTTAATTTTTTTCTTGATTTGGTGTGGGAAGAGATTATAAAATCTTGACCTTTTTCATGATGATGAAACTATTTCCCATACGGTTTTAATTTTTAGCAGTGTAAGAATATGTCTTAGTATGGATTTCAGATATATGCCATCAATGTTAACTCAGTTTTATTGTAGGTTTTTACAGCAATTTATTAACTGACACAAATACATTAAGACCATATTGTAAGCCAACCACTGATATAGACAAATTGAGGCTTAAATTCTATATCAGCTCCTGTTCTCTCCTTCACCTTCCAGCACTACATTAAATGAAATTATTAACATTGATCACATGCCGTTGTAGCCGAAAGTGGCAAGATTTGTAAAGGCCATTATTTCATGTGGTAGCTTAATTCACAGTCCTGTAGACACCCCTAAAGAGTTGTGTCTCCTTCACAGACAAGCTTTACCTCTGTCATAAAATTGCCCTTGTGTCTGAAAAATAATACTACCACCCATTAGTCATCATTTGAGAGCTTTAGGTGATTTTTCAGTTACCTTGGCTCCACCCCAAATCTTGTCTGGAAAGTAAGGACTGTGACCCAGCACGAGGAGTGAAAAGCAGATCGAATGTACTCATGGCAGGTTACATTACTGAGGACATGCTTAAGCTTTTCTATTATTACTATTACTATTACTATTACTATTACTATTACTATTACTATTACTATTATTATTACTTCTATTTCCTAAGGACTGATAATTTCCTGGCCAGGTAACTTCCTGCAATAATGTTGTGATGGGACAAGGCGACAGATGATGATGTCATTTTCCTCTAGGTTGTGATGGAGGGATGAACCACCACCACATTTACGTTATCAAATAGTATTGATAGAAGAGACATTTCACAAATAAAGTCATGGAGAAACCTGGTACAAGCAAAGTACTGCTCCAAAAGTGAGTCAAGCTGACCAACTGCTCACACACACTTTTGGCCAAAATGAACTCAAACACTGCAAAGCACACTGCACAAAGTGTGTTCTGTTTACCTGCCTGACCTTTGCCTTGCTTTGGTTCCCCTCCGTTTGGCTACACCTCATTCACGAGGTGAGATAATCTGATTGCCATTCTAGCGATTAATGCTGAAGTATTTTTTTTCTTGAAGTATCATCTTTTCCTCTGCATTTCTTGATTTCTCCACAGTCCTGGTATTTTAAACCATATTCTTGATAATGTTTTTTTTTATTTTGTTTTATTTTGTTTTTCAAGTAATATTCCTTCGCCATTGGAAAAAATACCTGCTAACTACCATATCCATTTGATGGTGTAGCACCTTTTATAACATGATTATTCATATCCTATGGAGAGATAACAAGGACTAGGTAACTGCATTACCTCTTATAAATAGAAAAGATCCACAGTTTGACACAATTCAGCGTGTCAAAAGGGAGAGTTAATGAAATATAAGTGAGTAAATAGGAGACATAGGAAAGGGGTAGGAAATGATGCAAATAATCCTAATGCTTTCCAACACAGATGAAGCAGTGCAGGGCTGCAGTCATTTGGTGCCAGTGAAGTCTGGTACTGTCCTTTTCCCAATTTCTCCTAAATGTGAAAGGACATTTTAGGGAGGTATCAGCACAAGTATTTAAGGGATATAATATAACATTGATAATAGGAAAATGCCTGAAAGCATATCCAGATGTGTATGTGTAGAAATACCCCAGTGTGTATTACGTGCACACATACACACACATGCACGTGTGTGTCTGTATATGTGGAGAGAGAGGCACAAATGTGTAGCATGTAGCCAGCCGTATATTTAGTGTGGAATGTTCTTCAGTTTGCTGTTGTGAAAATGACAAGCTTCATCACTCCCTGTCATCTGTACACGTTTGTGGCTTACTGGTTGTCAGAAAAAAACAGGTTTTACTTTGATCTGAAAGGTGAGTGAGATATGGTTTGTTCTGATTCATTCCAGATCTGTGTAAATATAACCTGTATTTTAGCTGGAGAATTTTTGTTGTGAGCGGATGGAAAATGATGTATGGAACACAAGGAACATAGTTTAATTTTTTTTTTAGGCAGAAGCTGAACAGGCAACATAGGCTGTTGGATAAAAAAGCAGTTTTAAAAAGTCTCTTTTGATTTGTAAACTGAGCAGATTTAATCTGGAAATCACTGGGGGAAAATAAATACAGTACATGATAGATGTCATTTTTATAGTGTCATTTTTTTTTGACCAGAGTTACACTTTAGCAGTTCTGCTGACATGATAGATGTTCCAGAGGAGTCTTGTGCCTCACAGAATTTTAACTGCAAACCTTTATACTTAACACATATCTCCTAAGGCAAAAAGACACACCACAATCAACACTAACATCATTTAAAACTGCATCAGCCAGAAACTACAAGTCTGTGTCAGTTATGATTGCTGCCCATTAATGCAATCCTTTGTTATCGTACCACCTATTATTTTACCACTTGTCATTATACCACCCATCCCTAGGTGGTATGAATGAAGTTTGCTTTTTCCAGTAGAAGTAAAATGAAATTTTATGCTCCTAGAAATGTTATTATCCATACTGCATTGTTTCAAAATCATGCGACTTGAGTGATTAGTCCCATATGGGAAAAGAGAACTAGCAATGGTGCCTAGAGATTTGTAGGACATGGATTTGCTGCAGTAAGGCCACTAGAATAAGTGGAGAGCCTGACAGATAATAATTTTAGAGGAATAGGACAGCATGAGAAATGACAGTAGAAAAGTAAAAGAACTGAAAAAAAAAAAATGGAGAAGAGAAAGTGCAAAGTGAATAGTGGCACTAAATCCAGTAAAGAGTAGTAAAGGAAAAGAGCAGATATCCAGGGGAGTGAATAAGCCTTTAGTTATCCATAAGTGGTCCCATTACCAATTTAGAATTCATTACAAGCATTAGCATGGCAGCCATCAGCATCGTTTCTGGAACCTCCCTAAATGCCTTCTTTCATCCTCGTGCAAACCTCCAAAGCATAGCAATACAGCACGCCTGGCGCGGCGCCAGCTCCCCGCTCTCAGCTGCACGGCAAAGAGAGAGATCTGCTTCCAGAGGGTGGGAAAAGTGGGGCCAGGCCACCGTCCTCTCCTGTCACTGGGGTGGGCAGGGATGGGACCAAGGGTGGCCATGGGGAGGGAGGCTCGTTCCTGCGATGGATGAGGGGACAAGCCGTGTTCTTCACCCCTGCCCTCCCGCTGGCGCCCGCTCAGCTGCAGCGGTGACAGCAGCGGTCAGGAAGATCTCCAGGGCTTTGGCACCGCAGCCTAATTTGCTGAAAATCTATTGTTATCCCAACTGCGTTATGGCTGGGGTCCCTCTGCTGCCAGCTGAAGAGTAAGGGAGACTGACCAAATCTCCAGATATTTCGGGCATCTCTGGTTTCATAATATCTGATAATGTGTGGATTGGTGTTCTCAGTGATGCCGGCTCAGAAAGCAACAATGGAGATATGTTGAGTTAAAAATGCTTGTCAGATGGTGTTTGCTGGAAAATACTTTTTTGAGAATGGCTAAACCCTTGTAGAAAGTTCTGCTGAATTTGACTTATTATTTTAATTGTTGAAGGTTAAAATATTTTAATGCTTGGTAAATGTTTTTTTTTTTGTTTGTTTTGCCTTAAATAATTGATTTTAAAAATTAAGTAAAAAATAGCAATGCAAAATGTGTTACTAAGTGAGAACATTCAAACTAAAGTGAAAGATATCTTTTTAAGTCAGACAAAATGTTTCCGTTTACAAGAAACAACCTTTTTATTTTTTCTAATGTCAGCAGTAAAAGTGGAGGCAATTTTTGAAAAATAGATGCTAAAATGAGAACTGTGCCTGTAGCTGCTCTGAGGAACGCTGCTCTTTCTTGTGTCCTTGGAAGGCATTCGCGCAGCCCTCCAGTATTTGAGGCAACATTGTTGTGGCATTTTGTTTTACTCGGGCAGTGGAAAATGTTGCAAATAACTGAGTATCTCTCTCTTACTCAAATATTGAATTTGCCTGGGACACTTAGAGATTCAAACACATTTGCAAAGACAGTTGTATCAATACAGCATCCTTCATGGTGACCCTCAGAGTGCCTTCAGGGAAACTATACTAACAGCACAATGTTTTCTGAGAAACATATTGTCTCCCTCGTAAAAAGAAGCAGACAAGTTTTTACTTAGCTGAGGTAAGCTGGTGTTAGTCTAATGGTCTGTTAGGAAGAGTTTTTGAAAATGATGGTAATGTCTGAGGCAATTCTGGTGTAAGAACATATGGCATCCTAACACTGATGTCCTTGTTATTCATGATGAGAAAAGAAGTTTTTTCTGAATTCTGAACCTAAAATTTTTCATTTCAAGAAGTGTAGCAACATTATTAATTTTGGGCATTTTACAGTGCATCACAGAAAGGTTGGTCTAATTTCCCTTCTGGCTCATGCTTTCACATCCCTGGGACAGACTTCCATAGCTAGACTCCTTGTTTCTGTGAACATTGAAATGTCCTATATCCTGATTATGTTTCCTTCTCTTTCATCTAGATCTCCAGATAAATATGAGGAAATATTTACTGCAAATGTTTCAACTTTTATAATGACAAGTGATATTAAAATGCAGCTTAAAATCCAGACTTCTCCCTGCTTACTCCCTCTGTATCCCTTAGGCACCCTTCTGTGACAATAATGAATTGGATGAGGAATAATACAGACTTGGTCTTTGTTGGCATTTCCGTCAAGACATTCTGCCTTTGAAAGTGTGGGAGAAATCAGCAGCTTATTTGGGTGAGTCTTATTTGCTGTCAGGGAGCAGCTGGTGCAGGCTAAACATTGGTCTTTTCTTTCGTTTTGCTTTTCGTTTCATCTTGTTGCAGCAGAACAGCATTTTTCATGGAACTATAGAATGGTTTGTGTTGGAAGAAACCATAAAGATCATCCAATCCCACCCTCCCTGCCACGGGCAGGGACACCTTCCACCAGACCAGGTCGGACAAAGTCCCATCCAACCTGGCCTTGAACACTTCCAGGGGCGGGGCATCCACAGCTTCTCTGGACAACCTATTCCAGTTTCTCACCAACCTCCCAGTAAGAAATTTCTTCCTACCATCTACCCTAAACCCACCTTCTTTCAGTTTGAAGCCATTCCTCCTTGTCCTGTCACTACATGCCCACTGTGTGCCACTCCAGCTCTCCTGCAGGTCCCTGTTAGGTCCTGGAAGGCTGCTCCATGGTCTCCCCAGAGCCTTCTCTTCTCCAGGCTGAGCAGGCCAAGTCCATGTCTTCACCTAAATGAGCCACTAGGAGAACTGAAATGAAAGAGGTGGTCTCCAAGAGAGTCCTGCCTGGAACTGGTCTGTGTTTGGGCATTACAGCAAGCACAGTAAAAATAATGGGAGTTCTGGAGTTCCAAAGCTGATATAATGTACTCAGAGTAAGTGGTGGCTAAATCCTGAAGTCAGATAAAACGGTGGGAAGCAGACTTGAGGGTCAGTGTAGCAAAGAAATGGGAGGCAAATGCATTCAAATGGGAACGTTTACAGCCCTGGTGTAAACACCAGAGTTTTATTCTGCTGTAAACAAGGATGATTTCAGCAGTAACACCCTTGTGAGCAAGTAGAAGCATCATGGACTTCAGTGAGATCAGAAAAGGTATGGTTACAGTAATTAAGTCTTGAGCTGGTAAATCTAATGGTGGCTATTGTCATTGCTGTGACCATTACTGTTATTTTTAGTTAGTGACCAAGTACTGTGTTTGTGGGGAACAGAGCAGCAAGATTTGGGTTTTACAAACAGGAGGCAAGGCAGCAAAATGTAGTGTCTGAGTGCATTTTCAAATACCCCACTAGTATTTCTCTAGGATGGCATTAGTATGTTATTGTGTACCAAATGAGTCTCAGAGGTGCTACCTTCTTGTGAGCTCACCACCATATCATATTTCCAGCTTGTCCCATCAGTCCCCCAGGTGTTTTACATCTGTTGCAGAAACTGAAAGCCTTATTTCAAGCCTGGCCTTATTCTCTTTAGATATTAAATTGCCCCAGTTCAGTGCAGAGGCTTTAGTTTTTTCATTGTTTATGTGCAAAGCAGGGATTCTAGAGGAGGACAATAAACAACACATAAAAGTTTGGGAAAAGCTTATCATCTCAGATGTACAGACATCCTATACAACAACTCAAGTGACAGATAGTGTAAGGCATGTAAAGCAGACAGTGGTGTTTGCCACCCCCAGCCCAGGACTTTGGCAGGTGTCTCCTGGGCAGAACAAGGGGCAATGATTTTGGAGAAAACGAGAATGTCTGTGGCAATTGAGAGCCTGGGAGGAGAGGCTCATCTGAGCAAGGGAGCACAGGGAAGAGAAGTAGAAAAGTTCCCTTTGAAGGATGATTCATTAAGCTAACAGACAACCTGCTAGGTCAGCAGGCCTTGGTTCAAATGAAAGAACAAAGAGCTGAAGAGCCCCTCACTATGTCCCAGTTGCTGGGAAGGTGAAGATGTCCTGTGCCCTCAGGCAAGGATGCTGAGTCAGAGGGCTGGCCAAAACCCAGTGGTTTTGCTTTTTGAAAAATCTCAAGCAGGTTGAGATTGACATGAGATGTCAGCCCACACAAGATGGAGACTTTCTGATAGTTATCACTGAAAGAATTTGATTAATCCATCAGCCAGTGAAATAAGGCTGTTATAGGGGAGTGACCTGCACAGCACAGTGCGGAGGTGGGTCTGACTTTGCGTGAGTACATTGTGGGTCTGTGTGAATGTGAGGGTATCAACCCGGGTATCCTGTCCCCCTCACAATGCAGCCACCAGCTCTTGGACAGGGAGCTCTTGGATGGTCAAACTGGATCCTTGCTCAGCTCTGCCTCTCCTCCAGTTAATCTCATCATCACAACAAACCCAGCACTGCTGCCTGTCCTCATCAGCATTACTGTTTGTTACTCGCTGTCATGGGGCTTGTCCGGTGAGGAGTTTGTGCTGCTCACAAACGCAGTAGAGGAAAGGTAGAGCAGTACAGCAAGGGAGGAGGGAGGCTGGCTGTCTTTTCCTTTTTTGTACTGCTTTTCACTCCAAATCTCTGTGACTGAACACAGCTCCTTCCCCCACAGGAATCCCATTATTTCACTTTGAATATCTGGTCAGTCTGCTCATCATTAGGTTCAATCAGGATTCCCTGTCCTGTGCCTAATGTGTTATGAGGGGAATTAAGTAATGACACTTAAAATCCCTTCTAATTTTAGTTTGAATTCTCTACAATTAAATCTTGCTTTCTTGGCAAAATTATTCTGGATTATTTTAAACAATCAAATTTGCTGCAGACACATGCCCCTTGATACGCTGAGCTTCCCCCAATCCTGGAGTGACTTGGAGCCATGTGTACTCCTTGCCCCCTGAGAGAATATCTCAAGGACAAAAAAAGCTGTCAAGTGACAAGAACAAAGCACAGGGAAGTGCTGCTTGTCCTTGCTCTCCCACCCAGTCCCTAATAAAGAAAACTAATAATGCCCATTTTAGGTAGCTGCTTGTACAACTCCACTCTCATTATTTCAGTAAAGCAGTGTAAGCTGCCAGCTGTATCTTTTGTACCTCCAGACACACTTTGCAGAAGAGCTCTTTGCTGCTATTTTGAATGTGAGTTTCCCCCCTCCTCCCTCTTTTCTTCATGTTGCTTCTCTAGATCCTGACTGAAAGGAGAGTAGGGAGAGCTCTGCATGCATGGCTGAGGACGACAGGCAGGGCAGGGGGTGAGCATCAGCAATCCCTTCTATTACTTGTGTCATTTTCTCACTTCCACACTAATACTCTGATAATTAGAAGGGTTCTTATTAAGCTTATCCCGGTTCCTTGGTTTAAATGCTAACTATTTGTAATATCCAGAGGTATCCTGCCGACTGCTATTCTGAATAAGAGCATTTCTGCTTACATCCCCGAGGCTTTTCAGCTGCAGAGCCCTTTGGGCAGCCATCTCCCAGTTCCCAGTGTAGCTCTGACAGGGGGCGGGTTCCAGGGATGTACAGAGTGCCTCTGTAGGGCTGCAGAATGAGTGCTGCATCCTATCTCCTTCAGTGCTGTCCCTACTGGCCTCAAGCCAAGTTTAGCCCTTGCTGAACACAAGAAAAGTCCAAGTGTTTTTTGGCAGAAATACAAACCACTTGGAGCACTTTGGCGTATGGATGTGAAGTGTTTTACAAGCATCCTTAGAAGCCCAGCACAGCTCTTTGTATCACAAATTTCTGTGCTGTGGACAAGCCTTGAGAAAATACCTAGGAGAGGAATGGGAGGCAACTGACAGCATAATTACTGGTTTGAGGAAAAAGGAGGCCAGAAAGGGAGGGGAGAAGAGAAACTTGTTGATTGGCCAAAATTTTAATAGTGCAGTTGGACCAAGAATTGGAAATCAGAGAGGAACTGAACACATTTCGACTTTGAGGCTTGTTTTTTCCTTACTGATAACAAAACCTAAAAATTTGCCAAAATCAGAATAATTTAATTTTATGAAGTAAAACATTTAAATTTACTAGTACCCAAGTTTTCCCAGATTTCATTTTGGATTTAGACTTACTATGCAACCCTTATTTTACTGTTACTTCTACACCATACCATCCTCCTATCTGCCTTTAATTTGCATGGAGACAACAGGAGTTGTCTGCAGAGACTATATTGTATTTCTGTCTGTACAAAGCCTCTGCATCATTGCATTCTTCAGCATGCTAATGTTGATACGAGTGTTTTGTGCATGAATTTCCACATTTTTATTCCTCAGCTGACGCCTTGGATGCAACTACAATTTAATTCCATCGGAAGTGATGACAAATGTTCTTTGGTGAATCTGAGAGATGGTATCAGAATACACTTTGTGTGTACATCAACAATCTATTTCTCTTGGCCTGATGAAAAGGAAGAAAAGTTCCTGCATTGGAAAAACATAAAAAGAAAGAGACTCCACTGACTTAAATTCTTGTCTCAGTTTCACTATTATGAATGTGGAGAGAGAAAAAAAATGAAGTAATATAATTTCTTGTCTTGCCCATCCGTATCGCTCGAAGACTTCCTGGTTAAGTTTCAGTAGCCATGAAGCGGGACACATTTGTGAAGATGCTTGAAGACTGGTGGGTACTCAAGACAATAAACCAGTGATGAAATGATCCCAGTTAACTGGTTTTATCTTGACAAGGAACTTATTCCCATCTGCCTTAACAAGTTTAAAAGTAACATGAACAGAAGCTGTCAAGGTCTCGGGAGATGTGGGCATCCCTTCTGAGTGTTAGTAGGGCAGTTTCACAGAGCTGAGGAGGCTCACAAAAAAAATTAGAGGTCTCTGCTTAGCTCTGGTTCCTGTATTGCAGTCAGACCACACCAAGCACATCCCACCTCTAATTGCCATAACACAGAGTATCAAGCCAGACCAGAGCCAACAGTTAGGCAGCTTCATACACACTTCTTGTCGAACAGGACACGCTCTCAAACGCGGGGCAGCGAGCACACAGAAGTGTTCTGCCTCCAGTACCCCTATAGAGAATATACGTGCTCTCCCTGCATGCTGTTCTTTTACCACGTGGGTTTTGTGGTGAGTGAACTTAATGATGCTCCCTACTTATCCCTGCTATTTCTTTGTTGAGAGGACAGACCAGTCCCTGGGTTGAAAGACACAGCTATTTACTGCTTTTCTATGTAGTGCAAAGCAAATAAGCAAATCTCCTTGTTTCCTATAATAAACCATGTACTTGCAGTTAGAAAATGACCCTGTAATATTCCTGGTTTATTAGAGGAAAGTGGGAACAGAGAGAAACTGTATGGGAGGGGTGAGAAACTGGGTGAGAAACCAGTATTCAAGAAGATTGAGCATTACATGTGCATGGTGGTACTGGGGGAGTCTCTGCAGAAGGTGTGGATGGTTTTTCTCTGAACAAAAGAGACAGGCTCCTCCAGTTCTGCATCTAGTTCTGACAGTGAATCCTTAGAGAAAGACAAGAAAAAATGTAAGACTTCGGAACTTCCTAGAGGCTGGAAAGAGATGGGAATGAGTAACCCCAGCACCGGGAGAAGCAGCACAGCGCAGGCTGTGAAAGGGGGTGCACTGGCTCAGACTCCTCTCCTCTGCTCCTCCCTCTGATGGCTGCTCCTGAGCTCCAAGTCACTCCAGGGGCTGCTTCGTCACAGACCATCTGGCAGCTGCTCCTGGAAGCACTGCTCACCCTCTGCAGCCAGAAGGAGATGGGATGCCTTGCTCATTTCACCAGGCTTTACCAGCATGGCATATTCCCACTGCAGCTGATTCAGGAAGACTCGCCGGAACATTTTGTCCCCAGGATCCAAAGGATTGTCAGTCTTCAAGGGGGCAGTGGGAGCCTTTGAGGAAGGAAATGGTGGCACTGCTGGTTTTGGAAGATGATCATGCATGGATTTCATTGCCACCTCTGTTTAAAAATACACTGCTAGAAACTTTAGCAAGGTGCAAGAAAATTTTTAAGGCAGTAACTAAAGACAAACCTTTGGATTGGTCCCTTCAATTATTCCCAAACTCTGTATGTGTGGGAGGAATTAGTGATACACAAACTTAGGAACGCGGAGATGTAGGATACAGGCTACTGTTGATAATGAAAAAAATAGTGGTATCGATTGCTTCACCTTCAACAAGTAGGACAGGGAACAATAGGGCAAATGGGGACATCTCTCCACACGGTGAACAACCAAATATCAAGCATCAGTAAAGATTAAAAATAATTGTCATATATGCTTAGTATTTGTGCTTTGATATAGACTGAGAAGAAGGCAATTTAATCAATTTGTTATACTCTGTGTGATATGCATGTCTCAGAAGTTTGTTGTTTTGAAGCTGGTTTTGAAAAAAAAAAAAGAAAAAAGTCAAAGAGATTTCATTTACAGATAATATGCTAAAAGTCTGTATCAGAGAGGCCTAGAAAAATATATTTGTGTGTAGATGGTAATAGAATTTAAAGTTACAAGACTCTTGGCCAGACAGGTAGGCAGGATTCCTTTCAGGGTATGGCATCACCATGTACCATTCCTGTCTCCTGCAAGATATTTTCTACACACTCTAAATTTTTCTTGTGAGGATAACTGGACTAATATTAGTTTGTCTTTTTTGATGTGTCTGCAAACTCTCCTTCCTTACTGAAGCTCTATTTTTTAATTGCTTTGGTTTTGGTTTTATTTTTTTTTTAAGGTTATTAATACATGGCAGGTCACGCCTGGCATAAAACCCCTGTTAGAGCAATATATTAGACTATGGAATCTGCCATACAAAAATAAGATAAAGACAGTAGTTTGCTATTATAAAAATGTGGCCAGCAACAATTCACAGCCACAGCAAAAGAAAAACTGATGCTGAAAATTGGCACATTGAGACATTCTCACTGTTCAGGTCCAATTATCTCCTTGGTAACAAGTTCTTTCATTCATTACATATTGTGTTGTCAGAATAAACCATGTAATAGTGCCGTATCTGGGTCCACACGGCTCCCGCAAGTATGGAATATGGAAGCCTAAGCATGCAACCTGCAAACCATTTTCTTGTGCACGCTGGAAAATTAAAATATCCACGTGAATCCAGATCTGTCAGACTACAGTACTCTCCATTTTTCATGTGTAGCTTTCTTTTAAGACACAAGTCCTCAGAAGTTAATGGATTCTGAGTTACCTACTGTCTGGTGAAAGAAAAAGTTCCGCCTGGCCATGATTTAAAATACCACTCTCACCAGTAGATTGTGATTTTGCCATGCTAATAGCCTCATTCTAATGGACATGTTTTATACATCTAAAGCTTCTACAAAAGTTGAGTGGCCTTTACCCAAAGCACAGGTGGAATGCGCTGAGGTGATTTACACAGCACCCCAGACTCGAATTAAGTGGTTGCAGCTTTGTGTGCTGAAGGTATAACTTGATGATGTTGATTTTGTGGGATTTTTTCTCCTGATTCCAGCTTGACTGTAATTAGGATAATGGTTGCTGGGGACTGAGAGTGGAAGAGGCCATTCATTTAATAATTATCAGGTCTAGTGTCAAGGAAACTGCTACGTGTGAAAAAGAACAAGGCAGAGCTGGGCTATTATAGCCTTGTGTACACTGCTATCTGTTTTGGGCCAAGATCCAAAAACATTTTGTGGTCTAAAACAGCATCCAGAGATTTCATCTGGGATAGGAGCCCATTTCTCTTTGTTGCACAAGCACACAGGAAGAGATATTCTGCCACCTAAGACTTTTCAGTCCCGCTGCAACTGCAGACTTCAGAAAGGGGATGGAAAGATGAGGGCAACTGGGACTGGAACACGGCTTGTACCTGGCTTTGACATGACATGTCTTGTGAAGTCAGGGAAGCAGTGAGAGAGAATACCAGAGCATTCACCTCTCGACTGGTTCCTTCTGGACAGCCAAGGAATCCGAAATCCAGCTTTTGAGGCCAAGGAATAGTATAATATAATGCAATAATATAATATAATGCCAGTACAATCAGATTCCAAGAAAGACATTGTATAAGAGTTATGGCTGTGGCTCCCTTGTATAGAAGAGAGCATTACCCTTCGTAGCAGGAGTTATGTACCTTATAGGTTAGAGCCTACCAGCCTGCTTAAATCCTGCTGCTAAGTTATTGGTATTAACTTGGCGTGTTTTGTCAGTCATTACCTTCAATGTCAACCCTAAGCTTCGCTTGGCAGTAGCAAAAGTGGGAGCATTAGGACAGACAGCATTGCTGAGCATGAAGTCAATAAGAAGTGTGCCCTCCTCTGATGAAAGCCACTCCCTGTTAGAGTGATGCCTGCTGCTGCAGCTGCTAATGGCACCCCATGCAGGGGTGAGCGAGTTGAAGGGAACAAACTGGTGTAGGCATGTAGTTGTCATAAAGTTATCAGTTTTTAGGTTGGTTAGGGAGAAAATAAATTGAGGAATGAGTCAAGGATGGGATACTAATATTAGTATTCACATAGTGTCCAGAAGACCAAATAACATGAATGTCCCAGAGAAAGCAAAATCAGGTGAAATGTAAAAACCAGTGCTTAGGTGGTTCAGAAGCGCTGATGGGATTGTAACTCTATCGACATGGTCACATGCCTGTGAACCTGTGAACATGTGATGCTTTCATGCAAAGCAGACATTTCCCTGGGCCTCCTTTCACCTGCATTGCATCTCAGAGGTGGTGCCCGCCTGAGCCTCGCTGGGTACAGTGCAGCTGACCCACGTCTGGGCTTGCTCTGGCACGTGTAGTTTTACCCCTGTGTGGTTTTATCCCTCAGCACTCGAAAACCTTCCTAGCCTGGAAGCTCCTCAGCTGCACCTGATCTGTGTGTGTTGGCTGACGAATGCACGCTCTGGGGTGTGTAAATGGTCACTTAGGAACAGTTGCACTTTCCTTCGCCAGCCTCATCTGGAATGTTGCCTGAACACAGAGATCTCCTCCATTGCAAGGGCTGCCATGACTGTGGGACAGTGGGTCCAGGAAGAACATGACATGATTTTTATACTGAACTCTTCAGAGGAAACTGCCACCGCCAGAAATCTGATCTTGGACTCTCTGTCATTTGGGGTATTTCTGTTTTATCATCTGACAAAAGGGAAAAAAAAAAATCACTCCTAGAGCTGCTTTGCTGCTAACCCTTTCCAAGTTTAACATCAATGAGACTTGCTATTTTTTTTCTGTGACGACTGAAAAGAGAAGAGTTTCTCACTTAGACATGCTGGGAAAATGTTTTAACACAGAGCAAAAAGCTGCAGCCTAAGGAACAAATCTATAAAGGTCCGGGAAAAGTCTTTCACAACTGGACATTGAAGCAATTTCTCATAAAATGATAAAAAAAGGGATTGGTTTTGTAA
This sequence comes from Mohoua ochrocephala, assembly GCA_013398855.1. Lineage (NCBI taxonomy): Eukaryota > Metazoa > Chordata > Aves > Passeriformes > Acanthizidae > Mohoua > Mohoua ochrocephala. The sequence goes on along the minus strand of VZTA01006037.1, from coordinate 28,427 downwards.
TATCTTGTTTTCTTCTCATAGGTCCTGATTACTGTTTCAGTATTACACACGCTGTCACGTGGAAGAGAAGTATGACTTCAGCATTTATAGAAGTTACTTGAGTGATCATTCAAATACTCCCCATGAAATGTTAAGTGTACAAAGAATGCCAAAAGATGACCATACACTACCCACTGGAGCCTCAGTTAGATGAGAAACTGCTGATTCTGAAAAGATCAAAGTTTTCCCTCCCCGAGGCAGTGATAATGCCACTTGAAATACCACTGTATTTCCGAGCTTTCAGCTAGCTGCTGTCCTCTGTAACTTCAGATGTATTTTAGGATTACTGGTGTTGAATTTGTAAAGAACTTGAGGTTTAATACAAATATTAGAGTCAAAAGAGAATTACAGATATGCATATTGCAGGGTGCTTTCACGAGATTCTGATACTGGAAGCTAAACAGAAATTAAAGTACTTCCAAAAGGAATTTGAATAGGGAATAGGGATTTTCCCAGCCCTGTAACAAGTTTATGAAATCTGTTTGATGTGTGTTTTTGAGGACGACAGAGAGCCCTATGTTTAAGTTTTGAAATCATTTAGAGATCCAAGTAGGGCACTATTAACCTCCCACATTGACTTTTCTAATTGCTGTTGGATCTCAGTGACTTTTAACCATGGAGTAACCCTGTCTTCCATGTTAAACCATGGCAAAATTCTGACTCAGAAAAATACTGCGTATCTACGGTGGGATTTAATATTGAGGCTGTAAATTCTAGGCAGGTGGGAATTTATATCAGCTCCATACAATTTATACAGGTGTCTTTTTCATTGTCTCAGCTAAACACTGATGTTTTCTGCTAAATTAAAGGCATTAAGGGAGTTGGTCCAGATGGGACTGGGGTTATACTCCGAGGCTGGCAGGAATGGAGGCTTTTCCCTTTGCAAGTGCAGCTGCTCCATTTCATGTGGTCTTGACTTCCTAAATCATCCGTTTTCCTGTGCAGTTGCTCTGACATTACTTTAGTTTCTCCAGCAATGATATAAGTCTTAGTAGCTGACAGCCTTTTAAATACAATAATGCTTGATCAAAGAAGATCCAGACTTTCAAAACCTACCTTTATTACTCACTCATATTTTTCCAAAGCAGGTTATTCTTGCTGCTGGTATGATAGGTCCCGCTGGTGAATGATAGGATTTACCTCAACGGGGTAAATGACTGCAGGCTTTTCTTTTCTTTCAAGCCTTTTTCTATGTATTATGCATGTTTCTCTGTTTATTTGCTTATGAATGTACAAAACTTATTTGATTGACCTTAGCTCCAAAGTGGCTGTGGCATGTATCATCCTTTTCAAGTTAGAAGTATCATGAAAGACAGAGATTGCTTGGGGGCACCTGCAGCGAGACGGACACGAGGGCAAAAGAACAGACTCGTAGGAAATATGCTGTCTTATGTTCTTCCTCTCACAGAATAATACACAACAACAACAACAACAACAATAATAATTAGTAGTAGTAGTAGCAGCAGCAGGAGTAGTAATAGCGGTAGTCGTCATCTCCTAAGGGCTGGAAATCCAGTGCTCTTTAAGTTATAGGAAAAATGAGTTAAAAAAAAATAAAGGTAAGGGATTATAAACCCTGAAGCTGGGGATATTTCTTGCAGCATTTTTTCTGCCCAGCTCATTATCTGTGTGTCTCGTTGTCCCAGTGCTGTGTCTCCCATAGAGAGTTAAAAAGCGATAAACAAATAGATCTCAATTTAGCAGCAAATCCTTCTGGGAGGATATTGTAAAGCTGGAATTTTTCCATCTTCCAAATTTCCTGGTGATTTTGTATCTGAATGTTTTTCAGATATGAAAGTCTTTTCATATCAGCTTGACAGGAAGCATTGCACATACCACTCTACTGGAAGTACCTAGAGTTTAAAATGAGAGATGAACAACCTGGCTTAGCAGGGGATGCAGTAAGAATTCGTTCAGCCATCAAGCCAAATCGCAAAATGACCCCAAACTAATTTGTGTCTGGCTGAATGTTGTCTTTGAATCTTATTTGTTCCAGGGTCTCCTGGAGAAAGAAGATAGCAGTGCTTTTTGAGCTGACTCTTTATGTAGGGAAGCCCCATAACTCATGAGATTTGAAAAGAGCATCTGGTGAAAGCCCAGTAAGGGGTTGAAAAGGATGCATAAGAGACAGAAATAGGGCCCCAGTTCCTCAGAAGCTGTTTATCCTGTCTGCTGAAATGTGTCTTTGGCTCTTTCTCTGAGTCATGCCATGATAGTAACAATGCTCTGCGCTATTACGAGAGGGGTTGGTGAGAGAACAGAAAAAGTGAGGTAGTTCCCTTTGCTCCAAGGCACCCTCAGTGAGTAATACATATGAGTCTTCACATTCAATTCCAGCTATCTTCAATAAAAGGATTGTTTATTTGCCACAGGGTAGAAAAACAGAGGTAAACCAAAGAAGAAATAAACAAAAAATAGAAGTTAAGCAGACTGTAAGCACAATAGACCAAATTACTTCAGGGATGCATTTGACCCAACTAAATATATTATTGCAAAAAAAACCCATTCAAGCTGGGCATGAAAGCTGACATCTTAAAACTCGTTTAGTGTCTAAAGTCAGGCATCTAAATCTAGGATGTACAATGTGAGTGCTTAAAAAAAAAAAAAAAGAAAAAAATAAAAGAAAAAAGGAATCTTTCCTGAGGTGGCCACATTTCTGCAGTTCTCACAAATGTGAGCAGTACCTGAGGGGAACTGTGTTTTGCACCTTTACAGTTCAAGCACTCCACTTGAAACAACCCGGCACAGAGCTGTAGTGAAACTTCAGGGCACGGTGTCGCTTTGGCATCTCTCCTCCCTGCCTTCCTCCCTCTGGAGACGCAATGAAAATTCAGTAAAAGACACAAACGAGTAGTTTTGAATCTGGATTACAGCTTTGCCATAAGAAATGGGTATTTATAAACACTTAACTGCTGTCCTCATTGGGTTTGTTCCTAATTTGCAGTATTTTTGCCTATGTTGTAGGCTCTCCAGTCTCTCCTAGCTCTTGCCATGTTGCTTGTTTAAACATCCTCTCTTATCTGTGGGAGCAGGGGAATGGGCTGCATCCAAGCAAGGATTGTGAAATATAAGCCGTCCATTCCTTTTCTCTTGTGATATACTCTTTCTTTTCGTTTCTGGGGAAAAGAAAGCTTCCAGCTCGAGACCATTTTTTAAAGGGATTTGAGTCACATAGTTCAGATCTAAAAATTGTACAGTATTCATACTTTCAGTTGATTTCAGTGGGAAATGAAGGAGGTAAATGAGTTATAAATACTTTCATGGACCTGGAGCCCATGCTCAGTATTGCAATACATGTCTCCCAGTTAATCAAATGGAGCTGTTTTTGCTATGACAGACAACTCCCATTTCTACTGTTAAATTGCCTTAGCAGATACTGCGGAAGCTGCATGATCTGACCTGTGCATTTTAAGCAACATAAAGCCCATTTTTCTCTCATTATTTCACGTTCAGTTTAGGTTTACTCTCTTTTTGTATTGTTTACATCATTAATGATTTGCATTTAATCAAATAATTCCGGTCCAGTTCCATTGTATAAATTGGTTCTCCAAGTGTTCACATAAAATCCTATTAGTGTGTTTTCTCTCGGCACATTTTGGGATACAATAGCCCATTACTATGAAAATGGAAATAACTGTACTCCCAGGCAGGTGAAGTGTTGCGTGGCATAACTGCCGCGCTACTAAATTTTACACTCACATTTTGTTACACAGTATAATTCATATCAGAAATGCAGGATGGTGACTTGTCACACGTGGTATGTGCTGTGGGGTTTTTTTAAGTTTTAGCAAAAAATCAATCTAGCTGCATGAGCCGTGTGAGCAGGAGCTCCCTCCCCCACTTCTTCCATATGTTCTGAATTAACTGCTGCATTCACATGAGCAAAACAGAGCTGGAAATAGAAACTGGAGCCCAGATCCTCCTTTGGCATAAACTGCATAAACCAGTACAGTTACACTGCAGCTAAAATGCATGGGTTGATGTAAATAAGTGAAGATATGGCCCTTAAGATTTCACTTATTTCGTAGTCTTAACCACTAAAAGAAAAACATCTGTGCTTTGCAGACTGCAAGCCCACTGCTGTAAAAGAGGATGTCCCCTTTGAAAGTGCTGTGCTCTACATCTTCTTAAAAAGTCTTGGTAGAAAATTTAAGAAATGTTAAGTCATTAAGTTTTATGGTCTTTATCTGCTTTCACAATACCGTTAAACTTGCTCAGACTAGAATATTAACTACAGAAAATGAGGAATCTCAGTTGTTTTTGTCAATGCATGGTTGAGTTAAGGACACAATTCTAGAGCAACTGAGAAATCTTGAGAGAACTCTGAAGCCTGGGAAGCCAGGAAGGGTTTACGGAAAGCAATTTGTGCTTGAATAGCCTGAATTCTTTCTGTGGTGCAATGGCAGGCTCTGTGGATAAGTGGAGGGCAGTGGGTGTTTGCCTCAAATTTAGCAAACCTTTTGACATACTCTGGAAAAATATCCACATAACTTCACTGAGGAGATAAGGGCTGGATGTGCAGTAGTGGTTAATGACAGGAAGTTGAATTGGCAGCAGTCTGATGTTCCTGGGAATGTGACACTGGGGCTGATCCTGTTCATCATCCTCATTAACAGCCTGGGTGATGGGCTGGCATGGATGAGTCCTCTGCGAGTTATGGATGGCCCCAGCCTGGGGGATGCAGCTGGCATGCTGTGGGGCAGGGCTGCCAGGGAGGGGCCTCAACGAGCTGGATGAATGGGCAGGAAGGAGCATTGTGAAGCTCAGCAAAAGAAAAGGCAGATTCCTGTGCCTGAGATGGAACAGACCCATGAATGGACACTGGCTGGGGTTGATTGGGGTAGCAGCAGTTCTCCAGAAATGGACCTTGTAGTCCCGGTAGTGCTAAATGTGCCAACACCGTGTCATTAAGGGCAAGAAAGCCAACTACATCCTGGACTGCATTAGCAAGAATATATTCAGCAGACTAAACAAAGTGATTTTCCCTTCTGTTCAATACTCACAAGCCACACTTGGAGTGCTGGGTCCTGTTTAGGGGCACTTCAAAAGAGTTGTTGACAAACAAGAAAGAGTCCAGAGGAGGGCTGCTAAGACATTGAGGAGACTGGAGGATGTGACATACAGGGAAAGTCTAAGTTTTTGTGTGTGTGTATCTAATTGAGGTCTTTCATCACCTGAGCAAGGGTTAGAGGCAGCACAGAGCCCGACTCTTCTTTGTGCACAAAAAGGGGCTGAGAGACAGCAGAGTCTCTGTGACGAGTTGCAGAAAGGGAAATTCTATTTAAATATTCTCAACACAAAGTGTGTTGAGACAGGTTCACATGCGAGGAGGTGTATCAGCAAGGTCCATCCACAGCTGATGGTGTACAGAGTTATTTCTAGGGAAAAAGAGAAGGGTAGAGAAGGAGAAACAGACAGACAGAAAGGAGGTGGTGGGTAAACTGCTCATGGGCCAGCTGGGCAGTGGTGAGGGTCCCCAGAGGAGCACCCTCCTGCCTCCTACATGGCAGAGTTTCCTTACAGCAATTTTCCCACAGTAACTCTATGGTTTCCACCAGCCCTTGCTCAAACTCCTGGCTGGTGGCTCCTGCTGAGGGACGTTAGCCCTGCCTGGGGCGTGCTTTGAGGAGCAGCAGGTGCTATGGCCTGCTTGGTAGCTGAGCCTCGTGGATGTGTATTGCTGGTTCTCTGATGTAACCCAGATGGCACAGCTGGAGGGAAAGGGGGAGAAGGCGAGAAAGAAGAGGTGATTGTCACACCAGCAGAAGCCACCTCCCCCCCACGACAACACTGTCAGTGTTTGCAGGTGCTTGAGAGAAACAGCACGAAGAAGCAGCTTGAGAGCGACAAAAAAAAAGACACCATGGCAGAGGCTCTGGGAAGAGCTGCCCTGGCAGCTGCTGTGAAAAGGAGAAGCTGGGCATGAAAAAGGAGAAAAGGAGGCCTACAACACTGCAGGCAGAAGGCCTTTTGGAAGCCAACAGGCTACGACACCTATGGCACCGTGCAGCAAGGCTTAGAGGGAGAGTCCTTCACTGAGAGAGTGGTTTGGCACTGGGACAGGGGCCCAGAGAGGCTGTCATTCCCCACAGACACCCAAAGCTCGACTGGACAAGGTCCTGAGCAACCCAACCCAAAAGCAGCCTTGTTCTTTCTGTGTGTGGATTTGGACCAGGTCATGCCCAGAGCCCTCTTCCAACTTAAATTTCCCTATAATCCTCTGCAATTAGTGTTGGGTACCATAAGCACTATAAATATATCTCAACTGGTGACTAAAGGCTTAAAATCTTGTCTAAAAATTCCTGTAAGGAGGGAAGACAGAGCTCATGCTCACATTGGACACATTTTGATCTTCATAGGAAGATGATTTAAAAAAGATTATTTTAATTGACATAATTTTTATAGGGACCTAATCTTTTTTTTACTTTCTTTGGATTGAGACTTATGAAAAATGTAAAAGATGATTCAAGCATAAGTACCAAACACACTGAAGGTTTTGCAGCTATATTTGACTCAATAGTGACTTCAAGGAAAGCTATAATAATGAAGCTTTCTTAATGTCATGAAATCTCCTTAATAATACTATTCATAAAAATAAAAGCGTTTACTGCTTGAACTAAATGCCTCCCAAACATTAAAAAATCATCCACACACATCAATTCTATTTTCTTTCTCAGGCTTTCCAATAGATATTCTGGGAGAGATTGTCTTTTCCTAGGTTTGTAAAAAGGAACAAGAACAGGTGAGTAAATTTATGTAGAATATGCATCTTCAGGGAGTTATGTAAATGAAACTTGAATTTTTTTCTATTTACTATAAATCAGAGTTCAGATAAATGAGTCCCTGTCCATATTTTGACTGAATTCAGTCAATTCCTATTAGGTTCAAATTTAAAAACAGCTTCCAGCACAGTGACCAGCCACTGTGCAACCTAGCCAGCTACATTACAAAACAGTTTCATTCGAGTTACAGGTCCTAACCGGCACTTGAAAACTGCAGGGATTATTTTTATATGCTCTAGAAGGGAAAGTGAAAGAGTTATGGGACTGATGTCATTCCTGTATGAGTGCATGGACTAAAAGATTTTGGTGAGCAGGAATTTGAGGTGGTGTTATAGTTCTAGTCTATATCAGATGATGGAAAAATTCCTACACATTACTAGATCCAGCTGATGAGAAAATAAAATGCATATTTTGCCTATTTAATGCAATATTTCCATCTTGGCAGCATTTTAGAAAGTGTGGGGATTTGATTGGGGTTTCTTCCCACTTTATCTGATTAGCTGCATGAATATGGCTGATGCATACAGACCACTCCAAAAATTATCAGAACTGTATTTTGCTGGAGGGAATTATTCTGTCCAATTATTTATTTGCAGGACACAGTGAGGCACCAGTGGTCCCCACAAATAAACACAAGAAGTCAAGGGCAAACCATGAGATATCAGAGTTATGGTTTCTCCATGTTTAACGTTAGCCAAGGGCACAGTGCCATTTGCTCTGATGGAAATCTAACTGCCCACCTTTTCCTGGGAGAATGGAGAAGGAAGTCTTTGAAGGTACTATTGGATATGTGTGGGCTGATCTTTAGCCTGTTTATACAGGGGTTAGACATATCTGCTTCTTCTGAGGTAACTGAGAAGACTTTTTTTCTTTATATTTTGGTTATACTATTTTTGAACCACTAATGCTTTATGCAGAGGTAAAATAAAACAAGAATCCTGTGAAGGCCTAGTCCTAGATTTAGGATGGGAAGAGGGTAGTAAGGATATCCGAGGCTGTTTTGCTTTGCCACTGTGTCACCTGGTCTGTTGTAAATCAAACTGGGATGAATGAGACTGGTCGGCCACTGCTTGCTCAGATAATGGAAGAGAAGGTTGGAGGGAAGCTGGAAAGACCAGCTGGTTTTAGCCCATCTAAAGCTGGATTAACCATTCTTATATTGTATATTAGAAATCTGTCATGACTAACCAATTTTTACTGTCAAATAATGCTAAAGTGGGGGTGCTGTACTTACCACTAAGTGATCTCTTGCTTTCTACCCAGTCTGCCATCAACCATGCACTGCAGCATCGGCTGAAGTAAATTTGATGGAAGAACCGAAAATGCAGGAACAACCCAACACATACAGTCATGTTTTCCTTGTTTTCTTCTTCATTGCAGAGATCAAGAGAGGACTAGCTAATGTATTCTGTTGTTAATTTGCCTTTGTAAGATATTACTCCCTGAGCCCTGAGATAGAAGGGTATATCTTCTGCTAATCCAACCCTCTAGAGGCATTTTAGCAGCTAATCTGGTTGAATCAAATCAGTCCTGCTGCATATGATTAATTTTGGGCCAATTTAATTTTTATTAGTCATGGGTTTCAGTCACCTACAGTTGCGTGACTGTAATTGCCCTTGAGCACACGGAATTCCTCTGTAAATTCGATCTGAAAGCGCGTCGGGGTGGCTCCGCCTCCTCTTCACCTATTTGTGCACTGCTGATCTCATCGTGCCGAGATTCGCGCCCTCTTAAATATAGGTTGGCAAAATAAAACCTCTACAGGCGAAACTGGTGAGTCAATTTGCCTTCTAATTGTGGGATTTCTCAAGTGAATTTAGTGCTTTAGAATGTGGTGCCTATGGCACCCATGAAAGGATTAGTTTATGAGGGCCAGCTCTTAGAAACAGCCCAACAATGGTGCCTTATCCTCGGGATCACTTATCAGTCAATGGCAGTTTGTTCTCAGGAGGGCCAGAGCCAATGGGTAAACTCCTGTTTATGCTAGCTGAGGAACTCTGTCTTCAATGTTTGGATAAATTATCACTTTGTATCCTGTCGAGGTAGAGCAGTATGGGGAGCTTAGAGGAGTCCTCAGCTTTTGCTCATGCAGCTTTGAGTCACTTCGCTCCTGCCTGTGCGACGGAATAAATTTATTTTCATGTGGAGATGTGTTGCCTCATCCTATGCTTCCCCTCTCCCACCCATAAATCCCCTCCAGCTGAACCAGCGAAGCTGGAGCATTCCCAAGAACTTCATGGGTCTTGTGGGATCCGGACAACCTGGGACTTCCTAACAAGGAAGGTAATAATGCGTCTAATGAGTGCCAGAAAGAATAATGATTTTTCTGCTGTGGTTAGTGAAGAGGAAGTGACAACTCACTTAGTAACAACAACAGTGATGGTTTTGGCCAGCGCCAGACAGAGCTGGTTTGGAAGTAATGTTCCCGATGCCATTACACCACTCCCAGACACCCATCTGGCTTTGTAGGGACTGGATTTCTGCGTCTTACATTAGGTCCTCAACGTCTGTGTTTGGTTGGTATGACTTGAAAAACTGCTTCTTGTTTAATGAGTACAGGGTGAGAACAAACGAAGGGAAAGCCACGCTATCTCTTCTAATAACATTCTCTCTTTACTAAAATCCCATAGAGATGTAGCAGACATCGGTGGTATTAATATTATGGGACTTAGCTGATGCTAAGAAGCATTTGGGAAAACTTTGACTGACTGGCTCAGGCAGTTGCTAATGAGGATATATCACTTACAGGGATATGGCAGAGTAAAGAGGTTTATTTCTCAGTGTGCCATTGCCCCGTCTGAGGGATGAGAGAAATATTCGAGCAAATGGGAAACATGAGGAGTTGTAAACCTCTGCCCTGCCTCAGCCCTTATGACAGGAAGCAGCTAACAGCGCTTTCCCCCCTACCTCACCACAGCATAGAGACACCGTGATGCTGTGAGCTGCAGGAGGGACCTTTTTGCATGGAGATCAACACCCAGGGGCAACAGCCTGGAGAGAACACAGCCAAGAGCTGCTATCCTAGGCAGAGCTTGATGAGAAATGGCTTGAGGCACCCAGGGGGGTTCCCTGTGCAAAACACTCCCCCCAGAAGAAAGAACAGAAATGTTTCTGATTTTAGAGACACCAAAAGTTTCAGGATGTAGCTCTGCTTGCCTCTGCGGAAACAACTCATCATCCTTGTTACCCTTGAGACTTCAGGCTGATGTTCCCTTCTTCCATTAGCCACCTAATTCTCTGAGGCTTCTCTGGGAAGGAATAATTCTGCTTTTCTCAAAGCACAGGAAAAGGGATTTATTTATTTGTTTAGATGTTTTTCCCGGCTGTGCTTTTCCCCTCTGACAATGGAGGTGGTTGGAATGTGTGAATAGAGATAATGCGGACAGATTGATCTGCACTAAATGAATCTCAAGACAGCTTCTGCGAGAAACCTATTTGAAATGTCTTTATTATTTTAAAAGAGAAAACTTCAGCCACAAGATTTTACCAGGGATACAGTGACTTATTGTGTTATGGACTCCAATAAACCTTGGATTCCAAAATAGATACAGTCACTATGAAATCATGTGCATGAATTTTTCAGATTTATTCCCAGCCTTGGACTGTATTTGCAAGCATACAGTTCTTAATACTGTGTTTCACCTAATACAACTGAATTCTCGTATTGTCATGGTGGGAAGTAATGTGACATTGGGTTTAGTCCCACCAAAGCTAATGAAGCTCTCTGGGGACTACTCAACATAGACAAAATTTTTTTAACCCTAGAGTAATGCTGAATAACTATAATTGCTCAGGATATATGTTTTTCACTGTACACTTTTCACTGCACAACTCTCTCAACTGCTTCAAAACTCAGTGTTAAATACAGACTTTAGATCTCTATATTTTTCCATCCAGAGGGAAAAAAAACCCCACAATAACAAAACCTCAGCTGTAAACTTCAGGGTTAAAACATTTCTGATTTTCTGCTCATGCCCTTCATGGTATCTTTCAGAAGGAGGGTAAGCATAACTGGAAACCCGTAAGTACAATTTATATGCATTTTAAATGGGCTGAGCTAACGTTCAGTTTAATTGGAAGGAGTCCTGACTGCAAAGCAAAGCCTTCCCACACTGTAGAAATCCATATGTTAAAATGCTGCTTTTTTTTTTAGACTTTCACAGCGCTATCGCCAAGAGTTGCTAGAACAAAGACCCTGTGCTGTCCTGTTTTGAAAATAAACAAATTGACAAATCTGTTCTTTGTGCCACAGCCACCAGTTCCTCGGTATATTTGCAAATGCAGAAACATAAAGCTGAATAATCTGCTTCTCTCAAGACTGCACATTAGGCAATTAAGGGGGTATGTTTGCAGGCAGGCACGCTGGGCATTAAGCACATGACCATTAACAATAATAAGAATTGGGCATTTAATTCCCTTCATAGGGATGGAAACGCATCTCCGCTGTTTAATGCAGGCCAGTGTAGTATCATGTGATAAACATGGATCAATAGCAAAGGATTTTTAAATTTAGAATGCCGTTCCTCCACCACAGAATTGGCAATAGAGAGTGTTTCCCAGTAATAGAGCCAGGCTACCTTTGCTGAGACAGGAGCAAAGTTATCTGAGGAAGTAGCAACACTGTCATTTATTTTAATGAGGCTTGTTCTCCAACAAATGCTGCTTCCGCACTCCCGGGAAGGTTCCAGTAATGCTATAAAAAATGAAAAAGCCCTAACAAATGCTCGAGCATGTCTGTGTTTATGTAACCTCAGACCATGGCATAGAACAGGGCCCTGTGTTCATGCGTAGCAGAGTTATTTAACCATGTGTGTCTGCCCTTGTTGGATATTCAGCTTTTTAGTCCAGCTGATAAACTGATTGTCACGTATCCCTAGGTGATTCATCTGCTTGTTGAGCACTAAAACCTCAGATTCAAACTTCCCCAGATGGATATTAAAAAACCTGTTGCTTTTTAGGACATTAGGGATTCATTATCCTCGTTCCTTTCCATGGCATTTTTATACAACCTTCTGGCTTGCCAGTCCCATCCCAGTTGGGGGCACAAAAAAATCCCCCAACAAATCGGTTTTGCTGTGGGGTTTGCCAGTGTGAGTCTAGGGAGAGAACCAAGCCGAAAGTGACACACAGGCTCCATTTACTTTAAGTTATATTTTGTCAGTCTAGAAAACCCAATGGGAAACTTAGTTTCTAAACGTGAACATTAGTGAATTACAGAAGCTGTATTTAGATCAATTGGTTCATGCCAAAATTATTAGACTTTACTAGGGAAAAATAAATTTTTTACTAGAAATGTCAGCAGACATATCAGCACTACTTGTGTGAAATGTAATAACTGTATTTTAATGCACTTGTTACCTAATGCTGAAGACCCAGCACCTACTTCTGACATTTTGAAAAACCTGAGAAGTTTGTACTTGGATGTTTACAAGTATTTTCTTTATCAGGCAATCACTCAATCTGGGTTAGACAGGTATTTCTCTTTGGGGAGGGTACTTTTACCATTTTTTTTCCCTGCCTGTGCCTCTTCTCTCCTCATGCTAGTGCAAGTTCATGGTGAAAGAGAGCTTGTTCAAGAAACCACTCTGGGAAAAATATGATGGCGAAAAGGAGGGGGGAAATTTAGAGAATATAAACAGAAGAAGCAGCAAAAGAAAAATTATGCAACGGTACAGAACCAGTGCAAGCATGTGGTGAAAATCTAATGTTCTTTTAGCAGGCATGTTTTTTTGAGCATGCTAGTCAGAGTTTCTTTCACAGCAATGAGTTGTCATGCCTTGTCAGATACAAAGTTGTGGGTTTATTATAGATTAACTTGTGACATTTTTAACTTTCCTGAAGCGATTTTGAAATGCAAGTTAGACTAAAAGCTTAGACAATGTTTGTTCCACGAAGCAGCAATTGATGAAAAAGTGTTTGATGAGTAGAAGAAGTTATGGACCTCTCATTGGCAATTAAACCTTATTCATGGAGAAACTCCATGCTAGGGAGTTGGGGTTGTCGTGCTTCGTGATTCAGAAAGAGTGGGCAATGCTTGTAGCAGTGTGAAATGGAACTTGAGCTCAGCAACAAAATCATTTCTTCTCGTATACCAGCAACAACTTATTCCTGGTGCCTCCAAGGAAAAAACAGCTTAAACTGGAAAAAAAAGTCAGAAAGGCACAGACTTTTTCTGCAAAGTATAGCAAATGACACTTGTTAACACCTGCATTTGAGGTAGCAGTCAGTTTACTGTAGTGAACAGTAAGGTTTATCATCTGCATGGTACTTTTTGATACTTCTCTTTTACAAGAAACCATCAAAGATAAAGCATAATTGAAGAATTCTGTGGTAAAGATGGCTATCAGCTGCCCTTTCACCTTGTCATTTCTCTATTGTGAGCTTCAAGAGAAGGTGATGAAACATCTTGCTGGCAAAAATGCTACATTATGTGTTCTTTATCACTGTTAAACTCTATTTTATAAATGAAAGCCAAATTCCACATGTGATGAAGCCTTTTTATTCTGTTGTGGTATAGATTTGTAAAAGGTTAAGCTAAAGTGTTCTCGGTCTAGTTTCAATGTACACTCTGTGGACAAAAAGGATAAAAAAGTATTTAATAACATTTTTTATTAAAATCATATCTTTGTTTGGCAATTTCAGCCTGTAAAATTCTATTAAATGGAATATCTCCCAAGGTTAATCCAAGGTTATCCATGAAATATCGGCGGATTTATGCCATGCCACCCTTCCCTGTGCTTCTTAGATAAACACAGTGAGTATGCAATACATGACTTTAAATGTGCAGAAAAAAATACCGATCCCTTTGAAGCCAGCAGAAGGTTTTTGAGAGAAAATACCCAGGCAGCAAAGATGCTACAAGGGATAAGCAAAACCCATTTCATTGTTTAGATGCCTATTGGGGGTCAATGGCTTCATGCAGAAGCTACTCCTATTTGCCATGGCAGCATAACAGAGCTGTTTTCTATCAGAGGCGGTGCTGCCAAGGTGAGGGGTCTGCTCAGGTGGATCCAGAGTGTAAAACATGGATCCATGCTTCACAGATACCTGTGTCTCACTACGGGCGATGCATCTGCTGCTGTGACATTACTCAGAGGAACTGAGGAGCCCAGGCTGCTGCCTTGAGCAGACACTTATCTTTGACACTGAGGAACTGGTCGGTATAAGCTAGTTAATGCCACAAATGGAAGGGAATTATCCTTCAGAAATAAAGAAGCGATCAGATTCTTCAAATGCTGTGAGTCTAAAATTGAATGACTTACCCAATCCTAGAAATAGTCCTGCCTTTTATAATTCCTCTAAATTAGACTAGCCACATGCTTACTGCTAAGCTCAAATCTGTCTGCAGGATCTAACATATGTTAAATCATGTGTCTGATTCCCTGCAACCTATTCTGTAACTCGAAAATGCACCAAAAGCTGTCCTGTAATTTCCATTACCTACCAAAAACTTAAAACAAATTGTGACTGTGTTGCTGAAATTTTCGTGCCCCAGGAACATTTCGTGATAAATGTGTTTGTACGAAAACCCACCAAACCCAAAAAGGAGGAGAAATCTGTGTTTCCAGGGAATATTTTACTTTCCTGCAAAAAGCAAAAGCTGCAATGGAAATCACTTTTCTCACCACAGAAATGCAGTCACCTCCAAATAACTATTTTTGGAACTTTCCTGTTATAGCTATAATTGACAGACTGTGAAGAGTTACTTCTTTTGAACATGTTGAACCTTAGTAATTCCTTTTCTGATTTTGTGAAAAATCAAAATTAAGTGTGATTTTTTTAAGTATGCGCTTTATTTGGAAGGGAAGTGGTTTATGGCATATCGAAGCTAAGAAATAAAATTCAGGTCACACTTGTGAAGGACTGCCCTGACTTCTTCACAGATAACTGATTTCAGCATGTAATATTAGGTACTCGGTTAATTTGCAACTTGAATTTTTACTCATGGCTTCTTGACTTAAGCAGCTTTGTTTCTCCTGGATACAGTTGCACGATGCTCGGTTCCTATACAACGAGTGGGGAAAGCTCTCTTGTGATGCTGGTGCAGAACCCCGGTGAAATTACTTGTAAACTCTCTGGCTTGGGCAGGCGTACCAGTTCCTTCTTTTCTTTCCTAAGAATTACTGTCTGCATCAGGCTCAAACCACGGGTAACTCAGGAAAACCTCAGACTCTGATTAATTTCAAGGTGAGTCACTGCTCAGCCCGTGACTGGGTGAGCGTTCCTTCCGACACCGGCCTCTAATTGACCCCGACATTGGGCTTGTGGAGGGAGCCCTGATAAGGGGTGAACGCCAGTTCAGCTGCATGCGAGTTCTGAGCCAGGTGACTGAGCTGCCCGGACCTCGTGTGTCACCCTCTCCACGTGGGTGATGCTGCAGGCTGTGACCTTTATGCTGAGGGTGCTGAGCTGAAAGCACCGAACCTGTGCTTTGCTTCCAAAGCTTTGCTTCCAAATGTCACTGCTTTTGTAAGGTAGCAGAATCACTCTTTTGACAGGTCCAACAGGCAAAAGAGTGAAAAAAATAACCCGAGCAACTGAACAAAAACAAAAACCAAAACCCAAAAACAAACAAACAAACAAGAAAAATCCCAAACCTGGGGAAAAAGCTTCTGCTTTTTAAAACAGAGAAAAGTTCTACCGGGCGTACTGCGCTGCAGTCACGCAGTGTCAATGCTTACCCTCCCGTAATCAGTCGTTAGCTATCGTCTCCCCACTCTGATAGGCACCTCTCACCTTCTTAATCAAATTGTCATAAATAGGTCAGGAATTCTTGCCACTGGTTTTATTCAATAACACCTCTTTATCTCTTACTTGTCCTAAGTCCCATCCAATTTTCTCCTGCGTTTCCATGCGCTCTGTTCTCATGACAATCACTTCTGTTTGATTGCTGCTACAAGGCCCTGATTGCAATTCTTCACTGATGAGAGGGTGCCGGGACTCGGAGATTAGGGTTGTGTTCCAAATTCTGCCAAAAACATCCTGACTTCAGGCAGTGCATTCTGGATACATGTTTGGTTACACAAAATATTTGTTCACTCCAGAAGAACAGAATAAACAGGAATCAGGAAAACGAATCCCAAAATGATTTTATATATTCCCTGGCAGAATTCATGGGCTATGGCTCACAATTATGTTAAATCCATTTTACCTCTGATAAGGTAGTGCTTCTCTTGTGGGAGGCTGGAGGTGTATCCCTGTTAATGACTGTGAGCTTGTCCGTAACGAGCTTTCCCAGAACACGGCTGCTGTCTGACACCAATCTGATAAGTGGGAATAAACCATTAACAATCTTAGTTCATTAACAATGGACCAGGTTGGGTTGGCTCCCTTATTTCATCGTGGCTTCATTTTTGCAGATTGCGTGTATTACAATAGGATTTATCTCAGTAAAAGTATTGGCTTTTAATTGTAGGATTATACTGAGTAATTCCCAGCTCCCCCATGGGAATTCAGCTGTTTTTCCCCACTGACTAAAAGGAGATGAGTTTTCTTCTGGTTGATGCACAAGCCTGGGAATTGGGGAGTCCAGCTTCTATTCCCAGTTGTGTCGGTGATTTACTTGGGGATTTCAGTTTTACCCGAATAATGGCGTTACTTACCTTTTGATAGGAGTGCCAGGAAAATCCCTGGGTCGTTTGCTGCTTCACTGAACATGAAGTTGCTCCGCACTTACTGAGGGCAGATCAGTCACTCAGCTAATTCCAGCAATAGCTGGAGATGCTGTGATTCCACAGAAGGTTACAGCCTGGGTCTCGGTGTGTAATGTTGTGCATAAACTGAGTATCACTGCTGTCCCAGCTCTACTGGCTGCTCTCTCCACGGTTTAAATGGGGGCATTGGAGGGTGCTGTGGCAATCTGAGAGACTGAATCTTATGAGGCTCTCTGCAGCATCTGAACTTCTCTGAATCTCTCCTAATTAAAGTTCCAATCTGTCTAAAATATTCCCATTGTTTTTATCTACCCCTCCACTCCACCTACATGTGTAAATATACAAACATATACACACACTCTTTAGGCTGTCAACTTCTCGGTCTTCTTTGTCCAGGCTGGAAAAAATATGCACCAAAAATACAAACTCCAAAAAAATCCCAATAATTGAGAAGCAAGGGAAGATTTTAAATAGCTGTTCCCTTCATACATAAATTGTTCTAAGAGATTAGAAATGAAAAGACACCTTTGTTTTTATTCAGGAGTGATATTGTGAAGCTAATTAGTTATTAAATTTTTTTCAGCACCCTCTTGTATATTATCATTATGCCAAGAGTAGGTGTACAATGCTTCCTCCTCTATTGTGAAATTTCTCAGTTATATAATCATATTAGGATGACTAAGGAGAGATGATGATATTTGGAAAATGATTTTAGATTTTGGGAGCTTTTTGTCCCACATATGTATGTGAATATACATGCATAATGTGCATGCATACATATATTCTCTCTCATATATATATATACACATACATATATACACACACATATATATATACACGCACATATATATACACACTAATACATATAGCTATAGCCCCTTTGCCTCTCCACTGTGCACCAAAAAGACCTTCCACGATGTCCCTTTCACAAGCTATTTTATTTCACAAAACTTTCTCATCTCCAAATGACCAATTTTAATCACTATCAACCAATCCTCTAAAAAAGTACAATAAAATAAGTATCAGAGACCAATTACTTAATCAAGCCAATAACATGTTATTCCTACACTGCTCCACTGTGTATATTCATAGCACCAGCAGAAGCTTCTGCTGTTCCATCTTTGCTATTTTATTTTTTGCTTTCTACCCTGCAGCAGCAGCAGCAGCAGCAGCTCTGATTGCAACAACCAATAGACATGGTTGGCAGGATGAAGTGTAAAATAACAAAACCTACAGTCTGCCTTGCTTTGTGGATAATATGCTGCAACAACCAGCCATTTCCTGCCCGTGGCTGTGTCAGCTGAGCCATCCACAGTCCATTTTTTCGTTGGTATTATTTTTTTCAGTGTCTATGAAATCTGGAATGGGACACAGCATGCTTGGAATGCGGCCAGTATCCTGTTGAGTTAGTAGAATGGAAAGAAAATAAAAAGTACACTGACCCAATTTCATTGACTAAATATACTGGGCCATAACAGCAAAAGCTAGGAACGTGTTTATTCTTTGAATCATTTTTCAGGTGAAGTGGCTTAGGACAGTACATTTCAAATGGAGATGGAGATCAGGTAGTGAAACCTCCTCATCAGGCTCTCCATTGGCTTCAAATATCTCTTTACATCCCAGGTCTCAGAGATTTAAAAGCAGGCTTCATTTTTTACTTTTTGTTGTTTTTCCACCTAATTCAATTTACCTGAAAGTTTCTGTCCTTTTTTTCTTTTTTTTTTTTTTTTTTTTTTGTACCTGTATCAATTAAAGTAGTTAGACAAAGAACAAACAAAAAAATCAGTCAGTGTATTTTCCCTCTATGTGACAAGTACCAACACTTAGGATTTGTGGAGATTGTGTCCCTTACTCTCTGGTGTGAGCAGAAATGCAGCTGGCTGCATCTGGAACTGAGGAGAAACATAATAGCACAATCAGTTAGTTTTTCAAATGCAAAGTGGAGGATGCACTTAAAACCTGATGATAATCTAAACTGAGCAGCTTGTGCCTACCTTTGGCTCCCCACACCTGTGCCATTCATCCTGCCATGCCAGGCAGCAGCGCTGCTCGGGCGAGGAGCGTGCCAAGGGCTCGGCTGCTCCGTTCTAGGAGCTGCGTCCCGCGAAGGACCAAGCAAAGCCTGTGACCTCTTTCTCAGGTTCCTCATTCATAAAATGGGGGCAATGATCGCCTCCATCTTTTCAGAGCACCTGGGTGTATCTGAATGCAAAGTGGTAGGGCACAATGGGAGCCAAACAGCGCTGTTCTCCAATGCCATATGGCCGGACAGGCTGCCAGCATTCAGAGATAAAGAAGCCAGATTAAATTACAAGTCCTCCCTCAAAAAAGGCCAAACCCAACAACAACAGCAACAAGAAAGCCAAAAGCCCCAAGAACAAACAACAATTAAAGACTTAATTTAGCATTAATAATCAAAATGCATTTCGGAAGTGCCCGGTCAAATAAATATTCCCTTGCAGCACCCCACCTGCTGGTACTGGCAGAGTAATAATAGTACCTGCAGTATTCCTCCAGGGCATCCCATCTTCTTCAGACCTACCACATCAGGTGCCTGTCTTACTGCCCTCCTGCTTTTCAGCTTTTCTTTCCTGAGATCCCTCCCAGAACGCTTAAAAACTCTAGGAAGAATTATGCACCAGGAGAGAATGAGAGAAAAATGAGCCAACCATGTGGAGTTGTATTTGACTTGGTCCTGAGCTCTTGCCTAATTCAGAGATCATTCAAGGTGAATCCTGAGTTTGTTTTTTTGCAGCCTCTGTCCTCAGCATTGAAATCCTTTGTCATGGGACAGAGAGGTCAAGATCTGAAGAGAGAGAGGGGAGGGATCGAACACCTGAGTGAGGGCAAAAAGGACATTTTGATGAAACTTGTAGATATTTCTGTCCAGGAGAGTTTTCCCTTCCCTTATGACCGCAGATGAACGTGAGCCAAGGTGCTTTAAGGTATCCCGCTTGACTTGGCAAAGGAGTGAACAAGAGTGGTCTGTCCAGAACGATGGCTTGGGGAGCTCTGAGGGCAAAAGTCCAGGCTAAACCAGGCACTGGTATTACTCCAAGCAGCCTGAAAACACAAAAGCAGGAATCCCAGGACCCCAGCAACTTAAGGGTTGGACTCTAGCTGTTCTTCAGTGCAGGGGCTTTCCATGGGACAGTTTCAGAGGCAACATCTGTTTTACAGAACATTCCTGTTAACAGGGCTGGATGGGCTGAGCTAACAGTGTGGTGGTACAAGGTCTGGGCACTGATGGGAAAACACCATTATTTGGTACATTTCTATTTCAGACAAGAAGTTTCTTTGCATGTGAATCCCCAGCGAAAGTCTATTCATTGCAAGAATTGACAGAAGTGAAACTAAGTGAAGGAAAGCAGATGGCTGAAACATGTTGAAAAGAATCAATAGGCCTAGTTTTGATGAATCGATATTTTGGTGTGGACACATTCAGAACTGATGTTTAAATGTCAGCTGGGCCCAATTTGCAGCATTTCAAAGCTGCCTTTGTGTTTTCAATTCAGCAGGACTGAAGGTCAGAAGTTTTGCTAAGTATTTGAATCCAATGACACATTTTGCAAACATTCATTTTTATTTGAAAATATATTCTTTTATCTTGTTCCTCTGGTAGTAGGCAAGGTGGAAGAACATAGAGCAGGCATAAGTTCAAAGCTTGGTCAAAGGACAACAGTTGCTTGTGCTGTCTTGACTCAAACACTCCCATTATTGCTCCTGAAAAACTCGATAGCTTCAAGTCTGATTTTTTCCAGTGCAGGATTATATTATATTAATAAGTTCCTTTCTGTCCGAATGCATAAAAATACTGTGGCAAGTAAAACTCTTCACTGAGTTGGTTGGTTTTGATGTGTGCATCTTTTGTAGTAGAAAGAAGACTGTGTGGCTATTTAATAGAAAGTGTTGATAGCGCAGAAAAAAAGAACATAAAAGATATGTATTTCCTTTTTAATGCTATACATTTAAATTATCAGGACTTCAATTAGTACAATGCAGCAAAGTCTCTTTAGAACTAACAGAAATGTGCATTTAAACCATCTGAAGAGTTAGTTATGAACCTTAAAATGCAGTAGAAACAAGAGCTACATGAAATTATATTAAAAAAATATTCAGTGTATCAACATTCAGTAGAATAGTTTGCTTTTTAAATCTATTTAAAGATGGGTTTTGTCCTTGTCATGGTTACAAAACAATATTTTGGACCTGCAGAAATCGTAGTTCAGTTGTCCATGTCACAAACCTGAGCAAAGTCCTCCCTTCTTTACCCATAGTAGGGACTTCAGGAAGTAGTAATTGAAATTTAGGCCAAAAGGACAATGTGAGCAGGATTTTGCTCATTAAATGTAAAGGGAGAGTTTTAACCCCACTCTAACCGGAGCACACGTCACTCAGTGCGTGCCACCGTGGGGACACTCACCGTGTGCTTTGCAGTGGGGCAAAGGGCTGCGTGAACAAGGCTGGTCAGGGTGGGGAAGCCAGGCTTCAGAGCTGTTAACCAGCTGCAGTTCCCTTGAAATTAGTAGGACTGGAGGGTGTTCAGAGTTTTTCAAGAGAGCTGCATTTATTTTCATCTCAGCTGCATTACATTCTACGAGTGACAGACGTATGGCAAAACAGAGTACTGAAATTTTACTTTCAGTTCTGAACCGTGAAGACAGAACAATGCTTGTCACATTTCAAAAAGGCTACAAAGGAATACCCTAAATAGTTAACAGAGACACTAGAAGGAAACAAAATAGAAGAGCATTGTAAAAAAAAAAAAGAGAAAAAAAAATCCACCTATATTTATATCTGTAAAACAAGGAATCTTCAGAACTTTCTGAGTAATAGAGGAAAAGAATTATCTCAAAATCCCAGGCAGAAAAATGAATTTGAAATTGTGCTTTATTTTGAAGAAAATCTTGGATGCACTTCTGTTGAGCAGAAAAGATTGTGTTTGTGAGGAGGGGGCTAGGAGACACACTGGAGGAAAACATTCCCAGCTTGCATGACACAGTCAGGATGGGCTGTCTGGAGGATCACAATAGGATACAATTATGAAATCATCCAGACATGAAGGTCAGCTTGTCCAAAAGTCATGTAAGCAGGATTGTGGTTAGGAATCAAGCAGGCAGGCAGTTAGAAGGACCACAAAACCAAAACCAAACCCAATCTGAGCTTCAAACCCCCTTATAACAGGAAAAAAAAAAAAAAAAGTCAGAATTTAAAAGTTATTGTAAGATTTGATAGCTTGACATCTGAATATTAGAGTAAAATTTGGAGATTCAGCATGCTCTGAATAATATCTAATTAAATCAAAGATGCAGGAATGGAAACATACCATGAGATACCCTCTCTGGTGGAAAGCTGGGTCCTTCAAAGAGGTCTTTCAGGGCTACTGTGAATCCTTCACTGGGGAAGATGTACTTTATTTAGGAACCTTCAAGAGTTGAAAGAAATTACATGCCATGTTTTCCTTGTCTATCTTACAATTACTTAGCAAACACAAAGGTCTTTCTTGTCCTCATTTATTCTGTGTAAGAGGAAAGAATAATTAAGTAGAGCTCTGAAAAGCCAAAAATAAAAGAAAACAGGATCAACTTCATTGCCATGTGCCCCATTCAGACCTTGGAGGCATGTTATGTCTCTAACATTGTAAGAGAAAACTTCATTCACAGGGACCCTTTCGACTTTCTTGGAATGACATTTTACTTGCGGTGGTTTTTCGCGGCTGGTGCGTTGGCTTGTTTGTTTGTTTTCATTAGAGGAGCCTGCTAAAGCATATTGACTTAACGCAAAGTCACCTTGGTATCAGTGGCAATGGCCCCCAAAGCGGTGCTGGGATTTGCAGCCCTGACTGGAATGTGTTCCCATGCTTTCTGAAGGCTTTCGGAAGGTAAAGTTGCATCAGTCCTGAACACCCCTAACCATGCACCTGCTTCTTGATCTTAACTATTTGAAACACAACATTCTCTATCATTTCTCCCCCACTCTTTAAAATATATAAAATATTCTCTACCCTCACATGCCTGTTGGATTTTGTGATTAACAGTCCACAGCCTCGAGTTTGTGACTGCAGAGGCCCCCCCACAGCACAGGAGTCTCAATAATTCCACTTACTCCATGTGTGCTCCCTGCACTGTGCACAAAGGGGAGGCTTCATCCCTCAGGGTTATCTCAGCAGTATCTTCCGCAAACACATCCCTTCTTTAAAAGAAGAAAGGATCTACCTTTTCATCCAGCTTAACTTTGTCTAGACAACAAATGCAGCCAGATTTCGTACAGCTGATTTATCTTCCCCAGCTGACTAAGCTAGAGCGAATGTGCTTCACAAAGATTTCCTTTTTATCCCATGTTTGTCTTTCGGACTTCTCTGGCTGCTTATCTGTGCTTGTACCTGGAAACCTGGGGAACTCTAAGCAGCTATCCCACTCCACAGGCTGAATGACAGTCACCTCAGCAGGGACACACTAGTGGTAAAACGAGGCTTTGGAGAGTTTTATGGGCAACATGCAGAGCAGATGATGCAGATTTCTTCATTTTCCATTTCAGAAGTTCTTATTGTTTCTTCATGCTACACAGTTTTATCTGTGGTTCGCCTGTAACTCACACAACATAAGTGTCTTTACAGCTCAGGATAGGTGTTTTTCTGCATTCTTATTAATTTAAAGAAATAAATATCTTGATGAGAATGACCTTCATTATACTTCAGACCTGATCATTGCTCCCCGTGGGCTCCATTACCTCAGCGAAAGCCAAAGACAAAGTTCACTCAATAATTAGAGGGACTGGAGTTGTTCTGGTCTGAGAACCTGACACCCCTGCTGTGCTGAATGGCAGTGTACAGATGAGGGATTCGAGAGCTAAGAGACTAAACTAAATTAAGGCTGCCTAAGGTCTGCCTTGTGCATTAACTTGCAAATAAGGTGGGGGCACGACAAAAAATGAGTGATCCTTCTCCTAAGTAGCCTTAAATCATTCCCATTTAGCATATGCTCAAACAGGTTGATGCTAGCTTTCGTTTGCGATTCAAACCTACAGTAAGATGAGATGAATGTAGAATAAAAAATATTGTGTGTCAACTGGCAGGTCTAGTACTTATCCAACAAAACTTATTGTATTTTTCTGTGCAACCATCTGTTTAGAAGAGACATTATACATAAGAAACTGTTATAATACCAAATATGTATAAATGTATATTTGCATCCACACGTGCATGTAAATACGCATGTGTGCACATATCTGAGCTAATCAGGGCACAGCAAGAGCACTTGTTACAAAGAGCAGACCTATTACTGTTAAATTCATGGACAAAATTTGTGCCTTAAACAGCATTCCCCTTCTACATCACCACCTGCTCCTGCCCTGAAGGACTATGTGGAAGTATGACCCCACAGCCAGCCTGTCCCGTAACTGTCCTGTGCACCAGGTCAGGGCCCAGGACAGCTCCTGCGACACAGGGTTTGTCTGAGTACCTCGCAGAAAGGCTGTATCCAGCTTGGATTTTTGGAGAAACTCGAAGCCATGTATAGATCTAACTGAGAATTGGAGGCCAACAATGAATGAAGATGCTTAAAATGGAACTTTGGTGGACATCGTGCAATGCTGCCCTGCTAGTGGGTAACACAGCACATGTCTGGCTGTAACAGGGCTGTCCTGGTTTCATTTCAGGTGAGAAAGAGTTGATTTTCTTCCTAGTAGCTGGTGCAGGGCCGTGTGTTGGGTTTTGTATGAGAATAATGGGGATTACACACGGATATATTCTGTAGTTAAACAGAGCTCACTCTAAGTCAATAACGTTTTGGTTTCCTGTGCTCTGCCAGAAAGCAGGTGCACAAGAAGCTGTGAGGGATTGTGGCCAGGACTGCTGCCCTGAACTGGCCAAGGGGATATGCCACAGCATGGAATGCCACTCCCAGTACATAAACTGGGGGAGTTGGCTAGGATGGACTGATCCCTGTTCAGGGATGGACTGGACATTGCCCAGCAGGTGGTGAGCAGTTGTACTGGGCATCACTTGTTTCTCTCAGGTTTTTTTTCCTCTCTCTCCTTTTAATAGCTATTATTATCAGCAGCAGTGTTCGTATTTCAGTACAATTATTATTAGTATTATTATTATTATTATTATTATTGCTGCTGCTGCTGCTGTTGTTATATTTTATTTTGTTTCAATTATTAAACTGTTCCTATCACAACTCGTCAAGTTTGCCTTTTCTTTCCGATTCTCCTCCCCACCAGGGGATGGGGTGGGAGTGAGTGAGTGGCTGTGTGGTACTTAGCTGCCAGCTGGGGTTAAACCATGGTGTGTGCTGGGGAACTTTGTGGCTTCTGTGGTCTTTCACAACATTTTATTCTCTGGAACAACTCTGCTTACTTTTTGACTTCCAGCATCTGTTTTTGTTAGGATCCAGTTATGGCATCTGGCCCACCTGCAATCCCAAAACCAGGAGGAGCTACTGCATTCTATTTGAAAGTGTTTTTGATGCACACCAGTCTGGATCAGCTGTGGAGGGCACTTTCCAAAATGTGATTCAGGCCAATTCATTTTTAATACATGTTTTTAAGCACCCCAGTTTCCCAAAGAGTACATTAACAACCAACCCTTCAGTTAGGTGCCCCTGGAGAGGGAAGCAAGAAGGTGAGACTGCCTTTCATCTCTGCTTTTGAAGCAGTGTGTCTGTGCAGAGGGGAATGTCAGGGTATTCCATCGACTTTTCCAGCTTGTCCTTTCGAATCAGATTTCTCACTGAGGGGAAGCAACCAGCAGAGCCTATCTCAGATGCCTGAACAGTGGGTGTCTGTCTCCCTGGGCTCCCTGAGGAGCCCAGCCTGCTCTCATCTGAGGGCATGGGGGTCCTGAGCAGGCAGGAGGGGCGAGGCTTTTGATTATGCCCTTCCATTTCAGCTTTGCAAGGGATTAGAGCAGAGCACAACAGTACTGGGGAGAGAGGAGGAACTGCCAAGGCACACAGGACAGAATGGCAAAGTTCGCTTTCCAGTAGTGCTGTCTTGAGCAACCCTCACCTCTTCATTTATTTCCTTCCACAACAGCCCTTCTATTCACTGTCCTTTATGCTGGTTCAGTTTTCAAGTGGGAGAAATTCCTCTGTCCACGCAGCAAGAAGCAACAGTGCCTGGAAAAGTGAGGACATGGTGGGGAATAAATAGCAGTAGGAAAGGAAGGTAGATGGGAACTCTCAAAACTGTCTTAAACCTGGCTGCTGCTGAGCAAAAAGCTATTAGCAGAGGGTGCCATTGATTGTTGACATCATGACAGCAAATGTCTTCTTGATTCTCCACCTAGTTTTTTTCCATCTTTCCTTTCCTTGGATACAGCTCCTTGGCTGGTTTCCCTTCTTTGTCGTTTTGCCAGCCTGTTTTTGGATCCTGTGCTCAGAGGTGTGTTTCATGCTACGGTGACCAAGGCCATGGGATTGCTCCTGACGTGCTGTGACACCTCGGTGTATTGTACGAGCAGGAGTCCTCTCTTGCATTTGTTTCTTCCTCATGGAGGTTATCCGTCTGTTGTGGGGTCTCTGACACGTTCAGTGCTGTTGGGTGTTTAAGAGCCACCTGTTGGTCCTGCCTGGGGACCAAGCTGTCACCAGCCTCCACCTACTCCTGTTTGCCTGGCCGTGGGTGAGGCAAGAGGAGCAGAATGTACAATGTGCTAATAGGAAATTTATACCATATTTGACAGCATTACTCTATTGATGGCTGCCAAGAATATGACTGGCATAATTTTCTTGGGTCTTTCTCTGATCTCAGATGTAAATTGGATATGTGCTCAGACGAGCACATATTTCGGGAGAATTTTAAAGAAGAATTTATTCCACATATAGCTGTATTGCAAGTATTTACTCTGCTGAATTGAATTCTAACCATCTTCACAATTTCTCTTTTTTTAATGTGAGTAATCACCTATAATAGTGCAACTGTTTATGGGAATTGGAAATTTTAAAATCTGCGAACTTCCAAGAAATTCACTCCTGTGCTCCCGTTTAGTAAATTAAAGATAAACCAAATAAGGGACACCTGTACAACTGAGGGTGAAAACCACCCACCTCTGTTATAATCTCTGGTTAGTAATAGGGACAGTAATTTTTAAATTTTTTTGTTTCTGTTCTAACACATGGCACTGAGATCCTATTGCAATGAACAATTTGAACCAAACGTCTCCCCACCCCAGCCCTCTTTTATAAAGAATACCGTGCCTTCTTAGTGTCAAATTTTAGAAATGTTGCCTTACGGGCGTGTTACACCACCACTCCAGCTAATTCCTACATGCAGTGTGTGTTAGTACTCTCGGACAGTGCTTTCACCTTTGAAAGAGGAAATTTTTGAAGGAAACAAAGGCAGCTAGGTAGGTTGAAAGGAATTACATATGTCTATTTGCTTTTATAAACACCTTGCTCTAACATATTGTGGCATCAAATGTGCACACATTCTCTGTTTGCAGTTTTTCATACTTGATTTATGCTGTGTCTGGGCAAATTTCTGTACTCCCTCTTGATGGAGGATGGAGTGCTGACATAGTTTAAGCAAATATGCGATGTGTTAGTGTCCATCATTGCTTTAACAACTGAAGAACACACAAACTGCCTCACTTCTGTGTGTTCTAAAGGCAACATGGAAACATAAAAAAAAAAATACTTAGAGAGCAGAGAAGAAAAGTCACAAAAATAATGACTTTGGATTTAAAAAAAATTATGTATTATAAGTTTTCTTCTTTGCACAGAATGAGTGACAATGAAAAAGACAGCAAAGAAGCAGTGGAATGGAGAAGCCAAGGTGAAACGGAGTCCTGAGCCCCTTTGCTACCATGTGTCCAGGTAAAAGACTGCTTTATTTTCCGAGATGAGGTCAGCTTCATTATTTGTTTGCTCGGAGTCAGAGATCAGCTGCAGAAATACTGGTGTGCCTGGCAGAAGGGAGTCAAAGGAGCACAAAGCAGCAGGGCGACAAAGTGGCACACTGGCTCCTGGACTGAGTTAATGTCACACAGGGCTGCATGACAGCGCGTAAAAAAGGAAATGCAAGAACTGCAGGGAGCAGGGAACTCTTCAGAGGACCAAGGGTCCAGTGCCTCCAAGCTTTTCTTAAAAAATAATGAAATGATGAAGAAAAAGATGCAGTATGAGATAGCACTGAAAGTTGGAGGATTGCTGAACTCCAAAGCCATATCATTAGAAAACAGGTTGAGAGAAAGGGGAGACATCAAGGGCTGGAAAAGGAAGGCTGGGGAAGGGGGAGAGGGAAGACAGACAATTGGGGATGACATCTTGCAGCCTGAGTAGAAAGAAAAAAATTATTGTTGCTTCCCAGTCAGTCACCAGGACAACAGCAGATCAAATTTGGAGCTGCCTGTAATAATTTATAACTACTTTGTCTTGGTTGGATTATTATGTTGCTTTTCCTGCTTCTGTTGGATTCATTAGCTTGGCAGAGCTTCAACCAGAAAGGCAAGGAAAAGGGAGGAGAGAGGGGAATTTTTGGAGACATTCAGATCTACAAAACTGTGATAGAAAAATATTGGTAAATTTATCACTCTCATTATTTTGAACACCTTTTGTGCTGTGATCTTTTCCCAAGGTTCAGAGAGGCACACGCAAAGAGAGGTGACAATGACATCCTTGCTGCTGTACAAGGACCTTCTGCTCCCTGTGTCCTCTGCTGATCTTGAGCACCCAAAAAGGAAGTCCAAGAATGTGCCTGGATCTGGTAGGACTCCTCAGCCCTGACAGCCTGCTGGAAGGAGAATTATAGTGTTTGCACCACTGGAGAGCAGATTGGCAGGCCCAGAGCCTGTGGAGGTGGGACATGTTAGTGGAGCTGAAGCACGGTCCTGGATAAGTTGTGTCTGGTATGTTTTGAAGGCAGGAATGACTGGGGTGATGGGGAAGCTGTGAACAGCTGTCTGAAAAGAGCAGTTCAAAAAGTAACCCAGCAGTGGCACAGCAGAGATGGA